>VZTH01008953.1:686980-873937 GCA_013397815.1 Aleadryas rufinucha | reverse complement strand
CCTATTTCTTGCTCATTGGGATGCATCATTTATGAGCCTGGAGGAAGTGATCCTTAACAATCATCCAGCTCTCTTGGATCCCTCTTCCCCGCAGGGCCTGTTGCCATGGGATTCTTCCAAGAAGATCCCTGAAGAGGATAGAGTTAGCTCACCTGAAGTCCATGGTTGCAATCTTTACGTGCTGTCCTGCTTCCTCCTTGCCTGATACTGAACTCCACAATCTCACGGTCGTTTCAGACAAGGCTGCCTCCCAACCTTCACATCTCCAACAAGACCTGTCCTGTTTGTTAATATGAGGTTGAGCAGCAAACCATTCTTTCTAGGATCCTCAACTACGTATGAGAGGAATTTGTCATCAGTGCTTTCCAGGAACCTCGTGGACTATTTGTGTTTCACTGTGTTGCTTCTCCAGCAGATGTCAGGGCAGTTAAAGTCCCTCACAAGAACCAGTTGCTGTGACTTGGAGGCTGCTTCAAGTTGCCTCCAGAAGGCCCCATCCACTTCCTCCTCCTGATCAGGCAACACCCACAAAAGCATCACCATGACAACAACACATGGCACAGCAGGGTCAGTGTGACCATTTGGGCAAATCGTTAGTTATAGCAATCTTTTTATAGAAACAGTAATGCAGGTAGTCTGAACCCACCTATTGTGAAAGAATTTTTCTCAGATTTACCAGAGTATCAAGATGACAGAGATGCAGACTGAAGTGTTAGATCAGTGTTTTTCCTCTCATGATACCAGAATTCACCCAGTTTGAAAACAGTCACTTTTAAGTACAATTATTCCTGCTTTTCCCTTCCCCAGCAAAGGAGTGCTTACAAACCTCACCTAAAATACCAAGGCATGGATAGCCTGAAAGCTGCATCTCTGGCACCTGTGATACATCAGGAAGTGGGGGAGGGAATTTTGAGCAATGTCCACAAGGGCAAATCTGAAAGGGAAGGCAAAAGAAAAATAGTATTCTGTTTGGATTCTGTTATCAAAATTTGCTTTGTAGATCTAACGTAACGAAAGTAAACACAGGCTTATGTATCTAGCCAGAGCTTTAGTTCATTCAGAATTAGATCTGCAGCATTTTTCCTTATCAGAAATATAATATATTTTCTTTCTAACAGTTTCTTAATGTCAGTCAAGTGGAAAATTTTTGAACCAACAAGTACCTCACCACCACATGTGCAACTGTCTCAGGGCGCCCCTTTTGAGCGTTTGGGCTGCAATATGGGTGTTTCACGCAGTTGTTAGAAAATTGTTTAAAGGAAATGCAAAATAATTCGGGATACAAGATTGCTGCAAAGAAAATTAGGGTTAGTGTCTCAAATCATGGCTCACAGTAGATATGATTCCCACAAGCTAGGCTTCATGTAGTCTTTTTCTTCTCTGGGTAAGGAGTTGGTGTGGAGGGTTTTGCATATTGTTAGTGTAAAATTTTGTTTCTGAAATGAAAGACAGATTTTCAGCAATCTCTCAGAATTTTTAAACCCTTTTTCTTATTGATTCTTATTCTGCATCCTTGGTGGATTTAATACATGCTTCTTAGTTGACTTCCTTCCTGTTCTCTCCCTTAAACTTACATGCCTGTGATACTATGGTATTATTTGTGAATGCTGCTGGCCTTGGACAGCTGCAGTTTCATTACAGGCTTAAGAAAACGCTACGAAAATGCATTGAAAAGTAATTTTCTTTACAGCTCCTTTTCTCACTCATTTTCCTTTGAAAAACAGCCTTTATTTAGGAAGCAGTAATAATCACAAACAGCTGTTTTACCTCCACTCTCTGTGTCAGAATGCTGAAAGGTGTGGAGTTGGCAAACATTGCATGACTCAGCCTGATATCTCAATCACACTCCAGAATAACAATAGATTGACCTTAAGGAAATGGCATTACAGAGAACAAAGAAAATCACATAGAACAATGGAAAGGAAAGAAGGAGATGAAAATAATAAAAAATCCTTTGAAATTCCCTTCCCTGACCCCCTTCCAGATAAATTTTGTTTGTCCAGAGGAATGCGTAAGTAGTGGTCTGCTAAGGACTGCTGCTTTCCTATGGGGGTCCTGCTCCATGGGAAAAAAATACAGGAAGTTTTTCTTAAAAAGCCACAATATTAGCAGATCTTTAAATGAATCTCTAAAAATTAATAGTGTATTTGAAGGCCCAAGGACAGATTCAATTTGAAATCTGAATGCAGTTCAGATCAAACCTGTTTGCTATTATAGTCAAACAGATGTTTTGATAATTTCTCACTTGTTTTTATGGTAGGGAGGGAAAGAATTGATACTGCTGAGCCCACAGAAACAAGACGATCTCTCAAAAAAAATCTCATTTTCAAGCGAGGTCCTGTAAAACACAGTTGGATTTACAGCTATTCTCCCTTCAGCACTTGCCTTCTCAGTATTCCCCAGGACAGTCTCCAGCTCCGAAAGAGCCTGTGAGACCTGCCCAGGAGATGGAGCCAATCCCACTGCTCAGACTCATAGGTTTACAAGGTTTACAAATAACATTTTACAGGGAGACTGAGAAGCTACAATTTTTGTGATTAAACACTGAGTTGTGATGCCTTTGAGCACGGGGTCAAATAATGTGAACACTGTGCAGTTCCCCTCTTCCCATTCATACCCCTGAAAGAGTACAAAGATGCATTGGAGGAGTTATAATAATACATATTTTATTCTATTATTCTCTTTTATATTATTATGTTATTATATTTCATTTTATTATTTATTACTTATATGTTTTATTGTTATGCACATAGAAATACATATTGTCCCTCTAGTGCCTGAAGTTTGGTTTTGATAATTCCTTTTGCCTCACTACGGCCTAAAGCTTGAATAGGACCTCATGAGGTCTTCTGTCTCCAAAGTCCCCACTCCACTTAATTTCAAGCTGTCCAAATGGCACCTGCTGGATTTGAAATACAAAGGTATTTAATTTCAGTCTTGAGATTATTAATGTGGATTATCACATTTACTATTTAAAATATCTGAGGAGATTATGCAGCTGATATTGAAGAATGACCTTTCATAAGGCTTTCAGGTCTTTAAACACAGGATCTTATTCAGATTTTGATGAAGATTGCACCTTCTGATCATGAGAACAGCCCCTAAAATTCACACTTGTTTCAAGGGAAGGAGCACTACATGGTTGTATAGATTTTTAAAGCTGGAAAGGACTATTAGATATAATAGTATAATACCATCCACAGCTTTTTACTCAGCAGGCACCACACTGAGCTCAACTTCTACTTGATTAAAACTTGACCTGCTGGAAAGGTCTTCCTCTGAGGAAGAGGGTGTTTCTTTCCCAGCTTTTCTAGAAGTAATCCTCTGCATTTGACATAGTCCTTTTAAAATGGACACACAGCAAGCTTTCTAACCAAACTATCAGTAGGAGTTAAGAGTGACAAAATGAAAGAGAGCAAATGTAGTATAAATACATAGGAAGAAAATATAAGTATCACAGCAACAACTGTTCCAATTAGCTGTATTGGGGCAGTTTTAAAAAGAAAAAAAAAAACAACCAAATGCATTAGTCTTTCATTATTACTGGAGACAGTTTATTATAAATTATCTTATTTCTAAAGGATAGCTAAACATAAAGTAGATGCAAACCTTAAGGCCTTCTTAGTCAGCTCAAAAGGCAACAAAGCTTTGCTTCTCACAAAGACTTCACTGAGGCGTTACAAGGAAAGGAAGCATCAGTTCAGCCCTACAGGCTTATGAAAGAAGTCCATTACTTCTTTCATAACTTTGAATCCCCAGTCTGAGTAAAGCATGACTCTGAGAGTAAGATGTTCTCATTTTATGCAAGACTATACATGTTGATGTGATTTTTTCACTTACTCTTTTGTGTATCCTTCTGTTTGCAGAGAGAGCTATAAGAATGCATTCAGCTTTTGCTTTGAAACAGATGTCAAGGAAAGCAGAGAGAGCTCATGTTTGTGAGCAGGATAACTGACTTGCAAATTTGTAGGGACGTGGAAAATTCCAAGGGCCATTAATTACTGGGTAGAATAATTCATTTAATTAATCCTAAGTTTCCTTTGTAAAACGTAAAAAGGGGATCTACCCTTCCCTTAATAGGAAGCAGCTGTTCATTAAACAAGCCCATGGAAAAGCACCTTTTAAGTACTATTCCAGGAGCTGAATTAATTTCATTTTAGACTCCATGATAGAGTAGCTTTTTCCTTAAAGCTGGGTGAGTTTACACAGCCCAGTGTGATACAAATACAAGCCTATATGCACACACATACAGAGAGTCTATGGAGACAGCTCAGGCAGTTGCAGGAAGTGACAGAACTGAGCAGCACTCTGGGTACAAACAGCCGATACCGATGCTGGGGACAGAGGATCACCTTTTAAAGAGGATAGAGGGTAGACCGTACTTAGACTATGATCTGTGTGAGTGTATATATTTCTTGCTTTCTTTACCAATACCCGCAGCTCTGTTGATGATAATGGCATTTTTCTGTTATGGAAGTGCTGACAGAAATCAAACACAATTGCTGTTTTCCTTAATCCCTATGTGATCTCCTTTAGTGTCACAAGCCACTTTCTCATGAATTTTCATAATATTTTTATGAAAACTGGTGATAATCTGATACATTTTATGACAAATTTTGTTACAAAAGTACAATTAGTTAACAGCAAACTTTTAAAGGTCACAACAAATTTTATGTAGAAACAAATTTCACTGTTGAGTATAGGAGAGTACAAATCTGAAACCAGTTATTTAAATTTATTATAGTGGATCTCATAAGGCAACTTTAAGTAAAAAATGAAGGGATAGACCTGAGTCACTTTTTTAATTGGAATTAATTGTTGCAGTTGAGCAGCATTAAATTTAACAGATCCAGCACTCAACTATTTTGAATTCTACTTTCCTTGAAGAAGACTGTTTCTCTAGGAAGTTTCCATTTCTGCTTGTCAGACATTCAGTAGATACACAGAAAACAACATGCAAGAAACTCTTTAGAGATAAAATTTTTAGTTTTCAAATGTAAGATCTGTCTATCATTCACTGATATTTACTCTCCTCCATAGTACACACAGGTGCAATTTCAGCTACAAAAGCAGCTCTACTGAGAGCAAAGGAGAAACCTAGACACGTAAAAACAGTGTATGCCCATGTGATTGGTATTTCTACTGCCACAACTGAAGCTTTCAAAAATATTTAATTTCAGGAAAATTACCACGTGGAAAGGCTTTCAGAGGGTAGAGTTTCAGAACAGACATTCAGAATTATAACCCTACTAAATCCAGGAAAAAACAACTTTGTAATGCCTTCTAAATTCCAAATTTAAAACAAAAATGAAATTATATTATGAAAATTGTAACCTCAGATTTATATCAAAATGTGTGCTTGCGTGTAAAAAAGGGTGTATATAAGTTTCTACAAAACCTAAAAAAGAGCACCTTGTGCAAAGATCTGTTAGAAGGGACTGGCAAGTGCTTCACCTATTCTTTGGCGACCTTAATTTAGACATTAGATGTGGGTTGCACCTTTCTAAAAGTTTTGAATTCTTTCGGGTAATTGATTCTGAAATGCTCAAATACAGTTTCAAAACTAATTACTAAAGCACAGTAACAGTGGTTACACAACAATATAGCTTCATTATGGCCTATAAAGTATTTTTCCAAACACCCATTTGGATGCAAATCCAGTCTTTGTGTGTTTGAGCTCATTGATGTGCAGGCATCTGGGGTCATTACACCTATGGTCACTTATGGATCACTGAACTCTGTGACTGCTGCATGTGCTATCAGTGAAACGTGATGACAACACTAAGTTTTATGACAACATTTAAACACAAGAAATTTGTATTAGAGGAAATAAAAATTTATTAGGAAATACAAATGTTTCTGTGAAAAAGTATGGACCATACTATTCCAGAAAAAGACTGGTATTAGAAAATACAAATTCAGCTGAACACCTCAGGAGACTTTCTATAACTTGTGGTCTCAAAAAAAGATTCATCTTTTGATTTGGAAATTATTTGAATTATTTGAATTTCCAAATCTATCAAAAGCAAAACTGTCAATGGCAGCTATTGGCATAATGAAGGGAGGGGAGAAGGCATTAAGGAAATTCTCCATTGCTTACAGTGATTGTTGAAAGAGACTAAGGGGTTAACTTAGCCAAATAAGTTCAGTCTCCTTTCCACTTCAGCATCATCTTCTTCTTGAGGCAGGCACTCCTGCACCTTTTTCCTTACTGTCAGAATTAAATGCAGCTCCCAAGTCGGTGTGCAGATTGCTAGTGTGATCCTGAGCATAGTATGCCCTTGCCCCACAAAGGATACATGGTGGAAAGCAGTTTCCAAGTAGCTAGTCCTAATTGTACTGATTTACAGAGTGACTCATTACGATAAGTAAGCCTCCTAAGTAGGTGTCTCCCCTCCCACATTTACTTTTCATTTATCAATGATTAAGTAAATAGAAATAATATCTGGGAATGGGACCATAGCTACCATTATGTCTGTTATTTCATCAGAGTGCAGGATTGGGAGTAGCTGTAATGATTGTACCAACAATTTACTGATATAACAGCATTGCATGATATGAACAAGAAATTCATTTAGATATTAGACAAGTTAGGGTTATATGAAAACTAGTGGTACTAAAAGCACCAGGTACTGGCTCTTTACAGTTTCTACCTGATCTTGTAAGGGGATGATCAATCTGAATACAGTGGAAACTTTGAGATACTTGAAGTGATATGGACATTCCTTCAAGTTCTCCAAATTATTTCTTTAGCAGCACAATATTCCCTGGCTGACATATGAGTAGACAACGAGGCAGTAGAGGGGATCAAGAGAAAGAATTACTTGATAGTCTAAGTGGGAGGGACAAAAAGGGTGGAAAATCTGGCTAATAAGGAAGAGCCACAGCTATACTAACGACCAAAAATTTGATGTAGTGAACGAGAAAGAATAAAATGTCTCAGAAAGGGAGCTGTCATAGCCAAATTTATATTGAAAACTATGGACATTATAACAATTAATAAAAATATTAGATAACATGTGGGGGGCTTTTGTTCACTTTGATTTTTGGACTGGATGTTGACATTCAATGCAGCACTGGACAAGAATCATAGGAAGCAAAGTCAGATTAGACATTGTTGGTGGAGAGACAGCAGAGGAAATAACTTGGGACACTGTTATATAAATGGCTCATCAGGTAGCAATTTATAAAGAACCATGATTAAGTTTGGAGACAACAGGATCTTTGTCATACTCCTTGCTGAACTTGTGGAAAACAAACACCCCGTACATTAACTTTTGAGATTCAGAGAAACATCCAATTTTTTTTAGAAACCAGTGAATCCTACACATTTTTGTGACTTCCTGGTGGACATTGTTAGAATTATATCTGATTTCAGCTTCTGCTCAGGAAGTGACTCGTCTACCTAACTGATGCCATCAGCTCTCTGAGGGGGCTTTGGCTTCCTCCCCATAGAGCAGAGGCCTTCATCTCTGCTTCATCTTTGCTGCTGATGCTCACTCACCACCATATTTCTCAGTGATGGCTGATTAACTGCTGGCATTTATTCCACTTTGTGCATCTACTTCTTTGCAGTGTTGTGAATCAAGATCAACACCTTTTAAGAAATTGCAATGGTTAATGACAGGTGTGTGCAGACATGGATGGTTACCTAGAAATGTGCCAAAAGAGTTTCATGCTGACATTTCATTTCAGAAACATTATTTGGTTTCATGTGCTTGGTTAAACATTTCTGTTACTCTCAGCCTCTAAACAGGTACCTGCATAATATTAAACAAGAATTATGGCATCATCAAATAAGTTTTAAATTTCTCTTCACCTGCTCCTCTCTGACCACCAAAACTAGAAGCTATTTATTGAGAGGGACATTCTTTCTAATTCACTGAGGTCTTAAAAGAAGCACACAATGGGGTCCCTTCCCTCTTTGTCCAACACCCACCTGTGAAATTCTTAGCAGTATGCCATTATTGCAAAGCTGAACAAGAATGAAAATTCTTTTTGTATCCTGATCTTAGTTGCACCAATTATTCAGCTGACGCGACAAGAGATGAGCAGGTAACCACGTCCGTAGGTGATGTTTCTGGCCAAGTGCAATTTTCAAAGAAACTGTGTTTCTTCTTTGCTCTTCTGCTGACAAAGTCTAATCCAAATGTAGCTACAAAATTTTGTGTAGGACTTTCTTTTGCCATAGTATTTGCTTAGACAGACACCAACTCAGGGAGTTTCGTAAAGTGGCTATAAAGAAGATTTCCCAATCACATATTAACTGTCCATTGTTAGTGTTAACATGGTGTCTCATGCTGACCCTGATTATTCTATAAATGTGAATCATCATCCCACACATAAAGAACAAGAAGCACAATTCAAGTTTCAAATAGAGACTTCCTGATCAAATACAAATTTCTCTAGGTTTGTGTGAAGCCTAGATATCTCTCTCCACAGAAATTTGACATTATTAGGTTAGATAAATTCAACTTTTGCTATGAATCCTGCAACTCAGCAGAGCTAGATATTAATTTTCTACATAGAGGACTGTAACCTCTTAGTTTCTGATCAACTTGGTAGGCTTTCATTGCCATTTCTGCCTTTTTGGTCATCCCCATTCTAGGTGTTAATTTCTATTTCAGGCTTGAAATAATCATACCCTGCTTTGTGAGATGCATATAATTCAGGAAGGAATACTCGAAAGATTATATCTTAGAATAGGGTTTTTCATCATGCTGTCTGGATATCCTTGAGATCTGTGGATTATTTCATAGGAGACCTTTAAAAGGCAAGAAAATAAAATTCCTATACGCTGTGACAGGTATGCAAACACTTCTGGGAGGAACATGCCTTCATTAACCCACACCTCTACCATAAATATGTAGGAGTTCACAGATCAAAAGAATTTGTAAAATGCCATAAGACAAACTGCTAAAATATGGCTACTACTTGGATCCAATCAATAGGTTTTCTGCCCTGGTAAAAAGCTCAGAGTAAAAATCAGTGTGATCTCACAAAACAGCTTTGTTGGATGATGTAGTTGGTATCATGGCCCCTATATGTATAAAATCACAGCGTATCACACAAGGGCTTTATCATTTCTGAAGACCTGTTAAATAATGTGTATTAAGGTCCATGAGTGTCATCATTGTGATTTTTGCCATATTCTTATGATCAGTTATTACCAACAAGACATTTCTTCCTGCATCATTCTTGAACTGTTGTTTAACACTCACCATTCAACATTTAATATTCATTTAATGTTCTACAGTTTAAGATTCACCATAAGTCTTTGGCAGATGTATGTAATGGTGAAAATGTGTTCACAGTAGGTAGGGAGCACTGAGTATAATAATTTTTTGGTAAATGAGTGGGAGAAGGGAAAAAAGAAATATAGATGATATTCTGCTGTGTCATCAGTGGCATTCAAACAGGGACCAGCCACATGTAACTTCAAAGTAGAAAAATTCCTCTTAGTGTGGCATTGTTGTCTTGTCACATACTTATTTTACACGTTATTTAAGCAGCAATCAAACTGAGAAGCATTTTCTGAGTTATCATATTTTTAACTCACTTCCTCTTGAAAAACTGCTTTTAGGAATGAAATCTGGATTTAGGCATTGGAGGGATGTGAATAAAAAGGAGTATTTTTCTTTTAGTCTAGCTCGTATCTTGGCTGAAATAAATATTTCTTTCCTCAGAATACTTCAGTTAAAAAAACCTAAATCTTAAGACATGCATAATCTGTAGCAAACAGCAAAGCTAGCCAAGAATTCAGTAGCTCAAAAAAAAAAAGTGTAGCGAATAAAAGAAAAGGCAGAAAGGTCAAGATAAGAGAAGACTGTGCTGTACTGTGGAAAGGATCCAGTGCCTCTGACACCCACATGGAAATATTACCCACAAAGTAGAAAAGTTTCAGCTATGGTTTCCCAGTGAATGTCGCAGAACTCATTTTGGTGGCTCTTTAGCTGTTGGAGCCAAGACAGGACAATGGAACCTGTAAGGCCCAGGCATGGGTCAAACAGTCAGAGAAATAAAGCACGTGGGAAAGGAAGCAGGAGTCAAAGGAAGCAGGAACAGGCAGGGGGGCTCTGTTTACTCTTCCAAGTGACTCAAAAGACTCAGCACATGACACTATGAATATTATTCTATTTTTTTAAGGGAATATTTGTTTAGGTGAAGATTAAGCTAAGAAATTTCTGATCTATGGGAACAGGGGCCTGGGATGTATTATTACTCACTGTGCAGGACTATTTCTCTGAAACAATACTCGAGGTCTGAAAACATGACAGGAAGGACAGTTACGTAAAACATTTTTAGTGCAATTTGAAATTCCATGTGGTCATGTGCTTCCAATCCCTCATTCAAAAAAACTTGGTTCAGTAGCTCTAAATACTTTGTTTTGTGGTCTTAAGATTCTCCTGTTGATTTTTCAAAGCTAAAAGAGTTCAAAAGGATATTTGTGAGCTTGACTGAGCTACTTGCGAAAGCACTCAGGAAGAAGTACCTCAGGCTTTTGCACTACTTCCCACACACGGCTTCTCCTTATACAGAGAGGAAACCTACTTCTGCTAAGTGCAGCAACCACTAATGGCATTTGGTGAGGTTCAAGGGAAAAATTTGTTCTTTCCCATGGATTTTTACAATCCTGATAGAAAAGGCCATCTTGTTTGTGGTTTTTATTATGAACGTATATTTTTAGAATAGCTACTTTCTGCTTTCATCTGACCCATTGCACTGTTCAGACACAGAAGTCTCTGTTCAGACAAATTTCCACTGTCTTCCTGGGCGGAGAGCATCGGAGTAACTCATCTCTGTCTTGTCTTGATTTTAGTCAGCAAATAAATAAATTTACATCAAGACAAGGCATTTTTTGTTTACTTAGTTTGGAGCATGCTGGTAAGTGAATGCTTGTTATAATTTATCTGCTACAATGTATGGCAACAGTATGAAATTATAAAAAGAATGTCCTTTAGGATAACTTCAGACTTTTTAATGGTAATCTGCAGGTTACTCTTTTTTCTTTTAATATTAAGAAAAGAAGGCAGGGTGGAGAATGAGTCATAAAGGGAGAAAAAAATAGAGTGAGACAAATTTTCAAAAGCAGTTCTTCATGATAAATGCTCACCTTGTGATCACTGATTACTGACTTTCAGGTCTCAAATTGGAAAATCCCCAAATCGCTAGCTTCTGCTTTTCTGGATACAATACCCCACTTTATCTGCATTACCGAAGTCAAATTACACAGGACACAATCCCGAGGGAAACTCTAAACCTCTGGCCCTCCTGAGGTGTTGCAGGGTGTCAGCAGAACCTGCCCTGATTGCCATTGCAGCAGTCAGTGAGGAGAGATGACGGTGTGAGGAGCATGCAGGCCAAGAGGCTGGTGAGCTTAGGCATGTTGAGAGCTGTAGAGAATCTATCTGAACCCCCTTTCATCCCTTAGGCACAAAATTCTGGCTAAATACCCAGCCCCTGAACTCTCACGGCTTTCTGGTGGGTTTGATGCTTCTGAACCTGGACTCAGTTCTTTCTATAATTTAGCTAAAATACCTCAGAAAGGATACCACTGGTAACATGGCATAGGGAAAGGGGTGACTCCTGTCCTGCCTGCTCTGCCTCAGAGCACATCTGCACTAAGCAGGGGGCTGGGGACCCTGCTGGAGGCCTCATCTGAGAGGTGAAAGTCTAGCTGCTTACCACTAGCAGTGAACTAAGAAATAACAGTTAAACTCTTCAGTATTAGCTGTGGTTTCAGACACAAATTATTTGTATTGGTCTTTCTAGGATGAAGTACCTACACAACTGTGGCTGGTAGCACCTGAGAGAAACATTCTGCTTGTGGACACCTTAGACTCTATGTCACATAATTTTTCTTCTCTTCTTTCATTACTAGAGGCAATTTCCAAAAGAAATTTTGCTTTTGAACAATTCATCTCTGCATGCTGTTTATATCTGAAGTAGTAATCCTCAGTTTTTGACCATGATTCATGAAGATCATAATCCTGTTTTATTAACACAGATCCCTGGAGTTCAGACTCTCACTTTGTTGTTGCTATTGCAAAAGCCAGTTAGATCAGACGAGACTCCTACAGCAAGTGAATAACAAGCAGTAGGAGCTGCTAATCTGTTAGAAATCAAACACTGTACCTTGTTATACATGATTATGGGGCTGCGGTGTTTTATGCTGTATGTGCTACACTGTTGAATATCTGAGGCAGTGAGCCCAGTTTATCTTTCCATTGAGCTTTGCCTTGTATTCAAGGAATGCAAACTGCTGCTGTCTGGGCTGCTTTAAGTTCACATATAGCTGTGACTGCCCAGGATAGCAGAGCATCAGGCTTTCTGCAAGGTTTGTCCATGTTAAGGATACTGCTTCTGTGCTGAGCTTGAAATTCCAGCAAGACTGTGCTGTCTAGGCTTGCTTTTAAGACAGCCTTGCTGAGCTGTACACACCTCACAGTTACACCTGTGAAAATATTTGACTCCGTGATTTTTTGGACTACACAGTGCAGTTCTTCACACCACAAAAGCAGGAGTTGCTGTAGGACTTACTTCAAAGTGTGTGACAGAAAAACATACAGGTCCACTTTTTATTCCTGTGGGAAAGTGGTCTCAGTCCAGTCACCTCACTTTCTGTGTATGGCTCATTGCTGTCTGCTTCTGCCAGGGAGCAGGTCACGGATCTGTTGGTGCCTGCTCTGATCTGTCACTGAATGCCTTAATGAGTTTCTAGGGTGAGATTTTTACTGCCTATGATGAGATTTCAGATGCAGAAAGAGGAGGTTCTTTGCTGTGCAAAACACCCTCTCTTAGTCCCTCGTCATGGAGATTTTACCCTTTTATTTTCCTCACTTTTTCTATGATGTGCTCTGAAAAGAAATTGCTACTTTGCAGTGTTGAGTAATAAACTACTGAAGAACAAATACAAGCAAAAGTGGATGGCACCTTTGATAGTGTAAAGGTAGAAAAATTTCAAATTAAGATACTGTAGTGTTATATAACAGCTCAGAAAACCAGCCTTGTTTGTTCATAATTTAAAATATTAATATATTTAAAAGGGAAATTTTTACCTGTAAATGAGAAACACACATTTTTCAGAGTAAATTGTTAGTTCCCACAACAACATTAAACTGTATGGTTCTGTCACTTCCCAGGATGTTTTATTATATGAAGTGCATACCATTAGTGGCAGATATATTAAAGAAAATTGCCTTTCTTACTGCAAATGCTTGTTGCCTGGTGGTTCTTCAGGGATGTCCCCTTGGTCCTTTATCTGCTCTCTCCATTTTCATGTGCATTGCTGCTAATCACATTCCCCAGTGACTGGCATTTTTATTTTGCTGGAATACATTTTTTTCCACTATAGGAATGGCCACTGCTGGTGGTACCCTGTGATCTGCACAACCAGTGTGTGACTCCATAGCCTGAGATGACTTTATAATTTGAGACTATAGGAAAAGGATTCTCCAGGAATGTGCTTCTATCTCTGAGCCTGAGGATTTTCACCAAGATCCCCAGTAAAATATCAGTAATGTAAAGTTTCAGGAGAGAAAGTATGCAGCTGAACTCACAGAGATGACTTAGAAAATGGACTAAACCTGAGTGCAAAAATATAGTTCTGTCATCACTTTTTTCTGCAACAGTGCCAACTATGTTTTTGATAAATAAAAAATGCATGCTGTAAAAGAATTGAGTCCTGGAAAACAGTAAGCAACCTTGAAAACTTTCCTTTTATCTGTCATTTTGAAAGTTTTGAGATAGGCTGTTAAAGCTTCTAGAAATATAAATGCTGAATCTCTGTAAAGTGTGTGAAATAGCTATTCATGGAGACAGGACATTGATTCAGGCAATATCAATACCATCTTCTAGAAAATCAAGGTCAAAAGGCTTAAAAAAGATTTTTTTTCCTTACATTTAAACAAGCAAGGGCATGATTTAGCACAGATGCCTCCTCTCAACCAAAACCTATTCTATTTCATGTTGAAACATAGCAAAAATTAATGTGTCAGTTCTTAATTATATTTTTACTTGCTTCTGGCATTTTGGTTTGGTTGGTTTGGGTTTTTTTTTTTATTTCTAGGATTTAGTTCCACGTCTAGTATAGGAAAGCACAACTTGTGTGAGGTGTCTGCTTCCCCAACGTTAAGCTGTTGCCTCTGGGACAGAGAGAAGAAGTATAAAGTGCTATATCTGGGAGTTTCAGACCACCCCTTTTCATGCAGGTACATATACTGGCGCTACACGAGAAACATCAGAGTGGTTCAGCTGGCAAAAACAACTAAACAATCTCAAGACTTTTACTATGGGCTGTCTGCAGGAGGACCCAAGTCAAAAATCAAATTAAGCCAATAGGACTTTTTGTTTTTCTTCAGCAAGGATTAGACCAGATATTAGGCGATCTTCTTGACCTTCTTTTCTTAACAGAGGCCCAATTTGGGAACAATACTGAGGCAATCCTGGGTTTTCTCTGTGAGGCAGGGGCAGGACCACCACACATCCAAGTGCCCTCCCTCCAGTACCAGCTGTCTGCAGTGCTCAGTGCTACATAAGGGTGGAAATGAGCCTGTACATTTTGGTAGCATAACCAGGAGGTTAGGATAGCACAGTGCAAAATTAAAATGAATTTCTGGTCATTTAGCTCAGCTGCACTAATTCCTTACGTGGAGTCACTAAAAGCCACATAGAAATGTGGAAGTCGTGACCCTCATACTTATTCTTTGCCTGACTGTAAGGACACCCTGGATTTTTGTGAGGATGTGTGACACCCTGCATGTTTCAGGTCATTTATACTGCAGGCTCCCTAAGGAAATAGCAGTAACCAACTTAATGAATGCTAACTTATTCTGTCTCAAAGAGAGGCAGCTGCTTCAGAGATGTTGGCAGGAGAGTTTGTTCCCCTCTTACAGCATCCCACTGTTTGTTTCTGCTCTGCCTTTTTATTTAAGTGCTCATGCCAAAGGTTATCCAGGGAGCTGAAATTAACTTCAAGTTCTCCCCTACCTGATATCACATTAAGTGGAGTGTTATAAAAGATAAAGAATGGGAAGGCTTCTGTCCTACTGGCCTATAAATAAAATATTTGTGTGTTAGGCAGGATAGGCCTTTTGGCCTCAGTATGATAAAATTGTAGAGATTAGCCCCAGAAGACTGCATTATCATAGATGTGCAGTAGCACAGAAATAGTTCATCAGACGGAACGAGTGAGCCATAGTGTTGCAGAAAAAAAAAGTAAAGTTTCCATAATAAGATGTTAAATATGCTTTATATCTCTATGGCCCACATTAGATGCAGCATGTGCACACACATGGATGCATGTAAACATAACATCCTGAGGTTCAAAGTACATCATTCCTTCTAACAGAATTATTAAATTGAGTATTTTAAATACCTCTATAATTTTACTTTCTCCTGGCATTTTCAAAAACACTCAGTTTTTTATTTAATTCTCCCACTAATATGACAAAACTTCCAAATTTAGAACACTTTTAATGTATTTTTCCCTGAGCTTGCACCTAAGTAAGGGTGGAGCTTTTGTTACTTTGCACTGAACTAACACGTAGAGCAGAGTGGAGGAGAAGGACACATCTCCCTTTATACATAACATAAGACTTTTAACAATCCTTTCCATAAGCTCTAGTCCTCTACACCAGGGTCTGCAACTGAAAACTACCTAACATATGAGCAACTACAATAATGCAGCTAAAGGTATTGATGATCCTCTGTAATTACACAACATTCCATAAGGCACAAACTCAAAACTACTGAGCTGGAGTTTCTACAAAAGGGATCTCCTCAGGGCAGAAATTAAGTTAAAGAATATCAGTTTTTTACCAGCCAAGAACCTTTACTAGCAAAATACTTTTGGTAATGGTAAAAGGTATGAGGAAATTGATTGTTGTTGAATTGGCTTTAATTAAATATCATTCAAATGCTTGCCAAATTAACTGACCTGACCTTGACTGAAAGAAGGAATAAACCACATAATACAGGACCCAGTGTTCAGTGCTATTGATCCAGCAGAATGGACAACATACAGTTATCGAATGCAGCACGTCCTGTGCTCAGAGCTATGAATTCATTTACATAGAATAATTTATTTGGTTACAGAAAAAGCTCTTAGAATTAACAAATGGCTTCTCGTTTCTTTTTCCTCTCTTCAGTACTCCCAGCACTGCCCTCTGTGCACAGATAAGTGCTACTTGACTTGAAATGCAAAGAAATGCCATCTCACAGCTGTCTCTACCCAGGCAATTTGCCATTAAGTGGAGCCTGCCAAAGCCAAGGTTTCAGCGTAAGGCAGCAGTAACTTGTTGCAGTGGCCTGAGAAACATGTAGGAGCCCAACTGAATGCCAGTATGTTCAGTGCTGCCACTACCATGAGGGAGTTCATCATAGTACACACCACAGCTCATGAGTTGTTATGCAATGTAGAGTAAAAACTTCAAATGGTCAGCTTCTGAGAATTTGTAATGGATTTAAACTGCAATTACAGAACCATAGGCCTTGAAGGAATGTTCGTAAAGTATACCTTCTCCTCTAGTTACTAGGATTCAATCATTAAACTTGAATTTCATTAACATGATGAGTCCCATCCCTTTCACTGTGCCTCTAAATTGCTAACAAAATTTCATAACTACCAGAAGAAATTTTGATACTGTAACAAAAGACCTGGCTGCAAACGTTACAGGGTAAAATAATGATTCTTTCATGTTAGTAAAAGTCATTGGACTTTTACAAATGCACATTTTAAAAGAAGTAGAACTTAATCAGATTTTAATGATGGTGACATTAGTAACAAAAGCTGCCAGCAATTTATGCAACCAAACCTTTACAAGAAGCTGCAACTAAACCCCTGTATCTGACTGCCCTTTTAACAATAAAGGGCAATGTCAGTTTGATATTGACATTGGAATGCCAACATTTCCCACGGAAATTACATTTTCTTAATATTTTTGTTTATAAATACCAGGGTATCTGGTTTAGAGGATATCCTCCCTCCAAATAATGGACAATCTAAATATTTGTCTGTCTTCAAAAGAAACATGGTATCTATCAGCATAAAAGATTCTCTTCCACTAAATACAATATGCTCTTTTCAAGCTTTGTAATGTCAAATCTTTTAGAAAATATTGCAGTTGTCAATAATGCTATATACACCACCATTTCTCTCAGTGGCAAAATACCGAACTTATCAACTGTAGATTTTATGTCAGCATAAGAAGGCTTTTTTTGAACACATGGTTGAGTATTTTGTAGTCTATATGATGTTATGTAGAGTATCATTTCAAATAATGGTAATGCTTTCATCTGTCAGGCTAATGGTTTCTTCAATGCCATTGCAAAACTGAAAATGTCTCACAATATTCCATAAAATGCTGTGTTTCTGGTACCTAAGATAGTTTTAAGCCGTGGAACTTTTCAAAAGTTTTGGAAACTGTGGCTTCCTTTCTTAAAGCATAACATGAAAAGTTCTGTCATGCATTGACTGTGATGGATTGTTACAGTCCTTAACATAATGTTACGCCTCATGTTAGGCACTAAAAATTAGACATTACATTTTGTGTTCAGCTGCAAGTGTCACTGATCCCAGTGTATGTGTTCTGAATAACAGTTCTGTTTTTCCATGGATCTAGATTATTTCATCTCTGTAAGACCATCAAACTGTGCTGCTATGTCAAGAAAGCAAATCCTAAATACTAAAAAATTAACATTAGGTGAAAACATAACCACATGTTTATCTTACTTGCATTCATTATTAAGAAAACAGCCACTTATTAATTTTATTATACATCTGATAAGAAAGTCAGACGCATTGGTACAAGTGAGACAGGTGTCACAAAAATGATGGCTCCTTTTTGCTCTTGTAGCAAAGCTGAGCTCCACAAACAATTGGAAGCTCTCCTCCGGCACTGAGCACATGAACTTGCTAACAGCCACGGCTGTGAGGGAGGGCCAGGGCAGCATGCCTGGTGAACTGATGGATGTGAATTCTTTTCACTGTGAGCTCCAAATGCCCTTTGGACATAACAGGCCCCTGCCTGGATTCACCATATGGTCACAAAGTGTAGGTTGAAGCAGGAGAGATGGAGTATTTCCATCAGGGTCATGACCCCGCAAGGAGAGCTAGGTTTGTGGGTCTTCTATTCCTTGTGTATTGTTTACCCCCTCACCTTTAACCTGCTTTGTTGGTACAGAGTGTAACTTTTCTGAGGCTGACAATTCCATCCACTTCTGTGTGAAGTGCCTACTGTGATACAGCCTCACTCATTACTTGGGTTGCTGCTATGTCAGCAGCAATAACAGCAGCAACCTGGTACTGGATGTGCAGCATTAACTGATACAGGAGACATCCTGCACCATGTACACTGAGAAAAATGCAGCACCAACCAGGTCTTTAATTCTGTTGAAGGACGGGGTGTCTGCTCTAAACTCATATTCTTCTCTGATATTCTGGACTGTAGTCACTCGTTAGCATTCAGGTCTGAGAACAGCTGAATGAAAGACTTGTTTCTTCTTTTTACTTTTTTTGCTGCTAACGTGCAGAAATTAAGGTTCTCATGTAAATATTTTGTGTGGCAGAAGAGATAAGAACCAACAGATAAAGTTCAAAACGTCAGTAAACAACGTTCAACCTGTCCTCCATTTGAGTAAGGGACTTATCAAGAACAGGGAGGAGTGAAGGGCGCAGCTGGCTTTCCAGATAATGCTCATAACCTTACAGGACCTTTCAAAATATAGTGCGAACACACCAAAGATTATTTCTTTCTCATGTTTACTTCATTTTTTATTGTGACACAGAGGGGACAATATCACTGACTGACATGCCCTTCTATTTAGGACTCCTACAAAAATGAGGAGTTGAGAAGGGTCCAGCCAGGACTGGCCTCTGTGTATCAGGAGTTCTTCCCATAGCAAGCCAGTCATAATGGTGTGTCCATATCTTTCTCACTACAGAGACTGCTCCATTTCCTGTGACAATAATCTCCTGGAACAAAGCAGGAAAAAACAAACCTTACAGATGTGTTGCAGTCCTATCACTTATCTTTCTCCCTTTGGTTGACTTATTCTCTGCAGAGACCAAGGAGATTGCAACTGCGTTCCTGACTGAAGGAGGACAGTCCTTGCCCCTATTAACTATGTTGGTTATTACCCAGACAGTCTGGCCTCAGGCGCAGAACCTCACAAATACAATTTCAGAGGTGAAGAGATAAGTTTTCTGTCGATATCCCAATGTGAAATATTCCAAAGCAACATTGCACAACATGCATGTGTGCATGTGTGGCTTAGTGGCACCAGTGTCCTATCTAACAGTCAAACCAAAATCAACATCAGCATTTATCTTTGCCAGAATCAGGTAAGAGTGGAATGCTGACTAGGTGTCAGAATAAAACTTTTAAAATTTATTACTGAATGGTTGACTTATCCTTTTGAAGTTATGGGGGACAGCTATTTTTGTAAAGATTGTATTGACATTCTGGCTGTATTTGAGACAAAGATTACTACTTGAAAAAGTAAATCTTTGCTCCAGTTAGGGACTGTATTTTAAGTCAACTGTCAATGTGCTTATCAAGGGTGCTGTGTCACTACTGTGCCACCATCATAGTGATGCATATTATGCCAGCAGCTGTAAGACAAGAAGAACACCAGGGAAGTTTACAGCATGAAATTGTTCATATCTTAATAATTGTTGAGGGAATTACACTAAAACATAGATGCTGCTGTGTCAAATTTGAGTTCCTTTCTTGAAATCGTCTACATGCCCCCTGTGTGCCTTTTGCATATACCACCAAGCTATACAGAATTTAAAAAGAGGATCAACATTCTAGGCAAGGCTAGGAAAAAAATAATCTGTCACAGGCTTTTCCTTTTAGTGATTTCTGGATTACTTTTTTCCAGTCAAGCTGACATTTCAATTTTAAATAGCACTTTGTTTGAAATCACCAAGGTACGAAACAGTCATCTTGTAAGGAACAAAAATAGCTTAGCACAAACCACCAACAGAGAAAGAGGAGTTTCTGTTATAAAAATTTCTCTTTTATATTATTTGGATGTTGACCTCTTGTGCGATCTCAGACTTCTTACTGAACTAGATTCTCAGAAACATGTGCTGACTCACTACTGGAAACTGCTAGTTACACCTTCAACCTGTTATTGATTTACATGGCAATTAATTCTGCCTTTATATAATCTGGGTGGTTAATGAAATTTCAGTGTTTCAACTCTAGTGAAAACTGTGTTAAGTTTTGGGCTTGCCAGTATGAGAGAGAAATGGATAAACTGCAAACAGCACAGATCCACTAAGATTAGGTAACTGACATAAATGCATAAAAGGAGAAATTAGGAGACCTGGACTTGTTCAGTGTGGAGAAGTCTAAGGGAAGATCTCGTTGTCTTTAATGACTAGTGGGAAGTTACCCAAAAGAAAGAAAAAACTGACTCTTCAGAGGTGCTCAGGGAAAGAAGGAGGCAAAACAATTGCAGGCTGCAGAAAGAGAAATCCTGGCTAAATATGACGAAAAAATCCTTGCGTGCTGTGAAGCAACAATAGGAATAGGCTTGTTCAAAGAGGCTGTGGAACTTCCACTCTTGGAAATTTCCAAGTCATGACTGATCATGGCCCTGAGCAACACAGTCTGCCTTAAGATTCAGTTCTGCTTTGAGCAGGAGGTTGACTTAGATCTGTAATTCTAATAGATACACAGGTAAAACACTTGCTTCTTACACTGTCAGCTTCCTACAAATGCTTCATGAGACTTTCAATATCCTTCAAATCTTGTTTATAATGATAAGACATTAGGGCAGTGTTTGGACGAGTGTCCTTCTTTACTCCAGCCTAACCAAAAAAGCTTTCAAATTAGGGTCTACACAGCTCCAAGCTCTCTTCCATTAAACAGCAGCTAAACTACTCATGCTGTACCACTGTCAAAAACCCCCAACAATGGAAGCGTAATGCCCTGTCAAGTAGAAATCTGATCCAGCCCCCGAACAAGAAAAGAAGCCAAAACAGTGGTGGTTTTCTGAGTAGTAGCTGTGCAAAATATGACTCAGGCAGTGAATGCTTTAACCACTAGTTTGCATAACACAGTTTGTGCAACTTTGCTGTGGCTCAGGAAACATGTCTCAGCCTTACCTTAAGCACACACATGTACATATGTGCATGTATTGCTTACACACATTTATACATGCATATATACCTGTATATATGTACATACATATATCTGTTCATACATGAGGTACCCATGTAGAATTACACAGAAAGAAATACAGTCTGAGAGTAGATTCCTGTGATGTTAGGATCTGCAGACTATCAGGAAATGGCAAGCTGAATTCCTTCTTCTTTTACACCTAAATAATTCCCTTCCACCACATTCCCGGAAAATCACCTTTTCTGAAATTTTAGAGTGTCATAAATACACATCATAGTCTTCAGGCAGTAAAAATTAACCTTAGCAGGAATCGTCTACACGTAACATAAGCCAAATGTGGGAATTTCGGTTGGTGGTAGAACATGTAAACCTCTAGCCTGTGAATAATACCCTGCATGTGAGTGAGTTTAATTACATCACTCTCCCTATGAAAAATGTGTAATTTGGCCGTATGGTGAACTCATTTCAGTTTCCCATCACTGACTCTGCTTTGGGCAATTTTGCATTGCAAACAGTATGAATCCTAAGGCTCATTAATTTCCTTATTAGCCCTGCTGCTTCTATGAATTTAAAACCCCAGACTGGGTGTGAAAAGACAGTTTTCGAGGAGGTTGTGCAACTCTCCCCCATTTTACAGCTGGAAGTGTGTCTGTTCCACAAGGAAGCCTGATGCCTTTCTTTTGACATGGTCAGCGTAGCATGATAGGCATTCAAGACTCTTAAAAATAAATTATTTTTAGGAATCCACTGGTCTCTTGTATCTTGTCTGCCCTTTTCCTGGGAGTAGAGAATGAGATCTCCAGGAAAAACATTCCTACCAAGGTTTTCCAAGCAATGTCTGTTTTGTTACATTTTTTCCTGCGCTTATGTTTTGAACCACTGATTTTTTTTTATTTTTACTTGCATGTCTTAAGTTTCCTTAGAGCACATTTGCTGCATATTCACAACTTCTTGTATAAATTTAAAAAAAAATCAATTTGTGATTATTGTTTTCTAGTGGCAGCCTGCAATGAAGTGTAGAGTAACAGCAGTCACAGCACATACAGCACTGAGGCCCCAGTACACATTTAGATTATGTTACTTTCAAGCTAATTCTCTGAAATATGAATGTACCATCATAACATTATCTTTTGTTGGAATGGCACAAGGGCCAAGAAACAAAACTCACTCCCTAACTGCAGGCACACAGAAGTGTCACACAGTCACTGAGCCACCTCAATCCACCCAATACAGGTGCACAGCCTCAACTCACTGATTAAAAACCTTTCTCCTGCTTTCTACCAACATTTTGCATGCCAGACAGCACAGTCTGTTTCCAGTTTAACAGAGGAACTAATACTGCACTCAGCCAGTATTCAATGGGGAAAAAACCCTCTCTTTCGGCTCAGTCCAAGAACAGATGACCCTTGGTTGTCTGTGCAAAATGAGTTTCTATGCTGATTTATCCACAGATAAATGGGCTGGGCTGTTTCTCTGCTTGCTAGAATACCACTGTGCAGGATGGGAATGCTTTCTTTTAATATACTGTATCTGTATCTCAAAGTGCATCTGTCAGCAACCGTGGTGAACTCTCCCCTAGTTTCACAAACCCTATGAATCTCATGAGTTTTCTGGAAAGCACTAAGCAAAGACGAAGTGTAGCAGAAAGGGAGAGGCTGTCTAACTTTAAGGAACAGTAGGTGTGATCTCTGCAACGTTTGGCAGAAACTTCCATGAGGTTTGCACAAAGCTGATAGCGCTCCCACAGCAAGAACTCATCACTAGGTATGGCTGATGACTTCAGCACAGGACAGCTGCAGCGGAGGAAATTAAAGGAAGAGTTTCCTTTCATCCTCATCCAAGAATCTGTGATTGTTGTTCGCCTGTGCACTGGGAAGAAAAAAAAAATTAAGATACTAAACACTTGTATATTACTGAAATTCTACAGTTCTGCAGAATCAGGAAGAAAATTAAAGTCTTCAGCTCAGTAATACCCACTATTTATCATCAGCAACAATGAAATAGACAGTGAATTTCCAGATGGTTATAAAATATGTGCCATGAACTAATTACCTAGAGTAGATAGCAGGTGCTGTTTCATTTTCCCCCAGGAGAGCATTTGAGATCAGAAAGAGCCCAGAAAGAACTGCAGGCTATCAGACTTGCCCCAGCATGGGATGAGGAAGGTACTTGTGTGTTTGGATGAGCTTCCAGCAGTACCAGTTCAAGGGTATATAGCATTTGTTTGAGCTAAATATTCTCTAAAGCTAATCAGCTGAAACCCTCAGGGAATAGTCTTCAGTGAAGCAGCTTGCTGTGAGTTCATCAGAAAACACAGATCTGGCTCCTGGGAAGGTGTTATAGTGACTGAATCCCATTTTCTGGATCCTTCTACTGCACCCAGTGCACCAAATGGTACAGTTCAGAGTATCACTAAGAAAGAAACATAAAAGGCTTTTCTTTGTCGCTTACTAAATTCCAGTAATGAAGTTAAGATGAAATTTGTTCACAGGGATTCCACAAAAATGAAACAAATTATTACTGAATAGAGTCAGATTTTTGGATGGGACAAACAGTACAGACTGGAACAACGATCAAAGAAACCACGTTCCTGGGAAATGTTGTCTGTTGTGATCACACTAACATGAGAAATGTTGTGCTATAGTACTGACAAGCAAAGAGAAGTTTTTGTAAAGCTGTAATACTAAATCCTGTTATTGTCAGGTTGCTAAAGATGACTATGAAATTATTCTTTTATAGCCGTGAAACTGTTAATCACTTGGTGATGAAATAGTTGAGACATTAGTTTCAGCTGAATTTAAGTTGTTTCTGAGCCTCTTTTCAGACCTCTGTGTCTAGGATTCAGTGAACTATGCACATTAATTGCACTCTAATTTTACTGCAGCTAAACCCATTAAAACACTGGCATTGCATTTATTCAGTCAGCAAGTCCTGACTCCTTGCAAATAGAGCATACCACATGTAGGACTTCAATGCCATAGTTAACTCTCCGTCTGCGCAGCTGTAAGTAGGTAGTGTACAAATGTCTTGGTAGAGACCACTAACCTGTTCTACAGGTATGTGCATGTTTCTCTTCCTGTGCTGTCAGTGACTCTTGCCCCTCCACAGCTAAGTCAGCAAAAACATCTCAGTGATATAGGATTAACCCCAAATATTCACCAGGGCTGACAAAAACCAGCTTTGATATAACTTGTTTAGATTGGAGACTTTATCTTGCAGTGATGTGATATTATCTGCCAGTGTTTTTAACCTGATTTCCTAGAAAGCATCCATAACTACTAGAACATGGCTAGAATTCTTTTTGCATTAGAAACATGTAGGGTTCATGCAAATAGGATTGTTATCACTACAAAACTTTGAGGCACCTCCCAGCAACTTGGATGAGCCTTCCAACACATAGCCAGAGGAAATGAAGCTTTTTTTTTTTTTACTGGTTCTTTGTGCTCAGGGCCTTCATCTTAATCTTCAAAGGCCTTTATTAACTCAATCTCAACTTCATAAAGACCACCTCTTCCCTGTCTCTGTGAGGTTTATTTGTAACAGTTCTACTTCCTAGAAATGCCAAACCCACTGACCTTAAGCACATAACATGTGAAAGTATAAAACAGAATTTTCTCAGCTACTTCCTCACATCTGTTCAGCAGAGGGAAATGGAAATGCCCACAAACCTGTCCACTCTGAGGCCAAAATGTCAACCACCTTTTTAACGTTGTTTGAGTACACAGCAACAAGAAGAAAAGAGTGATAAATACATACAGGAAATGTTTGAGGGGAGGTAGGGAATAGATAGTGTTGGCAGAGAAAGGGAGGACTGGAGCAAGAGGGCCACAACTGCTGCAAAAGGGGAGCATCAGTCTCACGTGTGTTTCTGAGTGCTCCCATGGCCAATATGAAAACCCAGCAATGAGGAATGAACCTGAACCCCACAGCCTCTTGCAGTTGTGAGATTTATTCAAAGTGCTGGCAGAGAGGATGAAGACTGTAGCATAAGTAAGAAGAACAAAATGACAGCTTTTTTTGAGGTTGTATGAAAAATTACTGTTTTACAGAATATTTTTTTCTGATGGGAGTTGAATGATCATTTCTTCTGCCTCTAATCTTTCTACCTTTTTTAATAGCTAAAAATAGAGCCTAATAACCAGAGCTGATACCCATAGATGTCAAATTCAGACACTGAGTGCACAAACTGAGAAACCAGGTATTTGCATGTGTAGTTTTGATGTTATACATATTTGTATGTCTCTCCTCACCCTGTATGTATAAATACTGTAAAATGTAAGATTCCTCAATTTGTAGAAAATTAAATGAAATTAAATTAAATGCAAAGTTAATGCTTAAGAAATACTGAGTAAAAGAATGCAATGAGAGATACTGGACACCTATACTTCATTTACATTACACATGAGTTGCTATCACACCATCTCTGCCATAAGAGTATTATATGCACAGCTAATAAAATAAACCCACATTGCTCGTATAGTGTAAGTAAGTTTTTTACGGCTTTTCTAAAGGCATGGTAGCATGGATGATGCTGTAAATTCTTCTATTATTTTTTTTTTTCTGTCTTCTTACAACTTTAATATTTTTGACTTGTGTCTGCCTGTAAACCAATCACTTTTGTCTGGTAGGTGTGTTAGTACATCTCTTCTGTCATCGGATAACATGCTAATGCCACTGTATTATGCATTTGAAATGTGAAACCAAGGGAAGACTGCTGAAAAAGATCCTACTTATAGAGGGGAAAGTACACTAAAAGCTTGCTGGCTAAAAAGGCCTAATGATAAGAAAAACCAGCAAAGTCACACAAATAGTTTACAACCAAGGAAGACTCATTCCCTTCCCACAGTGCTGCACGTATCTTATGGCAATGCTGAGTGCAAAGACATGTACAGTTGTCCAAGGCACACTCACCTGCTGCTTTCTGCCTCTTGAATTACATCTTTACTCCTCTGTCACCAGCTATTTCTGCGCTCTACTGGCTCTGCTGTAAAGTAGAGAAGGTGAGCAAAGTTCCTTTTCCCAAGGGAATCAATAGTCAGTTCAGGTACCATCCAGCCTTGTCTGAGAGGGATGGGCTACAGAAGCAGAGGCCACAATAAAGGCCCCTTCCCACAGGGGATATCAGCAAAGCCCACACTGCACCAGGAAAGGTTCACATTGCTCCCCAGCCATAGAATGGGTGGTGGGTCCCTCCTTTCCCCTGCTCCTACAGGTGATGTGCTCTTGCTTTTCAAACAAGTTTTCCAAGAGATATTGAACGTCCAGCTCTCCAGCTGAGATAATTGGAATATCTTCTGCACCTGCCCCCCATATAATATGAGTACAGACACACTATTCTCTTCTTTGTATTTTCATCAATTCTTGTGCATTTTTGAGCAGCCGTTCTGAAAAACACATTTCCGAGCACTTGCTTTGCTTGTTACAAGGCATGGTAGGCATTCTACTTTAGGAAGGGTAGGCTGATTTTTTTCTTTCCTTCTTCAGTCTGAGAAGGAGACAGCAGCTTTGCTTTAAGCCTCAAAGCAAGACAATTTAATTTCATTTCTAAGCACAGGGCAGAGTAAAGTAACTTATACAGAAACTGAGCTGGTTCTGTGCTAAATTTGATGTTTTCGTAAGAAAACAAATAAGGCTTTGAACAAAGGCTAGACCATTGCACAATGATGTACCCAGAAAGTTTTTCAGGCAAGAGCTGCATAATGCAATTCTTCAGAAAATCAATACCTACACTTTATACAGTTCTAAAAGTATCCTGTTTACTTTTACACAATTTTGTCTGGAAAATAAACCTGATACCTAGCATTAAAGTTTAATAGATAAAAAACCCAGATTTTTCCCCTGCTTTGTCCTTTGCTGTTCTTCAAGTAGTGAAAAGGCATCACACTGTATAGCTTAAAATGCACCTATTTAGTTTTATCTGACAAAGAAGGTAAAGCATTTCATATGAGAGCTAAATCTAAAAGCAGCAGTGAATGTATTTAGGATAGAACAAAACAGAAGGGATATGTAGGAAATAGATTGGGTGAAATCTTAACCGCATTGAAGACTGTGGCAAAATCCCCATTGGCTTCATAGAGGCAAGACTTTACCTTTCAATCACAGCACAAACACAGCTGATGCTGTTCAACTTTTAGAGGAGGACAAAAGATTAAAAACTCAATATTCAAGATACAGTCAAGTTTAGATTCAGTTGAACTCTGAGCTGACATCCAGCACATGGTTTATTCAGCAGAGGAAAATTATAGATGTGACAGAATTTTAAGTGTGGTGTGAAGAACAGTCAATTGTAGCCTCTTTTTAAATCAAAATGCCAGTCTTTCTCTTTAATTTGGTGCACAAAAAAACTTCTCTATAATTTTCACAGGCTGTAATAGTTTAAGGGTGACCTTCTAGTCTGGTCAACTGTAATCTTCTGGAATACATACCATGCCATAAGAATAGCAGCAATGGGAATGGGAGAAAAGTGACAGAATAGGGCAATAAAAGTGTGCATATCCAGGCAAAATGCAGCAAGGAAGAACAGAGTTCATTTTGGACTATCCTAGAGAATCCTAATGTGTTTTCTTCCATAATGCTACAGTTCTTAAGGTTACCATTTTTAATATGAAAGAAATAACAGAAAAAATAGGTGTCCTGTATGCCTTCTAAAACAACAGATTAAAGAAGAAATAGTAAATTCTTTTGATGGAAAGTGGCCTGGGAATACTATGGAGCTTAAAGAATAGGGAAGGATGCAAATCCTTAAAAAGCAGCACATACTTTACAGTTCCAGCTGATATAAATGACAAAGGGCTATTGACTTCGGCATAGTGGTCTGCAACCTTGATTAAGTATTTAATTGTCTTCTGGAGGAGATCTGATGGCATCTGGAATAGTAGCCCCTCATTTTCTCCTCTAGAGAACACTGACTTTTTTGAGCATGCTGGTAATGAAAAGGCAAAAGCTGTCTAGATATTGATAAAAATTATGCAGAAGATTACTTTCTTAAATTAAAAATGGCTTCCCAACGAAAAGAGGTTTTGTGCAAAAATGAGGCTTTGGTGAAGGTATTTTTTATTTATACCCTTAATTTCATGGCACAATTACTACTACTTATACCTTTCCAAGAGAACACTGAGATTTAAAATAAGACATTTAAAAAATGATTCTGTGAGAGAAGTTGATAGCTTTTCTACAGATATATCACAAAAAGTAGTGCAAGTTGGTTTATTTGGAAGTGAGTAGACTAGAAATAATAGTGTGGTTTCAAAACGATTTTCAGTTCCCAGTAAGTGCAACATCACAGGCCAGTGAGGGCATGTTCACTGAGGCCTGATCCTCGTGACTTAATAATACACCTATTAACTGCAAGCACATAACAAATTTCACTGCAATCACAGTTAAAATCAAACCTGTGCCTCGCTGCTTGGCGGAACAAGGGCCTGAGGCAAGCTGGATCATCAGCACGGTTTTTGAAATGTTCTTAAAGGAGTCAGCACCGGTGAGGAGCAGAGGAGGCGACAGCTCGGCTTCCAACCGAGGTGCCTGAATGTCAGACAAGGTCTTCGAGCATGAAGGAAGATGCTGGCTGCATTCCAGCACAAAGGGGAAAAGGAAAACCATGCCCACAGCACTTGCCTGAGAGCAAGGGACTGGGGGCAGGGAGTGGGAATTAGATGGATTTGTACATAACGCAGGGGCAAGAAACAGCAAAGAGAGTTCTTCAAAGTGTTGGAATTAACCTTCAGGTCTAATGTGCGTGGGTTTTGAAATCACCCTGACCTTGGTGTGTTTAAAGAAACAGTTGTCCTAAGAAAATACAGTTTTGCCATAAGAAATAGTATTTTCTTAATTTTTCCTGTAAAATCGACAGCACTATTTTGAAGCACTTATTAAATACCAGTAAGCACCAATGAAAATCTATTTTACCTGGTGAGTTAAATGTTTGTTTTATGCTATAGAGACAGTTCCTTATCCTTCAGGATTTAGAGAAAGGAAAAAATTTTGTGCAGATTATCAACGCGATTAATAAATATTTATTTGCGTACATAAAGATAATAATGTGTACAAATGCCTGTGGTGTTGGGCACTTAACACATAACAACCATAAAACTAGGTTGAGGGGAGGTTCAGATCTAATTCTACAAGGGTGGTGAGCGTTTTGTAGTGTGTTTCAAAGACTGACTTTTGAAGCAATTTCCAGGAGTCAACCCTTTTGTTCCTTTTTATTTTTCTTAAATGAAATGGGCTACCCTTCTCTTTCAACACTCTAGTTATCATTAGCCTCAGAAATCAATTTGCAATTCATGAAAGTCTGAATTCTTCACGTTGATTAAGCAAAACCTTAATAAAAACAAACACTTATTGCAAACTCATTCCATGGCAATTAATAGCATAATTACATCTGTTTAATATCTGACATACATCTGCAACAGGCAAGGTTCTGTTCTCACTGCTGTCTTCCTATTGCTCAAACTTGCACACTGGAAACTCAACAGTCAGCATGTGTCTACAGTAAATTAAAAGCAATCTGTGGTAACTATTTTACAGCATTCTGCCTGAAGCAGCCAAAAGCAATAGACATGGTCTTTCCTTAGATTTTGGACAGATAGAAAGCTCACTAGGTTTCTCAGACCATTTACATTTCTGAAGATCAAAACTTTGAAGCAGAAGAGGAGGAGTATCTTCCTGCCAGAACACAGCTCAGAGAGTTTGCCTGCAGCAGCAGCAAAATATTCAGTAGGTGTTTTCATGAATGGTCATGAAAAGGGAGGGACAATTATCCTACAGTTTCCCCTGAGTAACTGAATACTCCTCCAGGGATGCAAAGCCTCAGTAATCCTGCAGTGCATGAGTCATCATCAGTGCGTGGGAGAGTTGTTTTCTCTTTTATAGCTCATGATAGAAATTAGAATATTTGGAAATTTGCAACATTTTCACATTTACAAATGTAAACTTCTGTAGGATTTTTTGTCGAGATTTCCATCACTACTGATGCACCCTTTTGCAGTAGTTAGATGCTTAAAAGGATATAGGTACTGTAAATATGAACATGACATTATAACTTCTGCTGTGCGTTGGGAATGGAAAGGGGAAATATAATTTACTGCATCTGCTCTGTACTGGGAGGGCAGAAAAATGAATTTGAAGACCGCAATGCAGTCTACTTTGCTTCTAGATCTTTCCTCAAGTGTACGGTGCAAACACAGTTCCTGAAAGCACTCCCAGGTTAAAGAGTAAGGTAACATGGATGTCACAGACCTTCCAATTCCTCGCCTTTTCTCTGGTGCTCTGAGCATGCACAGAGTCATGAATCATTGTGCCTACATGACCCAATAGGGTGTTTTACCAACAGCAATACTGTCCTAAGTTTGCATGTGAAGAAAATGGAACATAAAATAGCTATCTGAATTATCCTCCATATGTCAGCTAATCTATGGCAGATCTGGACATTAAACTTTGACCTTCTGAATCCTAATCCTCTGCTTATCAACCAAGGCAGTTTCCGTCTAACCTGTCCTCTGGTGCACAGTATCTGCTAAGTGCTCACCTATACCACAGGAGCTACAGGAAATGCTCCAGGAACCATGACAGAGCAATACATTTGCTTCTTAGTATATGCTGTCTGATTATTTATACCGATGACTAGTTACAGTTCCAGGAGGATATGTATCTCAAACTCCTTATGCTTGTATCCTCAGCCATATTACATTGGTGTGTAATGGCATTATTGCATTAAGGCATTCTGTCCATCACTGAATTATGCATGCAGTCAGCAGCTGTTCTGATAGCTACACACAGATATGGGCTGAATTACAATGGAAAGATTCCTCTGTATATATAGTTAGGAATGACTTTATCACTTCTATGCACACTGGAAAACAAAGGACTTTCAGAAGGAAATGGAATATTTTTTCTGGAAAATGGAATTGTATGAAATCAGAATTAGTGTTGTGAAAAGCCATGAGGAATTATCTAGAAAGCTGTTCTACTCTCTGTTTATCACTTCACATCTGGTCTTTTATAGGACAACATTACAAATAGTATGTCCTCACATTAATCAGATTAGCTCACACTCTCTTCCCAGCTCTTTAAAAATTTATTTTAAATGTATCTTGCAAAACTTTCTTCTCTGTAAAAGCAGACTTTTGGATTTTGAAGACGTGTCCATCCACGTGTTTGTGTCAGATCAAGAATTCTATGAAGAAATAACTGGCAAAGCTTGAGGTTTCATTAGTGTCAGAGCCAAATAAGAGTTACCCATATGTTTTCCTTACTAGGCCTATACAACCTTTCTTGCATTCTGTGCTGTTTGCCTCTGTCATGATTTGAAATATGCCACAGGAATACAGAATGCTCAGGCCAAGTATTAAATGAAAACCATATACTATACCAGTGTCACTGAGAATGACAACTTGAACAGAAACTAAATCTGTTAATTTCTAAATCTGTTAATGCTGTTTAGGCAGAAGCATGGCAGGGCATTTCCTGGATGGTTAAAGTTTTTGATTAAAAAAATTTTGGAAAATCAGATTCTGGTAAAAACGAAAAGTTTCCTATGAAAATAATGTTCTTAACAGCAATAGTAAGGTTTCTATCGGTAATTCTAAGCTTTCATCTTTAAACCCTCCCCCTAACTTCCTCCTTGCCACCTTTGGTTTTTCAAAGCAGCAATGGAATTCTAAGATAATATACTGAAAATGAGTGAGATTCACTCATTTCAGAAATTGGCCGATTTCTTATTGACAAATGAATGTAGTAAATATTACTATATTTCAAAATTTCTCCATTAGCTGAGCAGAACTGAAAGAAATGCAGCCTATCAAAAACATCCCATGGGCACAAACTGAGACTTTTATTTTAATAGTCTCTCTTTGGGCTACAGAGTGATCTGACTGAGGCTAGACATGAGTCAACTGCTCAGCATACCAGCAGCATATCAGCTGCTGAGCTACGTCAGATCATTAAGTACTGATCCCAGAAGTTTCACTGAAGATACTGTTGTTTACTAGAACTTTAAGAAGTTCAGTATTCTGTGCATGAAATATCACATTTAATGATACTTAGGATTTGTAATATTTTTATTCGCATGGGTAAGCCTTACTCTTTTCTTTAGAAGTTGAGGAAAAAAGAAGTTACATAAAGATAAAACACTCTTGCAATATGAATCATGACATATAATGGGCTTCCATAAATTATTTTATCTATCAGATATTGCATGTGGCCATCATCATGTAATCTAGAGCTTTTACAACACAGTTCAGCATCTTTTCATTGGGTTGTTTCTCATTCCAGAACAGTCAACCCTTCCTTTTTTGAGCCTGAGATCAAAATATGATCCATTTCATATTTTTATTTTCAGTCTGCCATCCATTCTTGCATTTCTACCCTCCTGTTTTCCCATGTGTCATAAATGTTGTCATCCGGACATAGGTATAAATGGTCACCTGGATACAGACAAATATCTCTCTGGCACAACCACTGAACGCAAGTTTGTGAACTAGATTCATTATTTCTTTCTCCCATCCTCTGTTGAGATTCATTGGGAGCAGGAGTGGTAAGAGCAGTGCAGGCCAGTGGGGGAACAACATGCAAAGAACCAAATTCTCATGAACAGAATAGTTAATAAACCTTTCACTTTTTTCTTTAAATTATCTGTTCATTCACATCCTGGCACGTTTATGACGAGCTTTTTTTTTTTCTTGATTAATTTTGGTCTGTGAAAGTAAAGAGTGAGATACCACTCAGTTCCACATGTTACACCAGGCTGCCACAGAGGACAGACCATTTTTCACACAACAGCAACACATTTTTCGGGCCTTCCTAAGCTTTGTTTTCAATTCTGTTTTTTCATTTCTGTAACAACAAGATTATATAGTGGTGAGGAATGCCACAGGGGTATATCAAGGAGATTTTTATTAAATCATAATGATGTATATACACAAAACAAAATTCTGCCAGAAGGTAAATTCCATTTTTAAAGCCTACAGTACATTTTTAGACTTGCAGTACACATGAGCTAGGGAAAATCTACCAAACCACATTAAAATATCTTGCAGAACAACTGATTACAAAAAATTCCTTCTGCTTTCAGGGAGAAATTTTAATGATTGATTTTTAACTGAATAGTGGGTTTGATTTTAAAATACATCATATTCATCGGTTAGCAGTAAGGTGGCCTCATGAACCCTAGAGCCTGGTTCTTAACAATAAGTAAAAAAATAACAAAAGGATTTCTGTGTACTATACTTTTAATTGCCATGAGGTCCTTCTATTTCTAGATAGCCATTATTTATTGAGTTGAGAGTGAAATGATTAAGGAGGCATGAAAACACACTTGAGCATATAGAACACATGGGGTATTTTTCCTAAGAATTTAGTAATTTTATTCTCTCTGTTTCTCTTTGTTTTTGCCAGAAAATAGAGGTAATTTTCAGACTACGCACTTTCATTCCTCTTCTTGATTACCTAGTTTTCTAGATTAACAGAGAGACTTTTCTAACTTTGTAATTAAAAAAAAAAAAACACGCAAACCAAAACACTTTTGCACGAGAATAGAATCTTACTTTATCATTTTAATTCTCAGATTTATTTTCCCTTTTCTGCTGTCTTTTTTATAATACTACCCTGCAAGTGAGAAAAATGGGAGACTAAAGAAGACGCAACAAGTTCTATAAAATATTGAAACTGAAGTATTGAAGCTACAGGTTCCCTCCAACTGAAATCATAGTGTCTATATGTTCATGGTGACTAATTCTGTACCACTGCAGATTCTGGATGCAGAAATGGGTTCTTCCTGAAGTCTGAAATCTCTGAGTCAGTGAAGGTGTAAAACATTTTTTTTTTCTTTAAGCAGTTTCCATTTGTGAAGATGGCTAATGATCTCCCGTGGGACTACATATCAGAATAATTTTCTTAAGCTTACTCAGAGTAGGAGGACAGAAGCTGATGCCTCTGGTATTAATGAATAAACTTCCTTTATAAATAAATAAGTTGGAAGCATCCGAGTATTCATTCAGCCTTAAATAAAAGTTTTGCAACAATAACAATTACCCCTTGATTTTTATAACACTTTATGCTGAGTAATTTCCAGCACATTAGGAACTTACATTCTTAAGAGAGAAGAGCAGTTCTGTTCTAGAAAGAGAGATTAAGCACATGGACATCCCTGCATACTTACAGTAGTTTCTACTTCTCCTTAGACTACAAAGTTAAATTATTAACACTTTCATTTACAGGCTAATCAATTAAATGATACCACCAGAACCAAGATGTTATTCAGAGAAAGGGAAGATTTTAGTTACAGGATACCACAAAAAGAAAAAAAAAAAAAAAAGGTAGTATGCATATAGACTAAGAATGAGTAAAAAAAATCTCACAACGTAGCCAAGTAGGCAAATTTTACTCTGGGTTGCATTCAGACAGGAGCTGACAAAGATGTGGGAGGTAATTATTCCTTCTACTTGATCCCAGTAAGATGAAAATCATTTTTCTCCCTTCCGTTCCTATAAAATGTTATTGTAAAGAAGATGACGATAAGTAATTCTTCAGGGCCAATGGGATAAGAACAAACATAAATTAGCTTAAATTATACCAAAATTATCTCACTGGGTATAAGAGAAGACTTCTTTTTGGCTGTTAAAGCACTGAAATTGTTCTCCTATGGAAGTTGTGAAGTATCCTTCACCAGAGGTTTTTAGGATGGGTTAGACAAAAAGCTCTCAGAATGATCTTAGTATAGACCATTGACCAGCTTCATTCCAAAGGACTGGATCACATGGTGTTCCAAGGGTCTGTATTCCTGCTCCTCTATGACTCTGGTCAAGTTTACCACCAGCTGGATTTCTTCTTCTTGTGCTTCCCATTGCATAAATTTCTTTCTTGCTGTACAAACTTCATGTTTGTTATACTGTGAGTGTACAGGGATTCAGTGAACTTCCTGTTATTTGAGTAATCTTTTCACTGTTGCATTTCTGGGGACAAATTTTCAGTGTCCCTCTGTAATTGCATGCAACAACTCTGAACAGAGTTAAAGCAACTTAGAGCCCTAATGTCCAGTGCAAGTGCTGACTCTTCCCTTTCTTCTGGCTATGCTCCTATGGACAAAACCAGCAGCTCTCTGCTGCCAGATACCCCATCTCTTCCTTTGGCAGGAGGATCAAAAAAAGCTGTGCTATTTTCAGAATTTCTCTTGTAATACGATCATGAAGGGGTATGAAGTTGCTAGTTAAACTCCTCAAGTCATGTGGGGAAAGGTTCTTGGAAGAGTCAGTGTTTCTTTAGATGTTACTGGGCTACAGTGGCTCCTCCTGGTCCAGTCTGCCACGGTTGGAGAGGTGCCTGCGGGGCCTCCTACCAGGCTGCCTCACACAGCAAGGGAGGGACAGCCCCACACATCTGCCCTGTCGCATAACACATGCCTTACACTGGAGGTGCAGGCTTGACAGCTCAGAGCAATCTGTGGTGGTTCCACGGAGAGGTGACACCAGGAATGCTCTCCCTCGCTGTCTGCACACAATCCCTGGCATGTCACTGCAATGCTGAGCATAAGAAATCTTAAGGACTTCAGACCCTCAGTCTGAAAAGCACAGAAGAAATTAACTGGGACTTTGGCTTTAGCAGTCTTTGCTACTTAAGTATTCAAAATGCAACATTTTGCTTTGCCTTATTTTAGAGTTGTCCAAGTCTGCAGTCACTTATGTGCTCATTAGCAAAATCCCTAAAGTTTTACTCTTAAGTATGTTGGAAATAGCTCAGTTTTAACAATATCCCATTCTAAGGAGCCAGATGATGCATAGCTCACTCAAGCTTTGCAGATGAGGTTCTTTCTACCTCTCTTGCTCAATTGAGAAGCAGTTTAGACCACATCTATTAGAAAAGGCCCTGCACAAAATATGGAGGCTGCTGGTAGTTGCAGTACTTCATATCTATGACCTAATGACCTCTAATGGTTTAAGCATTCACAGAAGAGGGAACAAGGACCACAGTACATTTTCTAAGAGAGTACCTGATAGTTGGCTGGAGTGGAATTCTCTTAACTTCCACTTTCCAGGGAATAATTAAATATTTATTAGTTCAGAGGAGGGAAAGAAGAGTAATATGAGAACACTAAGGGACTAAGCCTTAGGCTTCTTGTGGAACAGAGTACTTCTTTTCAAATATTTAAATTTTGAATTGGAAGAGAGTGCATAAAGTGAGATTCTTCTCTTCTCCCAGATGAGACTCATAAGAAAACAATGAGCTATAGTGACATGTTCACTCATGTCTTTTTTTCTAGGGCACAGTGAATATTTAATGCATCTACGAGGATGGATATAGCTTCCACAACAGTGACTGAAAAGAATCTTTTCCACCTGAGTAGCATTGGCAAAGTAATTGGGGGGTGGGAAACATAGGTTCAACCTCCTACAGCACAGGAGCAAATCTGTTCTAGTTGTACTTTTTTGCATAAATACGCAGATAAGTCCCCCACAGACACAGAGCCACTGTTTAGGCCATACTTGGTGAGAAGGACTGAGAGAAGGGACTCACAACTAGGTGAAATCTGGTTTGAAACCAATACGGGAGTAGGAGACTCCACACAGGCTAGAGGTGTGATCTAAATCTCACCAGTTTCTGTTGGCTAACATGTGCCACCTGCCCAGCTTGCTAGATTTGGGGGTATCATATGTCTAGAGCCTACATTTTTCCATGTATTGCATGTGTAGCAATGCATGGAGTTATCTACATAACTCAAGGCTGAGGTATCCTAACAAATGGGTCTTTTAATAGTGAGTTAAAACTTCCTTGTAAACCTAGATCTGCATTTTGCATTTTCAGTCTGCACTGCAAATGGCTGTGTTTCAGGAAGGAAAGACAGAATAATCATTGCTATTTTATACTGTTGCTAAGAAATCAAGTTTTCTGGACGTTTTCCAGAGGTGAGTGTTAGCTCAGTGGGTCAGTTGCCAAGAAAACTCTGCTTCTCACACATACAGGTTTTACTTTTGTGATTCATGGTGTCACTGTTTCAATGGATGTAGCTGTCACGAGAGTTTATGGCCAGACTTGCACTGCCCTTCAGGTAACATGAATCCAGGGGCCTGCAATCTTCAATGGGAGCTGGTATTTAGAACATAGTGAAATAAAGCTTAGGCACCAATGAAGTTCCCGGTGAGCTCTCTCAGTGGATGTTATGTGCAATTGAATGGTTAACCACTCAAGGTGGTGACTTCAGGGTTATATATAGAAGATTTTTCTCAGCAGTTACAAAATGGTGTGGCCACAAATGGACCACAAATCCACATTGGAGGTGACTGTCTGGAGCCATGCACATGAAAGGAACTCTTTCCTCACCATGAGTCTTTGAGTATTTAGACACAGAGCAAGACAATTTCACTGTTTATTCAGCTTTTCAGGAGAAGACAGAAACAGGTCCTTGTAAAAACGAAAAAAAAAAAAAATTGAAAGAAAATAGTTGTTTTTTTTTAAAAAAAAAGACTCTTTGGAAAATGAGCTTGAACAAAACATTTCAGCTCTTCACAACTGTGAGTGATTCAGTTCCATATGAAAATATTGTATCAAAGGGGAGAATATTATCTTTAACTGCTCCTCCACCATGCCATTTCTGACTCCTCTCCCGAGTCTGAGAAACAGTCGGCATCAGCAGGGTGAATCATCCGCGCTGCACACAGCCCTCCTTGGCAAACTGCAAGCATTCATCTCCTGGGACTCTGCTCCAGTTCGCACGTTTATCCCCACTGGAGGCCCTAGCTAAAATAAGGAACACCACATCTGCAATGTGCATTTATTCTGCTTCTTGATGAAATAAGTGTAGACAGACATAAAATAATCTTTTTGAGGTGGAAGGCAGGATGTTTGCGGAATGGGGGTATCTGAAGAATCTTTAAAACTTTCTGAAGGCTGGTAAAGAGCGTGACGTAAAAGTGTGGTCAGCAGAGGAGTTTACTTGGAAACTTGTTGGACTCCTTGCAGGAAACACAAAAGGGTTTATATATTTGGAGTCAAAGGTTATACTAAAGGTGAACCCACTCTAGCAGTGTTTATTCCTCACTTCTAATTTGGGTAGTTTACTCAGTTCTCATGTAAGTCAAATAAGAAGGTTTATCCACACTTCATTTTTTATTATTCAGTTGTTTGCAGAGTCACTAACTTTTCATTGTTTTTTTCTTAAGGATATAGAATTTATCCCAGGACTAGAAGCTGACATTCTACAAGTTTTATAGTATAAAATATGCCAACTACTAAGTGAGGTAGCTGTAGTGGAAAAAAATATGTTTTCTAAGAGGCTGTGTAGCAGTGTGTGGCTAAATCTGGCAAAGAACTGAATGCTTGCATTTTCCATTGATGTCAGCTCTCAGGACATGATCTTATAAATGGGAAGCTGTCTGAAGAAGTATTGCAGTCTGACAGTGAGTGGGTAGACTTAAAATAGATTAAGAAATTAGTGACATAAGGAAACACATAGCCTGAAAAGATGATGTTTTTAATGCATCTTGATACTTTGCTGTGTATTCAGAGTTACTCTAGTAAGTGTATTGGGTGTTTTTGCAACATTTATAACCAAAAAGCTCTGCTTCATCAATCCTACAACCCAGAATTATGTTAATTGTGCTATTAGGCAGTTAATTTTGAGGGGCTTTTTCCCTTTAAAAGCCCTAACAAGTGCATAATCAATGCACACCCATCTCAAATCACTCTTCTGTGACTATCTGAGATTATCAGCCTTCCTGTACCTAAAGGGTATGTGGTGATAGGAAAGGGGGGGGATGACTTCAGACTGAAAGAGAGTATGTTTAGATTAGATATTAGGAAGAAATTCTTTACTGTGGAGTGGTGAGGAACTGGAATGTGTTGCCCAGAGAATGTGTGGGAGCCCCCTCCCTGGAAGTGTTCAACACCAGGTTAGATGGGGTCCTGAGCAACCTGGTCTAGTGGAAGGTGCCTGTGCCTAGGACAGGAGGGTTGGAACTGGAAGATTTTAAGGTCTCTTCCAACACAAACTATTCTATGACTCTATGATTCTGTGATCTAGAGAGATGGAATGATATTAATTCTGTTGCTTCCAAGGGTGCCTCACTGAATCACTCTGTTCTCTTCTTGATATGTTGCTTTCTATACCTCCTATAACTGAAGACACTGCACTTTGAACTGCCAACTCTATCTAAAATCATGATATATTTTCTGTTATGTGCAGTCAGTTCATTCACTAAGTGAAAGTCACCTTGAATGCTCTAAATGTTCTTGATTCCCTCAAATGTGCACTTGATTCCCTAGTTCAGTGATTATTGCTTGTAATAACATCAAGGGAAATACACAAGAAGACGAAAAGTGTTAATGATGGCTCACAAGAGGAGGTTTCCAGCAGCAGTTTGATCAAAAGGATCCAAGTCAGATCCCATTTAAGATCAAGAATAAATTGTAGAGCTCTTTTTAGCTATTCCAGCTTGTGACTCACTGTGCAAAGCAGTGTTGCTTCTAAGATATCTTTCTGTTTCACCCAGCAATAGAACTAGCTCAGGAAGTAAAGAGCAGCAGGATGCAGGGAATTAACAGCTATGAAAAATCTCACAATTTATGAAACTTTTTAAAATAATAAACTGAAGCACTTAAAAGACAAAGGTTTCACTTTTGTCAATTTTATTTTTTTAAAGAGGCTTCTGTTTTTCCTTACTTTCTTATCCAAATGAAATTCACTGCAGAAAATAAAACCATTTTTTTCAGTTTGTTTTAGGTTGACAAAAATGTGCTTACTTATTCACTGCTTTGCCTTAATGCTCCTTTTCTTTCATTCTGTAGAGGGCTCAGACATTTCATTCCCCAAAGGAAGGATTCTGGATCAGCTGGGAGGAGATGTTTTCATGGAAATATTCAAATATGCAATCATTATCTGATATGTCCTCACATGTTCTTAGAGCTCACTAATCATACGATACTCTGTTCTCCTGTGGAAAAGTCAGCCTACAATCTTCCCTTCCCCTATTTTGTGGGAGATTCTAAGGAGTGGTCTGGCTCTAACGGTAGCTCAGTTGGTTAGAGCAGGGTAATAACACCTTCATTAATGACTTGGATGCAGGACTGGAAGGGATATTAAGCAAGTCTGCAGACAATACAAAACTGGGAGGAGCTGTTGACTCCCTCGAAGGCAGGGAGGCCCTGCAGAGAGACCTGGACAAATCGGAGGGCTGGGCAATCACCAACCGTGTGAAATTCAGCAAGGAAAAGCACCAGATTCTGCATCTGGGATGGGGCAACCCTGGATGTACGGACAGACTGGGTAATGGGACACTGGAAAGCCATGCCAGGGAAGGGGCCCTGGGGGTCCTGGTCAGTGGAAAATTGAATGTGAGTCAGCAGTGCCCTGGCAGGCAGGAGGGCCAAGCATGTCCTGAGGGCATCAGGCACAGCATGGCCAACTGGTCAGGCCCTTGAAAGGAACAAGTTTTCAGAATCCCTGAAACCTTTTGTCTTTATATGAGAGCAGGAGGGAGAAGAGATTCCTAGAGGTTAGCTGCATGTGTGTGTGTGTATCCCTCATCTCTCTGTGAAAATCATGCACCAAGAGCTTCCTATTCCTGGAAATGCATGGATGTAACAACTTTCTGACACCTCTATCTGCAAAATCAGAAAAAATTCTGCCTCTTGTGTGTTACTAACAGGAATCCTTCATGTCATTCTTCCCCAAATTTCAAACCTTAGGAATATTCTGCCCCACAAGATCCAGATGGGAAGGTAATTGTCATTATCCATTCTAATGTCATTGTAATTGCTTTCTTTATCTCTTTGTGCTGTACAAGTGAGAGGAGAATGGCCAAGACAGAAAGTCTTGGCTTGTCCTTCTGAATTCCTCAGGAAGGGAAGTCAGACTTGCAACCATGGTTTACCAATGATATTTGCTCCATTTTACTGCTTTAAAAAGTGGCCACTGAGTCTATATATTTTTTTTTTCAAAATACATAATTCAAAGTCAAGAGCATATAAACTGAATATTTATTAAGGTGTAGGTAGTCTAATCTTAACATTTCTTCAAGAAATATTCCATGCTTTGGTCTCTGATTTGAGTCTTCTGGTTTGTACAATAGGTAACACAAAATGCAGCTGATCACACTGATGATCACTAAACTCAAGAGGATTTCTGCCACAGGACTGACAACCACGAAATTTCAACAAGAAAACTTTTACAAGCAAATGTTATACAGATATCTCATTAAGGACTATCAATCCAGAAAGGATATGCCCATGTTGTCCATAAACTTTGAGCTAAGAATTACTATCCAGACTGCACAGAGAACACCTTAACTAGGAAAACTAATTTTGGTGGGTTTGCACCATTAGTTCCTGACAGTTGCAGGATAACAGGACTCTTTATAAACCCCCTTATTAACTGCTTCATGAAGTTAGTGGGAAAAAAAAACCCTGCAAGAGCCCATAGAAATGTGTTTGAAAAGTAGTTTCTAATCCTGCTTCTTAAGTGCACTTCTAAGTTCTACTGAATACAGACAGATATTATCAGAGTATCTTTTTGTTTATTTGTAAAATGTCCATGGAGATATGCACAGTGAACGTAACATGACAGCAAGGCCAAAATGGTATTATTCTGCTGAAAGAATTGACTTGGAGTACTAAGTGGCTATCAGGGAAAAAATCTGATTAAAAGTAATTGTAAAAGTCTCTTTTACAATGGAAATACTTTTCAGCTTCTACTGCAGAAGAAATATATTCCCAGCAATGCTGTCAAAAAGTTGTTACCACGAAACTGCAGGCCTAGAAGCAAATACAAATCTCTGTGGCTTGGTTTACAGAGCCATGCAAGGCAAAAGAATGTACCAGGCACACTCTTACTCTCTGTATTGCCTGTGCCTCTATGAGATGACAGCCCAACAAGAAAGAGGCTTCTCAGAAGTCGTGTTCAAAAGGAGCAAGAATGTTATTGACCCTAGACTGCAATCATCCCCATTACCCCATGGCCAAGCTGAAGTGGCTATTATACACTGGCAGCAGCTGGCCTGGGAAAAAAAACTCCCCTTGGATGGCTCATTAATACTGGGATTTGGTAAATTCTTGTCTGTAAGTATGTCCATAATCTACATGGTGCTCCCAGAGGTGAGTACAGTGGGTTCAGGAGTAACAGATTTGGAAGGGCCTGTGCAAGTGACAGAGAAGGGGTCTGGTACTGGGGCAGAGGCTCAACAGGGAAGAGCGAAGGCTGGTCTGCACTGGGAGGTTGGAGAGTGAATGTCCTCCAGTATGGATATTCTTAGTCTACACCCGATGCTCTTCCTGTCAGAAAGTCCACCGACTTCCAATGGGTTAGGGATGACCTACAGATTGGTTTACTACTCTGTAAGGTGAACTTTCCGGCCATTAAAAACATGTTTTTAGTAAAGTGTAAGATCAGATAGAGGGGGGAAGTTCATCTGTGTTAGACAGTATGCCTTGAGGTTGTTCACACAGTGGGAGAGCACTTAAAGGAGATAGCCCACTTGAGAATTCACCTTGTCCATTAATTCTCAGTGACCTATCTCTGTATTAGAGGCGTTCCTCAATGAAACTGATAATCAAAGTGGATTTTTTGGGGGGAAAAAAAAAAGAGTTTATTTGGTCTTTTTCTGAAACATAAACCAGTTTTTGGCTTGGAAATCCCTATTAATTGCTTATTCTAAACATACATGCATTTCTCAGGGATACTGGTCCCCTTCCCCATATCAGACTGTGAACTTTCTTTAACCCAGGACTTCCCATTCACTTAAATGTCTCTTTGACCTGAGCTGTAAAGCAATTGACATTCCCACCTCCACTTCCCTCATTCATATGCACTTCTTCCAAGATATCTACATGACACAGGCCATCTTTAAAGGCGAATATAAAGAGCAGTCAGACTTAACTATCAAACAACAATGCCTATGTTTTAAAAGCCCTCAACGTCTGAAAAGTATCATTATATCTTGTGTAATATATGACATTGCAGAGCACCTCTGACTCTCTAAATGATGAGGCTTACAGGGAACCGGGACAGTCATTCTCGTCTCTGGATGTGTGAAAGATTTGGAGTGAAGATGCGCAGAATTGTGACAAATATTCCTCCTAAAGAAGCTGACTTAAAAAACAGAAAGTATGCAAAGCATCCTCTGTACTTGTATGCTGTAAGCTTTGTCCCTTGGTACAATAAGGAAGCCCAAGAGACTATAATTACATTTAGTTTCCTTACAGTGTCTACAGACGGAGAGCTATGGACACAGCGCAAACCTGTCCTCTGAGCAGGAGGCACATCTTGCAGTTTTATGTCATGTCAAGCTTATTGGAACCTCTAATACTCCCTGCTGCTTTTGGAAAGACTTTCGGAAAGGGCTTTATTCCTTCAAGGTCATGTAACCCATGGACAAACACTTCTCCTAAAAAAAAATCTCAAAATGTCTGTTTTGTGAGTGAAATACACTTGCTTTGCACAGATATAAATAGCAGCAAATATACAATAGAAGACACCACTTAAATATCCTTTATTTTGAGCAATATCAAATTTTTTGCTACCAGCCACCATAAAACATGCATGTTTCCTATGTCTTACACAGACAAAACTATGGCTTGAAATAGACCAGCAAATAGCATTAGTTCTGCTTTTGGCATCTGATATTTGGTGCCACCATATGTTGATCCTGCATGCTGAGATTTGTTTCCTTCATCTAATATTACCATTTTTCCCCACAGCTGGTTTTGTAGAAGATGAGAGATCCTAGTGCGGTGCCTGCTTGCATTTGTCCTGCCAGGCTGTGCTTGCTGCAATGGAATCATTATACATCTCATTAAATAGTCAAGGTCAAACCAGCAGCTAAGATCTCCTGTATGTGGTTCTCTGTGGGTGGCTAAATAAATGAAGATTTCAATAAATATTTGATGTCTTCTGAGAAATGAGAAGTAGCTTTCTTTGTTCTCACAGAAGGTCCTTGGCTAGTACCGATTTTTAAGGGAACAGACAGCCTGTAATGTATGTTGAAAGGCAATTCTCTTGGAACCTGAAGCTACAATATTGGCAGACCTTCATGTAAGGATAATGTCTTTGCTCATATGATTTATAGTGCCTGATGCATGAATTCAGCTGGCATGGCTGAGCATCAGTTCCTGTTAGAGCTTGTGTCTAAGTATCTTAGATATCCTGTTAGAGCTTGTATCTGAGTAATACCTGCAAAGAGCAGCAGACCTCTCTCCAACTAAAATCCTGCAAAGACATTTTCATGGTCGTGACGTTCCCTTTCTGTCCTCTAGAGTCCCAGAGAACCAATCAGTTATTTGTGAAATCCCTTGAGGGAGTTGTCAGATAGCAGAGACATGGCAAATTCCTCTCTTTGCACCCAGTGACACATTTTTCTCTGAGTAGAAGCCACTGTGGCCATGCCTGAGGAGTGGTTCTGCCTGGAGTCTTGTCATATATTGAGGTTTCTTGTTATATTTCCCAGAAGGATTAACTGTTGGGTGACAAAAACATGGAGCTATTTGGGACTGTCTGGATGTAGGTGTTGAGTAAACCATGTGTGAAGGAAGTGAATTGTCACTGGAATTGTTCCAGTGACCTGGAATTTTTAGGGCAGTATTCCTCCATTCTTCCCCAAAATACTTTGTCCAGTCTCACAGGTCAGATCTCAGAGACCAGTGGCTTTTGACCATGTCAAAACATGGCCCTGGTCCAGGATCTGGATCAGAGATTAGTTTAGCTTAGTGACAACCACAAACCGGTAACACGGAAAAGGCCTTGCCATCAAATGTGTCATCACAGAGAGCTGAACTGATTACATCAATGAAAAATTGTGTGATCAGATGTGCAACAAAGCTGTCAGACATCTGCTTCTGTTCTGCTTGATAGCCGGTGGCAAGCTATGGCTCACACTGTGTGTGTGAGAGGCTCAGGTAGAACAAGTCTCTGTCGAGCAAATAACTTCCCTTCCACCCTTCACGACCCCTAAAGATAATGGCTGTAGAGGGTCTGTTCACTGGCAGATTAGCTCAGGATAGCTGTCTTTAGGATGTAAATGTCCTGCATTTCAAAACAGGACAAAAGAAGTTCATTCGATTGTGAGGCTGAACTTTGTAGAGACTGCCGGAAGGACATAATAGGCTTCCCCGAGGTCAAGAAAAAGAATAATTAAAACTCAGGACTAGGACCCCAAAAGCATAACTCATGTTCTAATACACATAGCAAAATTTCAAAATATCTGAGGCATATTTGTATGAATGCCCATTACATCAGGATGTTAAAAAACAAATGTGATGAGCGACACTAGAAAAACTTGTACTTATTTAATGCCCTTTCTCTTTGTTTGAGCTGAAATCTGTAGGGCTGTTCATTTCTTTCCCCGATTATTCCATTTCTAGAAGTAGAATAAGAGAATTTTGTGCTGATTTACATAAGATTTACAATTATACAGTGAGCAACTGCAGACAGGATGGGCATGTATATCTTCTTTTATGTGCTAAGTCAAAGAAGAAAAGTTGCATTGACAGTATCATGAAACGTAGGTATGCAGTAATTGTCAGTTTTGGTAAAAGAATATAATACTATGAGTGTTATTCTCTTGAAAATTGCAACAGCAGTTCTATTTCACTCTGAAGCTGAATACAATCCCTGTCATTAAAACACTGCAGCTTTCTCTCCCTCCTGTGACTCGTTGAAGTTTTTTACTCCAACAGACCATGGAGTCAGTGTCTTAGTCCCCACTCTGGCATATCCCATTTAAGCTTCTGAAATTACTGCATGTCTGTACCTCCATCTGGCAAAACCAAAATGAAATATTAGCATAATCAAACAAATAGGTACTTCCAGAATGTTGTGGATAAATACATCCCAGTAAATTCACAGTAATCCATTGAGTGATTCTTTTGTTTATAACCAGTCCAAAATGGCTCCAAGTGTTCTATATTCATTACTTTTGCTCAAAATCAGACAATCTTCTTTGTTTGAAGCATCCAGAGAACATATATTTTTTTGTTCTTAAAACAAGTGAAAGCATTATGATCATTACAGAGCTGATTGCCTGGACTGATAAAATGTCCCACGTATCTAGCCCCTATGTAATGGCTTCTGTTTTGGAATTTTACTTCCAAAAATATTGACAGAGAAAAAGGAACTTATAAATTAAGTTTCGTTTACTACTACACTTTGCTACTGTGAGTAAAGCTGCTGTACCTTGAGATAGTTAGTCAGGGATCATCCTCATGGTTGTGGTTTCTGGTGTAACTAGTTCTAACAATCATTCTCACCACTGCTGCATGTGGAAGATAAATAGAGAATAATACAGGAAAATTCAGGCTGGTTGACTTCATATTACTTGGTTGGGGGCTGATTTTGGTTTGTTGGATTTTTTTCTATAGCGAAATGAAGCAAATCCTGGGTGATATACCTGAGATTTTTTATGACTTCTGCAGTAACACATCCCTGAAAATTGCCACTAGACTTCATATATCTGAGACTGAGTGAATTGAAGTTGTTTCACCGCCTCCCTGGTGTGTAGGTTGGAAGAAAACCTGTCTGCAGAAAGGAGGCTGAATCACAAGTAGTACCAGGCAGCCTGCAACAGACCTTTAAAAACGAGACGTCTTGTACCATTTGCCAAACAGTGGGGAAAGTGTGAAGATGACTGAGATGATTCAAAGCCCTTTTAAAAGCCCTCACATGCCTCATCATGTTCAATTTTACAGAGAGTAATTTACTCCCACCACAGCATTTTGCTACATTCAAATGAAAACCTGGAAACTGGTGTTAAGTTAGTGTAGTACTAGTGGAAGGTACTAGAGCTCATCTTAAAGAACTTTGCTCGCTATGGGGTTTGAATGGGATTCTGGGGGGAAAGGGTAGTGTAAGAAATTGATTTTATGTTCATTGCAAGAAAGCAGGAGCTAAACTGCTCTCCATGTCCATGCGGGGTGAGGACACGAGCCTACTTACTCTAACGAATTCCTGATTAGAATCTCAGGCCCCATCCCGCCTCAGGAATTGCCACCATAAACCTGAATTAATGTTGAATGCTACTATAGATATTGGTCTACAGTGATAAAAAAGAGACTGCAAGACAGTAAGATGAGAAAAAAGGTTTTTTACTGTCTATTTGGGCACCAAATAATATTTTTTTCTCAACTTACTAATTTTATATTTTTGTTGGATTTAAGTTAGCAAATTTCAGCACAGGCTACAAGACTCTACTGCTCTTGACCAAACTCCAGGGCAGCAGTTACCCCAGCTCATGCATTTTCTAAAAGATAAGACCTATAACCACAGAATAAAGAAGTTACTTTCAATACTAAATTACCTATTCTGTTATCAGTTCAACACATTGGGCAATGTACTGCTATCTGGTTTTAGAAGAGATTTTCTACTTGAGTCAATGGCTACCTCTTAAGAATTGATAGCATATTAACTTTGTCTTTTTATTTTTATTTCTGGGATAAATTCCTTCAAGTAGTGGGAAACTGTTGAAAGTTAGTGTCCTGATAGTGTTTTATCTTTATGGCCAAAAAGAATAATCTCAGTGTAGAAAATTTCCTGTCAGTTACCTCAAGAAAGTAATGCTGTTACTGCCATCTCTTTTTCTGGCTCCTCTGTGCTTGGTTTGCTGTATTCAAGAGCTGTCATGGTATAACTGACATATTTAGACATTTCTATTTGTCTCTCTCTAATGTATGTTGCTTTTTTATTGCTTTCTGTCTGGTGATGATGAAACCATGGCCTAGCCCATAATAAATCCATGTGAGGAACATTAAACTGAAAAGAAAAAAGCATAAGATGCATATCATCCCTTTAAAGTTTATGAATGCCAAGCTTTCTTCAACATGTGTTTAAAGATGAACATTTAAAATACTTTTGGCATAAGAAACTGATTGACATGGTAATAGAGCCCCAATTAGAACAAGCCATTCAGTCTGAATAGATAAAATATGAGTGACTGGGTTTTCACTGGGTGTTGCAAATCTGTTGAAAAAAGCTTGAATTTTACTCAAATAGAGTGATAAAGAACATGACTTGTGACATTTCATTTCTGGGAAATGAAACAAAGAGCACATAAACAGTGACAGAAGACTCACTGGTGCAGTTACAGCTGCTGGTGTCCACAATGTGCAGCACTTATCAGAGGCCATGGTTGCTTCTGTTCCAGGGTCTATCTTTACTTGCTATAAGTAATCACAAAGTCAACCATCATCTTCTTACACATTCCCTGGTTATGTGCCATACAACAAAGGAAGTGATTCTTGTGCTTACACCATCTGGGTGATGTTTGTCTCATGATTATTTTGCCATCAGTGAACTTTCCACAGATATTCTCTATCCAGAACAACTAAGAACAAAATGTCAGGTAAATATCCTGCCATCCCCTTGAGAAATAGGTTTGAAGTACCTGCAGAATACTTTTTTTTTTCCTTTTTTTCTCTTGATGCTGTGGTTGTAGGAGGAGATTTAACTAAGTTGTCTGGAAGTAAGACTCACAGATGACCATGAAGGCAGGTGGAAAAAAGCACAGAAAAAAATATTGTCAGACATTGTTGACAGCACAGCTTCTGTGAGAACACCAGAAGGATTCAGAGTAGTCACAGAGCCACAGCCATAAAATGGATTTGAAGGTGTATGAATTTCCAGGACCACATTTTAAAGCTTAAACTCACAGAAGGCCACTAATGCCTCTCTGTGAAGAAAGTCTGTGGCACTGGTTTAGTTTATGGTCATGAGAAAAAGCCTAGCTTTTGTGTGCAAAAAACCCCTGCAGAACTGGGGGAAGGGCTAAATAAAGGACCTTTGATTGAGACATGGGAACAGAGGTAGACAAGCTCTAATTTGGTCCTAGCATTTTTATCTGGTGAAATTCCATTGCTACGAAATCTCGTGGAATGCCAGTTTTTACTGTTAAATCTATTTTTATTAACATGGAAAATGAAATAATCTTAAGGCTCCGGAGTAATCTGCCCAGTGTTGCACATACACGTGCAATATTTTCAGTTTTGCTGAAATAAAAATAGTATGTGCTTATCTGGAACGCTTTCTTGCCTAGCTCCATCCTGCAGTGATTAATTACAGTTGCATTTCAGTCCATTGGAACAGAGGATTTATAACAGAAACACTGCACAGTGTGCCACTTTTTTCAGCTCTGCATATCCAGACTGGGCTTGTTGCAGCAGGTTTTGCGTACATCTTAAAATGCCTTGCAAGAGCTGAAGCTGTTGAGGATATTTTCAACCTCATAAGCCTGCGGAGATCTTGCGTCACAGCCTTCATGAGGCTGGTGGTATGTACAGCGGCATGCAGGAGGAAAGCTCTGTGCTGCAAAGCTGTTTAAGCACAGGCTGCATGACTGGTGGTGCTACTGTCTAACCCAGATTCCCTTGACTGCTTCAAAGGGCTGAGAGCCCTCATTCTCTCAAGCACATCTCTCTTGCTCTTCCAATCAGTGGCTCATTTCTTACTGCTGGGAAGTAAAAATACTTTCATTAGTTAATGTATGAGCCTTGGGCTTTTTTCTGATTGTACAGAGGATGACCTTGGAGATCACTTTTATTTATGTGTTTGCTTTTATTTTCTGCACTGTAAAATGCAGGTAATAGTTCCAAATGCTTCACTTTTAGCCACACTGCTGTCCAAAGCACTAAAGAAATTCAGTTGGAAACAAAACCAGAAAACCACAGCCAAACAGACAGGAGAATCCTTATCTGCTAACCACAAGAAAGGAGACAGTTGCCATAATTCAGCCACTCAGTCGGTTATCACTATATTATTTTGGTAGCAACTTTACTTTTGTCAGAGTGTGACTCCTGTTTCTCAGTGCCCTGGTTATCCCAGGCTCTGTATTTGCAAGACATGGAACATAAAATGGGAATCTACACTGAGAGTATGTGGTAGTCTAGACCACTGTAGTGTGGTCCTAGCTGAGGAAGCAGGTAAGCTATGGAGGCTGTGGGAGTTGAGAAAGTGAGGGTTGTATATGACACCTGAAGTAAGGTGCAGGGAGGCAATCATCACTGGTACCTGCTGAATGAATTCTGCACACATTTGTCAGTGAAGGACCAAGGCATTGAGAAAGGCCTGAGAAGTGTGATGATTATCTGTCTCCTGAACACAACACCTCCCTACTGGAACCTTGGCATACATAGACAGCTTTAGATATGCCTCAGCAAGTTTTCCCTGCTAAAGGAAAGGGAACACATTGAAGGGTTTTCAGACTTCAGGAAGGACTGATACCTTGATGATGTCACTGCAGGTTGTGCATATCAATACAGTTTTCTGTTCATGACATTTTGCAATGCTGCCAACATTCACAAATCATTTCTTACTGAAAAATAATACATCTAAGAACCACCTCTTCAAAGTAAATTGTCATTCTTCCCTATCTTAAAGAAAATATCATTAGGATTAAAGAGACTGATGTCCTAATCTTCTTTTTATATTTGATCAGTTTTCTTTCTTCACATTTACTTTTATGTTTTCAGCACTCAGACCAATATAGGTCAAAATCCTCTTACTGATCTCTGTGAATACACACTAATAATCCTGGGGCTCCATGGAGGCATAAATATCTGTCTGCCTACACTACACTGCAGAAATAACAGGTTTAGTCAGTTTTCCTTTTTCTTTCATTATTTTCAAGCTTCTGCTTTCATGGTAGCATAAGTTTTAACAAAATGCTAGATCTTATCTGGCAGAATAAACAGACAATTAATTATGAAACTGGATGGAAGAAGTGTAATAACTTTTTTAGAAATCCATAATTAGCTAGGTCACAAGATAAGCAGAGAGCATGTATCTAATTCTGTCAACACCCTGCTACCATAAAGTTAGGCTCTAAAAGTTATTCCTGAATCATTCATTAAATGCAGATTAGACTTGCTGTCTTACCTAATCAAGCTTGCAGGCGCTGAATTGCCTAAGAGTCTGGTGTCATTAGCTCTTCAGTCACCGGAAATGCAATGACAACGAGTGATGGCTGCCTATGTCAGACCTACTTTCTTCTTGTCTCTGTATCCCTCTTGGACAATTAGTTTCATTTGAGTCCTTGAAACATCTTTTAATAAAGCTTTTTTTCAACCCTAGTGGGAATCTCCAGTTTCTTTAAGCAACCATAAGCAAATCTGTGGTGTCTGAAATACACAGTATGTTTTACTGGTTCAGACATATGACCCAGTTTTTCCCTATTATGAGTAGTGAACACTTCAAAAGGTACAGTTTTGATCAAAGTGCAAAGGGTTGGAGACAAAGATAAAGTGACTGCTTCCTAAGTACAAAACACTGGATTGGCATGATGAGGATTATTTGTTTTGGGTGATAATTGGTATATTGTTCTTCTGTTTTGGATCCACTCTAAGACAAATGGTCTCTGAATGACAAAAATAGACACTTTTTCAAGGGTTTATATTACTGAGAACAAAACATGCTGAAGGAGGCCAGGCTTTTCCTTCTCATGAATTGGGATTGCCATTTATCATGCAGTCAGATATATTGCAGTAGCTGGGTATGAGGCCTAAGGTCTAGCAAAATATTATTCATATACTTTGTTATTATCATATAACTTTATTAAACACAGTATGGTGATTGATGACAGACCAGGTCAATTGCTCTGACATTATTCCTCAAAATGAAAATAACCTCAATACTCCACAAGTTTAGATTTCTTTTCCTGTTTGCTATTTTTCTTTCTGAAAGGCAGAGATACTTTCACAGTGCCCTCTCCTTAACCTAGATAGCTGCTCAGTTGCACTATCCTCTGAGAAATAGTAACAGATTTTCATATGGGAATGATCTGACACTTCCATTTACCTGGAGAGTTTACAAGGATTAGATAACTAGATGGGAACAGAATTTTACTCAACAGAAATTAGGAGCTGGGTCCTGCAAGTCACTTATGAGCATGCTCAGCATTCTTCACGTGAACAGTCCCAACAGCCCAGCTCACCCTGGTTCCTCCATCCTATCATCTTTCCACTATTCCTCAGGATAAATCCCTAAACTGAAATCGGAAGGAAGAGGACACCTGACCTTTCAAGTATTCAGCCTCCTACCTCTACCATTCACAGAAGAAGAAGAAGGGCCTTTCCTGTGCAATGAGTGTGGGAAACCAATTAAACTTCAATTAATGGATAGGATTACTCATGTAAGTGATTAGTCACATCAGAGTTTTCATGATCAGGCCTTAAGTTCTGGTGTTTCTTCCCCCATACCCTCGATGATGAGATGAGTTCTTCTCCAGGGAGAGAGAACCTTAGGAAATGCAGAGCAGAAGGTGGCATTTAAGAACTCATAGCAGGGACATTTTACTCATTCTGGGACTACTGCATTTTGTATCTGTAGGCATTATCATTAATTGAACACTTGTTTATGTCTCTAAATATAGTTTATAATACTTTTGTTTCAAAATGCAGTCTGGGTGTGACTTCTATTACTAGTCAGAAAGTATTTAAGAGAGCCTGGTGCACTTCTACAGAGAGTAGGAGGAAATTATGTTTACCACCCTCTTTTAAGCTGATCTGCAAAATGCTGTCCTTTGAAATGTCTCCCAAGAACAGATTCTGAGTGGGGATGGTATATTTTCAAACCTCATTTTTCTCTTTTGTTCCAGCAAAATCCTGCTTTTGTTTTCTTTACTACTTCTACGTTCCCTCTTGGAGCATGATTATTAATCACTAAAACAACCAAAACATATTCTCAGTGCAAGTATCTAGAGGCATTTAGGTATTGATTTTGATTCAAAGAATATATTATTTAAGACTATTATTTGAGAATAACACAATTAGACTATTTATAGTAACCTTTGATATAACTTTTTATACAGCCAATAAAGTGGTGAAGAGATGCACCATCCAAATTACAACATCCTGCATCACCTGATGTATTGGCCTATTAAATAGGCTCAGGCTCCTCTTCTTGCATCAAGCTCAAATCAGCTGACTGAAGAGGGATTTAAGCAAACAGGAAGCTCTTGCCTGACCTTTGAGTAATTCCAATGAACTATTCTGCTGCTACACAGTTTTACAAACCCAGGATCAATTGGTATACTTCTTCCTTCGCTTTGGAAAGGGTGCTCCATTTCCCTGCTTAGGTGCACTGGACGCGTGAAGGCCCAGCAGTGGAGCAGAGAGGGAGAGAAGATCCCATGAGTCATTACACCAGCCTGCTTTTTCCTCTGTAGGTAGGGTGGCACAGGATGAGCAAAGAGGATCCTTCAATGGTCCCAGGCTCCAGTTTTTATATTGATGAACCGTGCAGGTGGAGTCCTCCCACCTCACTGGAGTGAGGGTCCTTACACTTTGGGCTTCCCAAGACAGAAGGACACCTATACTTTGCAGCGAATTTTCCAGGTCTTTGACCACTGAGTAATATTATAAGCCTCATTAAACCCTACTCCTTAGGAAAAAAATGCAGTTAATATCCACCTGTTACTTGTTTATTGCACATTGTCAGTGCATTTCTTCACTCTTTCAGGGTGTGAGGTCAAAAGAGCAGTGAGTGCCTCTATACATACACAGAGTATCTCACACCATTCGAGATTACAAAGACAAGGCTTATCACCTTTTTCCAAATGTCCTGAGGGTATCTTTTTACTCTTTAATATGATGGAGTGCATTGACATCCTCACTGGACAAAACAGACTAATCAGGGATTAGGAGCAACACAGCTGCTCAGTATTAGCACCAAGCCTGCTGAGCATCTGGGTCCATCAGCTCAGGCAACAGAGCTCTGTTGCTTTGAGCTCTGAACAAAGTGAGCATTCTGAAGAGCTCCTTGTTAGGGTGAATGTGAGAATCACAGCACTGTAATCCACACTGGGCTGGGGAGGTACCCAAAATGGCTTTGGTTTGCGGCTTGGATAAAAACAAGAGGAAAATGTGGTCTAAAATTAGTTAGGGATCCCTGAAAAGTTTCGCGTGTCTGCTTTTAGGAAGTTGGTGGCTGGGGAGCCTCATGGCCTGAGTGAACCATCGATGGCATTAAGGCAGCACAGCTGTTTACCATCATACAGAAAGAGGAAGTACACAGCAGTGAAATGTCCAGTTCCCAAATAGACTTAAAATATACCAAACACTCAGTGTAAGCAACTCTCACCAGGTGCTATGTGAATGTATGGGGTGCTGTGGTTTGGAAGAGGAAGAGGCAGATGTTAGAAGGTCCATGGGAGTTTTTCAACAAAGCCACTGCTTGTACTTTCATCACTCCTTGTTTCTATGGTACCAGATTTGACACAGCTGTTGCTTGCATGGCTTTTCTTTGAAGACTCAGAAAATCCTAAAGCTGTCATTTAGTGAGTGATACTCTTCTATAAACTATCTGGACTTCTATAAATATTGCTGACTCCATGCAGGGCATCATTATCTTATCTTCCAGGGAACATCTCTAATCACACTCTACCCGCCCATGTCAATCTAGGACACATCCAAGCCTTAGAAATAGCACTGGAAAAATCATAAAATGTTCTAACACATGGAGTTGGCAGACAAGTGCCAGACAAGATCACAAACTGTGCAAAATGAACAGTTTGCGAGTGAATGTGCTTCCCTCTTTTCCCCCATCCAAGTGCTGGCTGAGTCCATGAAATCATCCTATGATGATTTCAAATTAATGCACGAACCTTTTTTTTTTTCCGTCTACATGAATTTCCCTTTAATCAGAGCTGCCTACTTGACAGTGACCAGTTACACACAATGGAACATCTTTGGTTCCATGACCAAAGTGATCTCTTAATTTCCATTATGAATTCAGCAACAGTTTTCCAGTTAAAAAAGGATCATGTTAGAATGCATGCTAAATCTGCTGTGCAACAACTGCAAGACCTAATTACAAACTCTTCATATGAGCAAGTAGTTAGTAAGAATAAAGATCAAAAAGAAGAACTAGATACTTCTATTCACCATTACCTTAATTAAACTCACCATTTAGGAAATGAATAATGAATGCCAGGGAAATTTTTTTCTTTATTTCCAGGCTGGACTTAATATATATCATCCTTAGAAAAGGTTATCCATTGCACTAGAGTCTACCTGCAGAATGTAAATTTGTGATAAAGTTCATGTATCATTTTATGCTGGAGAGGGGCTGGAAAGAGTTTCCTGGTGAGGATTTTGAGGCATGGTTCTGTAATTACTTACAGAAAAAGACAAAAGGAAAAAAACACCAGTGTTCCCTGCTAGACCACACAGGTAAGACACACCACAAGCTCTTCCTGTACACCCTATATGTGACCTAGGAACACCAGCTTGCACGATCTGGCTGAATACATAAGTACTTTATCCTCAGCAAAGGCAAACACATGGCACGGGCACCATTCCAGGTAAACAGACTCACAAACAAGATGATAAATATATGGCTCATGTTGATTGTCTTTGCTGTTAGTTATTATTTATGGAGCAACCTTGAAGTGTGATGGAATACAAGATACGAAACTATTGCAGCAGTGGCTAGAACCTCAAGGGCATTTCCAGGTTTTTACCCCAGACATTAGTTCGCATTCTCTGTCATGTACAGGCCTGGGTAATTTTTCAGCTGCTCAGGTAACATTGAAATTACCACTCCTCAGAAAGGAGGATACCCTGGTATTCAGGGTATCACAGTTGTCAAGGTATGAGTTTAGAGTTTTAAAATCCAGGGATTATATGTTAATAAATTTAGGGGCAATTTTTTTAACCATGCTTAGAGATATTCAGATGCTATTTTGGCATGGGCCTGGGTAACATGCTGTTGGTGGCCCAGTGTCAACAGAAGCAGTAGACCAGGTAACCCCCAGAAAGCTCATCCAATCTCAGCCATCCTGTGATTCCGTATTTTCTCTTAGCTTGCTTTAGCAGCTTCAAGCCACAGTGAATTGCATCTATAGTTCCCATTAGAGAGGTATAATCTCTCTTGCATTGCTTAGGAAGAATGCATAGCACTCAGGCCTGGGGGTGATACTTAAGAGTCAGAAAGGTACTGAAACCACTGAACATGAACTTGAATTCGACAGCATAGTTATTGTAGCAAAAGTACCTCTGTAGCTCCATGAGAAAAAAATGAACTTAGAACAACCAACCTGTGTCAAAATAACTTTTGGTTTTTGTGCTTTTGTTTTGCCTTTTTTTGTGTGTGTGGAGTAGGATGGTGGGCATTTTAAATGTGGAAGCTTTTCAAAGGCTGAGATTTGACAGAGACTTCTGAAGATCTTTGTATGCATTTTGAGACAGCTTCCAATTCCCTCTCACACATTTCAATATCCAGGTGCTTCAGAACGTAGCCTGCCCAACTGATACCTTATAAATTACAAAGCGATTCCTGATGAGGTAGCAAACTCATAACAAACTGATTTAAAAACTAGGACCAGCATCTAATGAGCCCATTCTTCAGTATGATTTTGTTCAAGTTTTGTGAGGGCATCTTTCATTATACATTGAACTCGATGATAATTTGTAGTGATTGCCCAATATTAACACTTGCTTCTGCCATCAGAGAGAAGATACTTACTTAGAGAAAATTTCTTAACATATCCATATAGTCTTGCATTCAAGTTCAGTGTCACTGATGCCAATTCCCAATGTATATGTTTAGTAATTATGTTTAATATGCAACCATGTGAACAGATTAGTGACTCCTTACCAGAATTAAAATAACAGCAGGAAAGCAAAAATAGAAGTATAGATTTATTAGAGAAATTATCTAAAATACAATATTATTTTCCATTTTAAATTAGAACATATATTATTTCAATGAAAAGATATTTTGTATTATTTCTATGGTAATAACTTTTAAAGATAATGTTTAATTTAGAACATTTTTAATTAAAAACCCAACACTACCATTAAGACACAACTAAGGTTGTTGACAGCATGGGTAAAAATGCAAAACAGTCTCAAAAATATTTACATGTCAGTTTCTTAATATCTAGGAAGTCTAATTCTAAATATTCATTTTGCTTAACTTTCTCAAAATACTTTTTTCCCTAAATAATAGCTGGATTCTGTAATCCTGTGCTTCTTACAAAGCTTCAAGTTATCGTTAGTTACGTGTACTATCACACCAGTGGATGAGGTTTCTTAAAATGGCTTATTTTGCTACCACCATATCCTCTCCCAAGTAGCCAATATACTGTTACACCAAAGTGTCAGTCGCAGTAATAGTCACCAAAATGCACACAGCCACCCACCCACCCCCTGCCTCCCCCAACCCCACACCTTAAGAACCCTTTCCCATTTGGCCAAGAGCCTTTCACATTTCATTAGTTGGCATTTCAGATGCAGAGCGAAAGAAAGAATGGATCCGGGAGACGAGAAGTTGCCTGGGCACACATGGCAAAGTTTGATTTGGGCTTAGCAAAAGGGGATCCTCACAAACACAGCAATTCCTAACACTCTCAGCACTGAGGTTACTGGAAGGAGGCTCTGACTTCTCTGCTCTTCAAAGGCTGACATGGGCGCCAGTTGTCCACCATATGGCACACGGGCTCATTCTCAGCATTGAAGCAAAGGCCACGGATTTTGCACATCTGTGGAAAAAGGCACAAATATCCTCAAATGCGTCCTCTCATTTCAGCAGGAGTTTTTGAAACTACACATCCTGGGCTTGAACCAGAGCTCCAACTCAAAGTTTTGCCAGCACTAGTAGTCTAGAGATGGCATCAGCACCCATGTGGTCTGTATTTCATCCACACCATTTCCTGCCTTGACATAGGCTCTCCTGTCCACAAAATATCCTTGCAAAAACAACTATGAAAGCACAGAAAACAAGGACACAGGTACACATTTTCTGAACTCCACAAGCAAAGAGCTGTTTGTCCTTGATCCAGATCTGAATTTAAATCCTTTCAGAATCCTCTGCAAGTTGTACAATTTTGGCTCTTTTCTTTTCAGTCCACTTGAAATAATAATAATTTTAAAAGGCCTTATCCTTGGGTCAAAATAAAGCTATTAAATAAATTCAAGTTATCCTGATTTTCAAATGCTGTGAGAGGGGAAATCTGCTTCACATCAACAGGAGCATACTGTACAGCTGTGGTACTTGTTCCTAAAGTACAACTGGTGTTTGCACAATCTGATGTAACAAAAGCACCTTTATGTGTCCAAATAGCCATCTCCAAAACTCATAAAAAGACTGTGCCAAAATAATAACCCACCCCAAACATGATCTCACACAGACAGGTGGAAGTGCTGATAAATATATGTAGGTGGGACACAGGATTTCCTACAAGTCAGGTTGTAGACCAGGTTTTTTTTTTATTCAAGGAAAAATGCCCTCAGCAGTGACCTGTCTCTCCTGGACTTTACCTTCAGGACCAACCAGAACAAAGTTTAGAGCTCAACCTCTGCCAGGAACTGCTGTGTCACTACAATAAATGGTAACAGGCTTGCTACACCCTGCTGTTATATCCAGCTTCTACCTATCTTTGGAAAACCTATCCATCTTAAACCTTCCATCAATACTCTGATATATGGTTTCTTGTTTTGAGCCATTTGGGAATGAGAAGGCAAACTGCCAGACAGTGTGGAAATGTTGATGGTAAGAGGGAGGTATGAGTGGGGGAGAAACAAGTGGTGCCTTTTACCACTTGTAGGTAGTTGAAGTAGGTATAGTAGAAAAAAACCCACTATTTTGGTGAGTGTGCTCCTGCCTCATAATATAACTGTATTTGCAAACTTTGAATTAGCAACAGCAATAGGAATAGTCTGTAGTAAGTAAATAGTGTCAACATTAATGCTCCCTTGTAGTTTACTAATGGCAAACAATCACTGCTGTAGTTATTACTTCCAACAGTTCTTCCTCATCACGTATTCTATCTTTTATTATGTTAAATTCCACAACAGCTCAGTTGCATTTTCTTTCACATCAGCTGAACAAACCCCCTAGAATTAGGTGCATATTGTTAGCATCTCTGTCATCAATAGCAGAGACTTAAGAATTTGAAGGTTAAACTAAAGCCCTTCAGGGCTAGTTTGTATTTATAGGCTCTTGATTCTATTTATATCTCTCAAGCACAGAGATCTGAACTCAAGAATGGAAACTTGCCTATACGCAATTTCATTAATGGATGGCACAGAAAGCTGGGGCCAAGAGTGATTTAATCTGCACAAGCTTCTTCCTACGAGGAAGACCATCCTTCTCAGGCTGGTCAACAGAGTATTTTCTTAGGCAGCAGACTTCTTGAATCTGCAAGTTTTGCCTCTTCCAAACAATGGGAGCTTTGTCAGCATCATCACAGTTCTGCGTAGGATTTCCCAGTCTGTTCTGTGACAAATAGAACTTGCAAAAAGAGCTCTGTGTCCTGGAAATGCTGGAAAATCAACGGACCAACTACAGCTCTACATGTGAGACTGTGGATGCAGCACACACACTCCCCAGGTGCTTGGTAAACCTGGCCTTTTCAGGGCAAGTACACCCAGAGAGGTGATAATGTGTACAGTGAACCTGCTGATGCTCACAATACATGCTAGACTAACTCTGCATGTCCAAATGGTCCTTTCATGCATGCCTCAATTTTCCGAATTTTTACCACATGACAGCTCTAACCATGTATCCGGAAAATATCTGATATAATTTTTTAAACATCCCTCCCCTATCTTCCCTACAGTGTCCAAACAGAGGACAGCCTTATATTCTACAGCAAACTCTACATCCACAGGCAGAAGCAGAGTCCTGTCAGAAGGGGATTACCACTTCAGACAGGTATTTTTGACATGTGATGCTAGCTAATATCCTGCACAGCTCTGCACTAACACTGCCACTTCACAGATCACCTGGTGGGCTGAACTGAAGCCATCGGTGTAACTCCAGTACACATCTACCGGCACCGTCCATTAGAAACCTACCTGCTCAGGGCTCACAGTGATGGGCTCCTTCAGAACGTGCCAGACCACACATTCAAGCAGCGGCGGAGTGGTCAGTGAGCCTGGGTATGTCCAGTAGTCTCTGCATCCAGGAAGGAGTCCAGTGGGGTCAAAATTTGTGAAGGAAGCTTGCTTTCCCTACAATAAAGTAAGCAGATGGGCTGATGTCAGGCAGAGACCACATACACACACTGAGATTGCAGTAGTGAAGTCTCCTAGGAAAGCTCCTTGTTTGGGGGAAGGCAGAAATGGAATTTGGCATCAAGTGTTGCATGCCAACTACAGTACATTTGGGATTAAATACTCTCAGCAATATATTTCTCACAAGATTTTCAAGATACTGTTTCTCGTATCAAATGCTGCATTTATATTCCTTGGTCTTAGAGGTAAGATTTGACCTTGCTTGAACAACAGTGAGATTTCAGATGCCACATACACTGATTGCACTGGAAACACAGAACCTGTGAGACTGTTGGAGAGTCCATTGCAGTAAACAGCAATATCCATTTACCTCAAAGGGAGCCTGATGAGAAAGATGACAGCAGGTCCCATTTTTTACCTTTCCTGTCCAATTTTCTCATTGGTAAAGGCCTTTACCCACTATGAAGGTACCTAATTACCCACTAAGTACTTTTAGTTTCTCATTACTCAGTGCGCTAAGATCACACACACACTGCACACCATATTTAAAATACAGAAAGCCTTTTTTTCCCTAAATTGTATGTCCTGATCGAACTGTTAATCTGAACTTTCTCTAGAAATTGCCAAGAGAAGCATACCCTCTTGGAAAAAGGAAATTTAGGCCACAGATGCACAGATGAGGGGAAATGCCTTTTCCATCTGTTACCACTGACTAGAAGGGGAACCTAGGAAAGTAGTTTAGATTAGGAAGATGAATCCTACCCTATAGGTTTAAATACAGTTAAAAGACAAAGAAATGCAGTCACAAAGATAGGCAATGATCACCATTTCTAGTACTCCATGCTCTCTACCTCGACTTCATTCCAATCTGTTTTACTTTTAGGATTATAGGAGCACCTACACTGATGGCAGGAATGTTTGTTTTACTTTCACATATGCAGCAGGCTGGGAAGAAGTAAAAAATCTACTTTCCAAAGATAACACAGCACAGTTGCAATGGGTGTCAATCAGCACAGACAGCAAGTATTACCTTGGTTTGAATGGAGCTCAGAGCATCCACAACCTTCTGAATCTCGGGCTTGGCATTTCCCACCTGTAACACAAACCATATGAAAATAATAATCACCAGGCATTCTCATGACACCTTAGTTTTCTGTTACAGTTCTCAAGGAAACTTTTTTCCAGCTGTATTTCATTACATAGTAGGAGTATTACAGCATAAGTGACTATAACAGTCTCTGTAAAATCATGCCAGTTGACAGTGAGCACAAACGGGTCAGCCAAGGACATTGGACAGAATAAAGCTATTTTCGTTTACAGTGTGTGGATTTATTTTTGGACATAAGCTGTTCTTCTTTTATGGAAGCCACCCTCCTAATAAAATAGTCACCCTCAGTGAGGCCAGGATGGAGTATTACATACTGCTGGAGCACAGCACCTCCTCCAGCTAGCTGTGAAGGCAATTCAAGTACGACAAAACACTCTGGCCATTTAACAATGACAAGAAAAGGAAAATACGTGTTATTTAGGCTCATCACACTGCAGATTCATACACACACAACTTAGTCAGTTATGCACATCACCTTTCACTTGTAAGAGTTATGGCTGCATTACTGTCTTGATGAAGGCAAGAATACTGCTACAGGGCTACCACAGTGAGGGATGGCAGTCACAGTCCATGGCTAGTGTACAACTTTCATAGGTAAAGGAAGGTAAGAATTTGGAGCACCACCTAGTTTGCTATGGATTTAGGCAGTATAACACAATGCTGCCTTATTCTCTATTTTCTGCTCTGAGGTTCCCCCCGGCAACACAATGAACATGCTGGATAAATAATACAAAAGAAAAAGTTTAACAAACCTTCATGAAGATGCCCACCACAGCTAAACCATCGGGATGCTTCACAGCTTCAGCAAATTTACCATATTTTACATTCCAGTGAACAATATGGAGCTAGGAGCAAGAAAACAAGAAGCACTGTGAAGATGATATTCCATCCAGAGTATTTCACAAATGAAGATGCAGGGAAGTAATTTATTAAGAGCAAGATGGTGGTTTTACTTCTGCGGTTTGAAAGCTTTCATGTACAGTTAAGAATTTGTTGAATTATTTATCTACGTTAAAGTTTCATTTATTCAAAGAGATTTCTGTAATGTATTTTATTTTGCTTCTCATTCCTATTTCCAGATTAAAGGCAAGTTGTGGCCGTATCCTTCTGCTTTTCATTGGGTGAAACTCCTATTATCTTCAGCGTAAGTTTTTCCCACATACAGCCTGCAGGATTCTGATGTAGTATTTTAATGCTACATATCCTGGAGTTCTTACCACACTGACATACATTGTCAGTGTCAGAAGAAGCAGAGAAGACACATTAACTACAGATTTGACTCAATTTGAAACTTAAAAAAAAAAAAAAGTCCTGTCCTTTCCTGGAAAGACTTGGAGAAGAATATGAAATGAATCTCCAGGTCATGTTAGCTAGGATGTTACTTTCTTTTTAATTTCTGAGTTATTTCTAATTTAAGTTCATCAGGCTGTTTCCCCACATCTGCAAGCAAAGCTGAACAAGCAATTATGGTACTGTGTAAGACAGAAAGCAATTCCAAGTTTCTCAGATAAGACAAAAGCTACTTCTAGCTCATGAAAAAGCAGCAGAGCCAATGAATTTGTGGGGCCATTTCTTTTATCTGTCAATGCAAATCAGAGGTATGTCCAGTGAATATGTATTTTTGAATATATTTCAGAAGTCTGTCACAGCACCCAGAGGTAGATTTCTAAACGGGGGACAAGGAAAGGTGGGATGCAAGGCACTGAAGTCACTCAGTTTCTGTAGTCAGACTGTAATATGGAGTCTTAAGTGGTCCGAGGGACATCTCAAGTCTCAAGGGTATCATAAAGAGTGCCTGTAAGATCTCACTTTGCTGTCTGCCCTCTTCATAGCTCCCCTTGATTCTTTGCTACCAAAATATGAAAATATCTGCCCCAAAATTATTCTGCTGCTTTTATAAATACCTCCAATGTTAAAAATTGAAGCCAGGAAAAGGGGATGTGTACATACAGAGGTGCTGCCATTCTATTTCTTCATAATTTCCAAGAGTCACTGAGAAAGCAGGGAAAAATCAGGTATTATTAATGTGGGGTTTTCTGCTTCTCTTTGACATGAAGTAGCTGAGAAAAGTATTGCAATTCTAATCTCTGTTCTTGAAAAGAGTATGTTCTAAGGTGGCATCATACCAAAATCTTCTACGGTAACCTCCTATGAAGATCTGTAGAGAAGGTGCTACTGTAGCAGAATACTTAAAACCCCACCTCATTATACAAAGAAGACTGGAGAAGGTAAAGCAAGTCCTACCTCTGCATCATACTTCACACCGTCCACAGTGTGCTCAGACCCCTGGCCTTCACAGGATCCCCAGTGAATGTGAAACTGCACAAGCCTGTAGACTCCATCCAGTGCTCCTCCTTGCAGCACTGCAAAGCAAAGAGCCTTTATTAGCAACTCCCGTAACTTTTGTTATGAAGTCTCCCTTCAAACTGAAACAGCTATCTCAAGTCTTCCACGTGATCTACAGTTCATTGCATGCTGCCATGCTACTCCAGATCATCCTCAATGGTACATTACTGCAATACACCAAAAATTAATAATAAATGCATAAAAACATAAGTGACTATACAGTGAGCATCTCACCAGCAATTTAACAGGCATGCTAGTATTACAAGTGATGAGGGAAGATGTAACTTTTCTGTCACCAAACAGATAAAAAAAAGCCCTTTGTAAGAGGCCCACATAGAATTATTCTAAGGAAGTACATTTGAAGACCAAATCATCTGTCATGTACTAATGTACTGTCCTTTCATTTTAGACGCTTCATCCATTTAGGCCTTAATCCTGCAAATACTGTGGCAGATTGGATTGAGTGAAATGTTTTTGGTTCCAAATTAAACCTGAACACCTGTTAGCCACAGGTTGCAGCAAGGTAAAACACCAGGCACAGGACAAGACAGTGCAGAGATGTGAATTCAAACCTCTTGTCCTACCCATTGTGGTAAAAATGGCAATGCCTACATGGGCAGATTTTTTAAAACATCGTTTGGAAACGAGTTGTTTATTTATGCTCTCCATTATCTGGCATTACTCATGCTATGGGACTGCTCTAAGTGAAGTGCCCAGCCACACTGTGAATTACACAAGAGCAAGCTCCCTTATTCTGTTTGTTAGTTTTACCCTTCTACTCAAACTGTGACCAATCACCATTATGATACGCAGGATCAAGCCTTACCATTGCAAAATGCTCAGGGCACAGACAATGCCTCTTCCAGTGCAGCATAAAGCACAGAATAATAACAAATAGTTCTATTAAATAGAGCTATTTATCTAAGTTATCAGAGCAAGGTTTCACACTAGCTTGTGGTTTGGTTGGGGATTTTTTTCCTTTATTTTTTTTCCCCTGAGCATCTCAAATCCAAATTCAAAATTAAATCTTTAAGTTGTTAATATTTAACAATTTATGAACAAAAAGTAATTTAAAGTGTTAGATATTTTAAGAGACCAATTTCTTTCTAAAAATATATATATAATAAAGTGACAGAAGAGTGTTGACATCAGATATTACATGTAAGTGTGCTCTGTGTATGTGCCACAAAATGATTCTGTGGAGTAAAGATGCTTTCCTCTCAGTCTGCAATTAGTCTAGACACTAGCACAATATATGCATGTGTGAAAACATACATCAAATGCTGATTGGAAAAGGTGGCTGCATGTTCAGGTTTGAAAAAGTCCCGTTATATACAAGCATGGACAACATCAGCCGTGGATATAAATAATAAGGTGAAAAGGATTTCACTAAAAATTTGCAATACATGAAAATGAAATAAGATTTCTTAAAAATACATTCGTTTCCACTAGTGCTCCCTACGCATGCAAAATTTGGGTTCAGTGGACAAATCTTGCATTTGCCTGGGGCTCCTCTGGCAAATATATTTAGAAGTCTCCCAACATGTATTTTTATTTGAAAATCATGAATGTATGTTCCACGGTAACCTTTTTAATTTCCAATACTGTAGCCAACAGACCACGACTTGCCCTACCTACTTCCAAGCTATGTGATCCAAAGAAGAACAGCTACTTAAAGTAATCAAATAGGAACATACCTTATTCTAGTTTTACATTTCTGCATGTGCTAGTTGCCAAGAAGCATAACTGAAGCACAAGACTACAAATCTGAGTACTTTTTTCAGAATGGCAGCTGTAAATGGGCACTAGCTCCTTTTGGAAATGAAGCAACTGGTTACTATATCTTTACAGATGCAAAATCAATTAATCCACACAATATCGTGTTTCATTTTAAAATGATGCCATGGAGTTGCAATGTTTCAGTTTCAGTTCCTTTAGCTCATGGTCTTGCTGATCGTTGCAGATACAAATGGACTGAGGTTCCACCACTCCTTCACCTCAAAAAGCACTAGCACAGCACAGGTTAATCTGCTATTATTAATCAATGGAAAGCATGCTGAAAAGCATAACCATGCAATGTTCTTGAATTCATTTGCAGTGTTATTTCTCTACACAAAGTTTGCTATAGTCTCAAAAACCCAAAAGATGCAGAAAAATCTCTTTGCAGTTTTTGCTTACTTTTCTCATTCTGTGGTTCTCAAATCCAGCACTAGCTTATTTTGACTCACAGCAGAGCATTCAAAGAAAGTAATAATTAGATTAGTGTGAATGAATACAAATTCAGCAGGCTTAATTACAGAACAGCCCTCTTGTTCCAGCCTATGCTAAGGAGTTACTTTAATACTTCTCAGCCTTTCCAAAGAAGTAAAATTTAAAACTAAACTTAAAAGGCAAAATAGAAATTATAGAACTGTTTTCTTCAGAACAAGCTTTTTAAACCATAAATAAATGCTACCAGCTTTTGCAACATAAAAGTTCACAGAGAATCAGAACAACACTCACACCAGCAACTTCCCTACCTTTGTTCCACACGAAAGGAATATCAACTCGAGACTACATTGAAAAGATGTCCAACCTTTCTATCCCCTCTTTAAAAAGGATGGGGAAGTTCTGATTCATATTTGAGCACTTCATCACTAGCTCCCTTACTTTAGAAATCAGTGTTAGTGAAAACCATCCTGAAAATATGTATGTTGCTGTGATCCCTTCCGTTTTATAGCACAGCTTCAGATGCAATGCTGTCTGAAGACAGCACAAGTTGAGCTGAAAAGAAGTTCTTTTGTCACAGATTTCATCTACTCAAGACAGTTTACATCATAACCTGGTCTTGTGTTACAGCCCAAGAGGTGACAGCTTGACAGTGCCCTTTCTTCTTTTCCACTATTAGACACATTAGACAAATTTGGAACTACTTTCTTTAGATTAAGAAATGGTAACTTTTTTCCATTACCATTTTATCTTCTACCCTTTACTGGAAAAGTTATACTAGTAACATCCAGTAACTATATTTCACTGTTAAATGACTTCATAACATGGTCTAAATCAGGTGAATGTAAGTATTAGCAGCACTAATTCAGAAAGTCAACCATACAAACTCTTCCATTTATGTGACTTATACCAACTGTGGGATTTCTTAGGTACAGAAGGTGAAGCTGATTTGACTCCATTACACTTTCTTGGGAAATCTGAAAACACACAAATCAAAAGGGATTTTGCTGTGTCTGGTACATCTGTTTACTGAGGCTACACAACTTCACTCTTCTATTTAAAGGCAAGTCAGTGGGCAGTTACCCTTCCAATGTAAAACAGAACAGCCTTGTAAAAAAATACTGTGGACCACTTTGTATGTTTTTTCAGAAAGTGGCAGCACCCACATCTAAATTTTTGCAGGAATACTGTGAGAATTACTGTTATTCAGTTAACTCCTATGGGATGTTCTCTCTATACAGAGCACAAGACTAATAAACCTCATCAAGCCAATAAATATGTCAAAAGAATAATCAAAATGGAGGAACTACAAGACTGTTTAATGAGTTAGATTGAATTCCTTCCTGTCATACAAATTAGTGTTACAAGAAAAAATACTACTGTAAAGTTTGTTAACCTGAGAAAATGCAGAATGAGTAAATGTTCTTCAAATGACAATCACTGACAACAAAGCTCATTCCAGTAGCTGAAATAATAGAGCACAGTAGATGCCCAAAGCTCCAAACTTGGGAGAATTAATTCTAATTGAGATTCCACCAAACAGAAACCCAGCAGCAGGACATTTCAAGCATCTACCTTTGAGAACAGCCCTCTTGCACACACATTGCTTTAGCACAAAGAAAAACATTATTTTTATCAGCCTACAGTATATATATGTATATTTAAATACCATTCTAGGTATATGTTTATGTAATCATATGCATCGTACATACATTAATGTTAATATTTTGTAAGCTTTTCTGTATACACAGACATCTGTACAATGGAAAACAGGACTTGAAGAGACAAAGCAGATGAAGCATTACTTGAGGAAAGAAAAAAAACCAACTTGAGCACCATGTACTATTAATGACATGAAAAAGGCTCTTACGAGGATGCTCAGGAATTAGCCTTGTGTTCTTATGCAAGGATGGGCTTTCCCATCTGACAAACTAGAGTTCAGTTAGGGTGAGCTGTCACTTCTGTGAAACGTGGAGTACAAAGAGTCACATTTTGTGAGATGTTTCCCTCTTTATGTTATCTCTTTCAGACATTCCTCCTAGGATGTTGTATCATGACAAGCAAGAAAAGCAAGACAGCACTGAAGCATCTGCCTGTAGAGCTCATAATTGCAGAAAACATCTGTAATTGGTTTCACTATGAGGAAAAAAAAATGGTATATGATGAGGGGAAAAAAACCAAAACAAACCCACTTCTGACCTTGCTAGAAGTTTAGCCTGATAAGGCTAGAAGGATGTTCCACAGAGATAGACCAGAATGAAACAGCTGCCAAAACACAGCAAGTCTGAAGATGTGTGTATCTGTAGCAGGTCAGTGGTGCCAATTCACCTCAGTTGAACTATTTCATCCAGACTGGGCAGCAGCCAGAAAGACTCTGACCTGCTTCAGGATACAAAGTCATTTAGGTTCTTAACATTCCTCCAACTCCCTGGGACAAGTAGAGCTTATTTCTCACGTAGTCTCTTAAACAGATTCTCTGAGAAACATAAGATGCTGTACTGAGTCTCTGGCCAGCCTTCAGCCCTCACATTTCACACTATATAGGCTGACAATAATTTAAGAACCAAGTTGGAAGCATTAAAATTCTCCTGAAAATAGTAATTGGTTTAATTTCTGATAGTAATACTTAAATACTAATCCAGTGGCTGTTTACTGTACTGAAAATTGTGTATTGGACAGTGTTCATACTACACAGAGATCTAATGAAGGACTAACAAACTCAAGGTGTGAGCATTGCCTCTAAGTATGCAGCAGTCCCTCATGCCTGTAAGTAAATAAACAAATTATCAGCTGGGAAGAGCAGTAATCGTGACATCTGGCACACAGCTTCATCACATCTTAAAAATAAACTTTTCCAAGTGGCCCCAGCTGATAACAGCTGACTAGTTTCTCATGGTTTTGCATTAAAAGCGCCTCTAGAGGACAGATCTGGAAAAAGGGAAGGAAGTTTCCATGATTCCTAAATGCATAATCCAGGTCAAATTTCTGCTCAGAAGTTGCATGTTAACATAAACAATCAACCAACCAACCCCCACCAACAAAGAAAACACACAAGCAAAAAACCCCCAAAACAAAAAAACCCATCAACCAACCAACCCCACCTCAGTGTAAATGAAGAAGGGCACTTTTGTATTCTGTAAAGAAACGAAGACCCGAAACATGCAGGACTATCTCAAGCCCCTTCATCTTCCTTTCCAGTTCCTGGGAATACTGGAGCTATTCAAGTCACTTGTTTACACTGACTTTGCAGCTTCTGGTGATCTCAGTTCACAGGAAAAATGACTTAAAAATCACACGCCCTTGGAACCTCTGACTTTTTAGCCAAGCCATGCACAACATTACTTGTGACATAAGCAGGTGTCTGAATACAGTCCCCTAAACCTATAATCAATCAGTTCTCTGATTTCTGATTCCAAAGGATCGACACATTCATTGCTTAAGCTATACTGCACTGTGGATCTTCAATCCATGACCCTACACTGATGACATGCAATATTATTCTGGCATGGCTAATATTATATCTTTGGATCTGGGAAGCCTAAAAATAGACCAGTAGCAGTGACTTTGATTAAGAGTTGTGCCTTAAAGACAGCAGACCTACATGTTTCTTCTTCCATTTATCAGCTGAGGTGGCAGAATAGGAAAAGAGCAACAGTGGCACTATTTTCAAAGAAAATCACTGCCAACTGAGCAGTGCTAATGCACTGGCTCTTCAATAACCACTGTAACAAAATAGATTAGTTTATTTACAGTGAGTCATAATTCAAGACAGCTGAAGTGTACACATTAATATTTACAATTATAGAAAAAATCAGGTAATATATTGGATTAGAACTTCTGAAGACTCTCAAGGGGAGCTAGCATCAAGGCAAATACAGTATTTTCATTTTCAAGGTCTTCTCATAATTTTTAAGTTCTACTATGATTCAATATTTGCAAAAATGTCAGATTTACTTGGGACACTGATTTGAATTTCAATATTCTCTCTAGCTCAGCAGCAAGGAGAAGGAAACAATTAAGAGACTTACCCACAAGCATCAATTATCAGCATGTTTAGTAACATCTCTAGAGTTTTACACTATAGTTGCAATTCACTTCTGTCAGGTTCTACAGCTAAAATATGATACTTTAACATTCTTGTTATAGAATAAATTGATGGCTGATTGACTTCTTTCTTTTATAAGCTCATCAAACACTTGATCAGAAAATACAGAATACACAGTTTACTGTTGTGAACATGTCTCATTTGAATTTCAGAATTTAGACAAATTCTCAAACATTTTCTGGGAAAACTCACACAGAGCACATCCTATGTATGTTACAAAATCTTTCAGGCTCTTGAGGGTTTTTTGAGCAAAGTCACGTCCTGTGGTTTTATGGCTCTGAGAAGTTGCTGTTTACTTCTGTCTTTTAAAGTGAGGGAAACAATATGCAAGTCCTTACAGAAGACTAGAATATGCAATGTTTAATATGATGAAAAAAGTACCCTTAATGAGACTCCTTTGCTAAAAAATTCCTAGATTATAGTAACACACATTATTTAAGAATTATCATCACCACTTGCTTCACTCATTCATGTAAGGTCTGGTCCCATCACGGGAGTGGATGAACCTGAATTCAAAGTTTTATTCCTAGTGACACTTTTATCATAATGAATTTTTGCTGTCAAAGTTAAGAAGAAATTTTAAAAATTAAAGAATTTTAAAGATGAATGCCTATAAATACTTTACCTTCCACTACTATTAAAAGACAGTGGACATGAAAATTAAGAAAGCAACTGCAAGAACTGAAAGAGAAGACGAAGTAACAACTGAAAGGGGAAGTTCGCAGTTCAGTTTCTACATACAAACCCAAGAAAGCATTCCAAAAGGCTCCAAGGATACAACATAGAAAATACTATTTTATGTAAGGAAAAAAACATGGAAGTTTTCCAAACAAAAAATTTTCTTAAACATGGCAAAGCTGGTTTGTGAATATCCTTTCCCATACACCATTTCTACCAGTTTATAACTGTGAAATATGAAGGGGATTCACTTTGGGAATTAACAGAGACTTTACAAGTATATTCTGGAGTGTAACGGCTGTCACACAACCCAAGACAGTTGCTACAAGAACTGAAATCAAAGATTTGGAGGCAATTGCTTAGGAAGAGGGTTTTACTAAGCACAGTTAATAACAACTAGGCACATCTAAAAAAGTTAACATGAAAGTAAAACAAAGTCAGGTGCTAAAGCTATCACAAAAAATTAATATAATTTCTCTGTTAGAAATTCATTGTAAGAGAAAATTGTATAGGTCATAAGCATAATTACAACCTGAATCAAGAGTTATGTCTTTAAAGCTCCACCAATTAAAAAAGAAATCTTCTGAACGCAAACAAGAAAACATTTTCTACTGTGAAGTTACATCAATCACATAAATTGCGCATAAGGTTATTTTTGTTGAAAAAGGTGAGCTTTTATTTTGCTATCTTACTCACAGTAATATAGATATGATTTTAAGGAATCCCAATTTTTCTTTTTGTTTTTCATAGATATGGGCAGAAGCTTCATATAACTTTCCTGATGCATACATGTAATGTAACAAATATACATTCTGCAGGAAAAATACCAAAATTTTGATTATTCTTTTATCTACTTGTTCTCAATGGTGATCAACATTATCTGCATTACATATTTTCTGAATCAAACAAGTAAATAACAGCTTCTTTGAGAGAGTTTTATCCAAACATGCATTTTAGCTTTCCTACCTATTTTTATTATGCTATTATTACTACCTGTTTGTGGTTTTTTTTTTTAATTGCAAGAACTCATTTTGTATACTCGGAAGAGCAGGAGTGATCAAACAGACATTAAGACCTAGAACTGCTGTTCAGTTTGCTTCAGTGTCGTTAGTTATGAGGCTGAAGATTCTTAATGAAATGGATCTACTTTGCATGCAGTTACTCATCTTGAAGATTATTCACAAACAATGATCTTATTACTTCATTTTGCGCCTACTACTACAGATAATTCATTACCACATATGGGACAGCTCATAGAAACAAGCAATACAGCCTGTGGGAAGTATTTACAGGATATTATTCCATTGTCTTCTGTAAAACATACCAGCACATCATATAATCTCCCGTAGCTTCTTCCTTGTGGCTGTTGTGTGATGTCTAACCAGGAACTGGGGATGCACATTTGAGTCTCAAATTCAGAATCAAGCAGATAGAAGTCAAAGACAGCTCTATTTTGTGTAAGGAAAGTAGGTTACCTAGTTAACCGCATACAAATGAAGCCATTAAGTGTGCTGCCAGGTAGATTCTATGCACTGTAAATTTCAATAGGAAGTCTAGTACTGAATGATCCATCCTTACCTAGCTTCACAGAAACCTGTTTAGTGGGTTTTGTTTCTAAAGAATAATAATTTTCTGATTCACTAATAGAGATACTGAGAATATTTCTACTTGCATCTCCTATCCTCCCACTCTGAAAGCTGTGTCACTGCATATTTGTCAAAGGATCCCTGTCACAGATGTTCTGGTTCTGCACTGACTTCTCATAAAAAGCATTCTTCCTACAGACGTTTCTTTAAATTATTTTATGTTCCTGCCAGTTTTTCCTCACAACCCGATTTTCACAGTTCTTTCCAGACTTAGGCACACACAAGGCGAACACAATAGTTTACACTGTGGAGACCTGAACCTGACTCCTTTGGGCTCAGTGAGAGCACGATGGCAGCAAGAGTAGACTTGCATGTATCTGGTAAGAAAAGAATACCATTTTTTTTACTCTGGATCATTTACCTTATTCTCTATGACACTGTTAAACTGAACATGATGCAGCTCCTTTAGCTTCCCAGTGCTTCAGAAAAATAAACACTAAGAGGTCAGAATACCTTTTTCTTCTCTTTTAAATCCATACAAACATTAATGTTCATGCTCTTTGTAAATTATATATGGACCTATATGTATTTATACAACTGTTAACACTTATATCTGACCACTTACTACTGTTTGGCATAAAGACTATAATTAAAATACAAAGTCAAATTCTTAGAGCATTGCTGAATGTCTGTTATACTGCTGTATTACATTAGTTACAAAAATCTCATATTTTTAGTAGGCACAGATCATTTGGTTTCAGCACCATTCCCTAAATGACATGGCCAATAAAACACTTAGGAAAAACAGGACACTTGCTCAAGCAAGTTAAATCAGGCACTGTCTATAGAGAAGGCAGTGACTTACAACAGGATTGTTTTTGTTGTCCAAATTAAAAATAAAGGCACATTCATTGTGGCAGGGTGATGATTTCTGCAAATGCAGCCAGATGAAAAACTACAATCAAAGACAACCTACAAAACCCTTGTTGCAAGGACAGCTTGCATTCAGTCTGTCCATCAGAAAGGCCATTCCTTTCAGTAAGGATTACTTATGGCTTGCTGGTTTCAGTGCTTTATTTCACCATACAGCACAATGAACTGCAAGACATTGTGGACTGACTGCCTGCTACAAACTTTGTAGGAATGCGTCAGACTCTTTACCTTTATCTAGAAAGCCCAGCATCAAGAAATTTTAGCGATAATGCTGTTTTGATTTACAAAAGAACCAAGAGGTATTTTCTAATCATTCCTCTATTTCTGTACTAACCTGGGAGCATACCGGCTTCAGAAATATGAAATAATATTTTGATAACCAAAGAAACTATTTCCACTTCAAGTTGTTAACTGTAACCGTTTGCTATTCTAAGGCCAATCTTTTCCTACAATATATTTTGCCTCTTCTTTCAAACATTCGATCAGTAGCTTATGATAATTTATGCCTAAAATTTTTCTTGTCAAATACTTTTAAATTTTTTCTTTCCATAAGCCAAGCCCTTATCCAGATCCTTCTGATTTATAAAAAAATAAAACAATTCACTTCACTGGAGTTTAGCTGCTCAGATAGCCTTAGTTTTCTCCTAACGGGATCTCAGTTTCCTGTTTGCTGAATCCTCACCTTACAGAAACCAGAACATTTTGGTACGTTTTCATCCATTAAAAAACCTTATGTTTTTAGTATACGTTTTAGTAAGAGTGTTAGTAGCAATTTCTGCCATTCCCCTCCTGCACACGAAGGTGAGGTCTCACCTGACTTGTCAGAAGAATCATCAAACTCCACGTTGAAGGAGTGCCCGTTGTTAACGATGCTTTTGGCCGTGCTGGCATCATAACTGAAGCTGAGAGGCTTCAGAGAGGAGTCATACTTGGCGGACTTGCTGTTGATGGCAATAGGGGACTGGCGCTCTCCATTGGCGATGGGAAAGTGCTCATGCCAGTGAGCGGGTCCTGCAAGACAGCGGAAAGCAACTCAGTAGGAACAGACACAAAGTTCGGGGGATATAAGCCGTAACACTCCCTCTGGGATTCGGGATGTCTGAACACCAGCATCAGCCTTTAACCACTTGTGCGGGCTGGCGGTAGCGGCAGCACAGGCGAGCGAAGATCCCACCTGGGCACCGAGGCACCCGGCAGCCCCACAGCCTCGGCGGCTGAGGCGGGGGTTGTACCGGGCAGTCCTTGGGGCCACCCCGTCCTATGGAGTAGCGCCCGTCGTTCCCTTCCCGAAGTAAAGGAATTCAGCAGGGAAGCAGGAGATGCCCCGGCACAGCGTGCGGAGCGCCGGACGGGCTGCCCGGGCGCAGGTGCATTTCAAGGTTACGACAAAAAAGCGCCACCGAGCTCATTACCGCTTCGGGCAAGGGCTCCGCGGGGCAGCAGCGGGCACGTCCCGGGCGCGGCTCCCAGGGACCTGCCGGCAGGTGTCCTGCACCGCCGGGCACTCACACTCACCGTCGTGGCTGCCGTATCCCCAGTGGTGGGACATGGTGCGCGGCCCTGCTCTGCTTGCGGAGGCTCTCACAGCACCGTAGCCCCAGCACGCTTTCAGGGGCTTTTATAGCCTCCCGCCAACTCCATGCCCTTCTCTGCGGCCGGGGGAGGGGTGGGGAGTGAGGGCGAGGGCGGAGGGAGAGTCCGCTGGGGGCGGAGAGAGCGGTCCCTTATAATCCGCGGTCGGCCGCGGAGCCGTGGCGAGCTCGGCCAAGAGCGCCCTCCACAGGCAGGCGGCGCGAGGCGGTCCGGCGCGGCTGCGGGCAGAGCGGGGGTGCCGGGGTGCCCCCCGCGCTCCCGCCCCCCTTCCGCGCATCGCGCACCTGCGGGCAGTGCGCGGGCGGTGCGGGGCGCCGTGACCTTGGGAGGTGACGGTGGCTGGGCCGAGCAGCGCGCCGGGAGCTGGTGCGGGGCGGGCGGCGGGTGCGAGAGTGCGGTGTGAGGGAGGGAGCGGGTGTGGGTCTGTGTGTCCCTGTGTGTGTGTGTGTGTGTGTGTGTGTGTGTGTGTGGGTGTGTGTGTGTGTCAGTGTGTGCGTACGTGCGCAGCGCGGCAGGGCGGTCGGGTGCTGCTCCCTGCCGGGAGCGCACGGAAAGGAGGGTAGAGGGCAGCCCGGCAGGGCAGTTCGGCTGTGCGGGAGCCGTGCGGAGGGTCCTGCAGCCAGGATTTGCCATAGGTGCCAGGTTTTGGAGGCGGAGATCGGCGGAGTTGCGGAGAGGAGCTGTGGTGGGGCTTCAGAAGAACGGGGACGTCACCGCTTATTGCTCCGTAGTGCGTTTTTCCTGATCGCCTCCGGAGAAGCTGCAGGTCGAGCTGGGCTTACGTTTAATTCTTACCACTTAGGCAATACACACTTAACTGTGAGTGCGGCTCAGATACCACTCTCGAGGCTGGATTAGCGAGAACAAAACTGAGCAATACATATTTTAGATGTTTTCCTATTGCGCAACGCTCCGGTGTTCTATGGCAGGACAGGAGGGATCGGACCTTGGCAGCCCTTGCGGCGGCGGCTCCGTTCTGTGTCGTGCCGGCTTCCCTCGGCCCGGCGCTGCCGTGCGGCGCGCTGGTCCCGAGGGGCAGCTCCTATCCGAGTGCGTTTGCAGATGGTCCTGTTTGAAGGCTTTTCTGTGTCTTGCTCTGAGCAGTTTTCGGTATGGAAATGACATTGTAACTTAACCCCGTTTTCTTAAGATGGTTTATTGAAATCTGGTTTTAATATTGTTCTGTTGTGATTTAACCACGGAGGTCTAAATTCTGTTTTCAGTGAGGTCACTGTAAATCTAGAATAACAACACCCAGAATGACTTCATCATTTACATTCAGCATTGTAAAATCTGTGTCTTTTGTTTGTATTTGTGAGAGGAGAGAGAAAAGTCTGTTTGTGTAATGGGTACTGTTGGTAACAGCAAACGTAACCAGCTGGAAATTGCCTACAAAAATTAAAGGCATTTCTCAGACCCTTTCAAGTATAAGCAGAAAATATTTAAAGCTTATTAGTGACTAACACAGTGTGTGTCTTCACATTTGCATGCCTCAGTATGGTTTCACAACCATAAAATGGAAATGTGCTGGCAAAACTGTGTACACAGAAGTTATTTAGAAATGGCTGTGGCATGTGATGTAGAACAACAAATGGAAATGAATATTACACAATTACTAGGCATTCCTTGTTTGCTCATTATTTATACTTTCCATCAATCACTTTCAAATCTGCCAGTCATGTTATCCAATATATCAACAGTCTCGTAAATGCAGATACACCCAAATCCATATAGGTAAGAACCCTTGAAGAACATAGGAAAAAACATCCCTTTATGTCGTAAGAAGGAGTAAGATTTCAGTACCTTTCAGAAGGTTTCCTTCCATTCAATTTTACTATTGAAAAAATCCATTCAGCCTGATTCCTCTGCACTCTCACAAGTCAAATTTCCACTGACGTCAACAGGAGTACCACATAAAGGACAAGTACAGGATTAAACATGACACAATGTTTGGCATGGTAGGCTTCCTAAAAGATCTTAGGGTTCTTACCAGGGAAATGAAGTCAGTCACGAGCATCACCAAGGGACTGGGATTTTTAATTACTTGAATCTTCATTTTCTTATCAGTAAACATGTGGTACATGCTAAGCACACAGACATACATCCATAAATAGAAGGTTCAATGCTCTTAAAATCAAATACCTATTTTCCTTGATCATTCAGCAGTGCTTCCAGGCTTGAACCCATGCCAAGCCTGTTGAGAGCCTGGCATTGACTTGGGCTTGTTGATTCCAGCCTCTTTCTATTCTGTCTCCCACCTGCATCAGACTCATAATCTGTGACTGTGGTTTTATGGCAGAATGCAGTGCCTCAGAGAAAGCCATAAGCTAGCCCTGAGAGGAAGGTGGATACTAGAAATGGTACAATCAATAATACTGCACATGGGTGAAGCTGCAAGGCGTGTTAGCAACAGCAAAAGGACACAATACACATCAGCTCAGTGCCTGCAGCAGTTCAGGCTTCTCAGAGAAATCCAAACTATGCTCCATGAGGCTGCTCCTCTCTGCCACAGTTGTGATGAAGTCGGTGGAATGACGCACACCAGTGAGGCCTACTTGCATGTACAGAATGTGTAGGAGCAGTTCCTAAAGCACATGTTCACAAATCCTGTGGCAACAGAAGCATTATAAATACATTTCAAGCAATACAAATATAGGGAACAGATAAGGTAATTACTGTAGCCATTTTATTACTCATGATTGACATGAACATTTTGGGTAGAAAAGATGCCAGTGTAATCTTGTCTCCTTTTTTGTCACTACCAGTACCACATACTGGGAAGGTTTTTAGAAACTAATAAAACCAGATGCTATTCTTCATCTCTCCTCAATTTCTTAGAGTCAAATCACGTCTGAATTGTGGTAAAAAAATTGGTGTTTCTAGATTTGATGGTACTTTTGAATCATATTAGTAAATACCAATAGAAGCAGCATCAATAGCTTCAGTAAGTGCAAACTCTTCACTCACTCAGATACCTCCATGCTGTTTATGGTACTCATTCATAGGCAAAGGACAGTACAAAGCCTATATATCACTTAGGTCCCACGTGAATTCTGCTTTGAAGCTTTACATGTCACAGAACATTTGTTGACTCTGTGCACAGGAAGGGCACATCCTGTTTGTGTATGTTTTATGAAATTTCCTGAAATATATTTTTAATGTCATTATTATTACTTGTGAAGCACAGAAAATATCAGTACAGATGGAAAATGGCACAGATTCTTCCATATCAAAGTCTTTTTTTTCCTTAGTAAATTGCCGCCTTCTGGTAGTATTCTGGCTGCAGGAGTGATGATGTCACACAGGTTTTAACCTGCTAGACAGTTTCAGCAGAGGTGCATACAATGCTTATGTCGTAAATCTACCTTCTAATTTTCATGGTAGATTTTCAAATCCAGGAATCTATTTGCGGGCTTTTTTTAACATTAACAGTCATGTTACCGTTCAGAGCTGAGCAAGATGCAGAAGAACCCTGAAGTATTCTGACTCATTCCAGCAATTCTGTGAAAGTTAAATGCAATTATGAAAATAAAAGTAATTTTTGGTTCTTCAGTGATGTCAGGTTACAGTCCTTTCTTGAATTACAAAAATGATGCTTTACTACTAATTTCTAATGAGAGACTAATGCAAGTACTAGCAAGACAAGTTTCATGACATGTCAGTGCAGTGGAAAAAGCCTGATTGCCTCTCTTGCTGACTTCTAACTATTGCTGATACAAGCTGCTTTAATGCACTTTGATACACTTTGAAATATACCATATTTAAATAACCTCTATAGTAAAAATGAACAAGCTTGACTACATGAATAAACTTTAGTTTCCAGACAAAAGCTGTTTGTCATGAGTCAGTGAAATTGCATCCACATCCATATAAAAGCCCTGTGCAGTGTAAAATTAATGTCAGTAACGACATTTTAGTTAAGTCCTGCATCTTTAGGGAAATCTCTGTGTATGTGCCTTCTCATACCAGGCTAATGTATTGCTTTGCTAGCTGCCATGATGTTTTGAACTGTCTCACAACCTGGCCTTTAGCTGTCTGGTCTTTACAGTTCCAGGTGCTATTTCCTTGTTCATGTGATAGTGTGCCTTCCTCCTCACACATGAATGTGTCTGTGGTCATCATCCTGACTTCTCACTATGTAGCTTTTTGCAAATACACTCCCTAATGTTTGAAAACCTCTGCCTCCTGCAACTGGCATGGTGTATGTGGTAAGCTTACTTCAACTCCCACTGGAAGTCTATTACCAGGATGCACATGAGAGTATTGCAAGGCAATGGCAGCAGCAGCAGCTCACCAGTCTGACACAGTACAACACTGCACGTGCAAAGGATTTAAAACTGATTTATAAAATAATCAAAGCCATCAGCTTCCAGCTGGTCATGGGGAAGTCACTTACCATTCCTCTGACAAGAGGTGCCAGCACCATTTGGAAGACAGAGGAGATAATGTTAACTGTAGAGTTCCTGCCTACCAAAGTCAGCAAGTTATAGATTCCTCTTTTAAAAAGTTACTAGCATACAAAAGGTTCTTGCTTCTGAAAGCCTCAGTAAGTTCTGGAACCAAAAAGTTACATTTAGCTAGAACATAAAATATTTTTATTGTACTGGTACACTGACTGATGAAAATGAAAGGCTTTCCTCTGCTGTGGTGAAAAATAGTTGATGTACCACATACATATTTGGACTCACCAAATATTACAGCTTTAGGAACACTAAAATGAGTGCAGCATGAGCAAGAAAGGAATTCTCAAAAGATGGAACAGAGGTCCAAAGTAAACATTTGTATCTTTCCAAAAGCAAAAGAAAAGGTAGGAAATCAGTTTATGAAATTGAACTACAGAAGAGAGAAATGGAAACAAAAAGAGAGGAGTACCTAATTATACATGCTAAGAGATAGCTATGGGAAAAGGATCAAACCTTACCTCTAAGATAGCTGAAAGAAATAACAGAAAATAGATTTGTGAGAAATTTAGTATTTACCTTGGTGTCAACTATTACCATACAAACGTTCAGATACATAAATAATTGTATGTATGTAATTCTGCTGAGTTCTCTGATGAGTTTATTAATGCCATGTGTCCTGCTAAATGTAGGTCAATTAAATCACCTTAACCCACCAAAACCAAACAACCTATCGCTTTCAGCTTCATTGCAGGTAAAAATGTAAAATTTAGGAAGAGATGAGATTTGAACTTCTGTGACAACTTCTCAGTTTTATTTCAAATTTGGCAAAACAAACAAAAACACACAGCACACTGTGATGTATTCTATTTTTGTTATTAGAGACCATGCCATACTCTGCTTTTTTTTGCTGGATGTGTAAAGTGAAAATAGTATTCAACCAGATACCACTGTAATGGGCATTCTAAGATTTGCTGTACATGAGATCCTATACAAAGCTTTTACTTGGAACACAGGAATGTTGCTTCTCAGGGTACAAGAGAATGATGACAAGCTCCTCTTTTACCCTTTGAAAGAACTTTCTATACTCCATCTATAGACAGTGTCATGAAAATGCTCATGGGTTGGGAAGAACAATGCTAAGCACACAGAGGTGCTATGAGCTAGGTGCAGAGCAGTGACCAAGGAGAGCTTCCACAGGAGCTCTCTGAGTTGCCCCCAGGATGGGAGGGAGTTAGATAGTGGCTGAACACCAATTACTGCACTGTGCAAAGCTGCTAAGTGTCATGTCACAAGGGAATAAATATTGATTTTTTTCTTTAGTTTCTCTTGCTCAGGTTTCACATCCAAATGAGCAGGAAATAGCAGAGCAAACCCTCTTAAAACCAAAAGACCTTCACCTAGTTTTGCCCAAAAGCCTTTCACATGAATCTGTGTCTTTTGCCATTAATGGGTGTAAAGAAGAAGGATGGATACAAACCCTAACCTTTGATCCAAAGCCTACACCTGAGGCCTCTAGTTCTAATGAAATACTGCAAATCGAACTGGACAATCCTAGCAGCTGTGTGAATCTGCCACTGAATTGGAGGTAGTTTAAAAGTAGCAATGAAACCTGCCAAGGTTTGCAAATACTTAATAAATCAATGAAATAGCCACATGCATACCTCTTTTTTGGCTGCTGGGAAAATAGTTGAGTTTTATTTTGACAAAATATCTGTTGGTTTGTTTAAGTTTCTGTCTAGGAAAAACTTACAGTAAGATGTTGAGAAATCTGTTTTTCTATGTATTTCTATGTCAAGCTGCCACTAAACGAAAGCTTTTGCATTCCCTATGAAATTCTGTGATAGGCTGACATATTGGGCAAAGGACCTTCAGATTTTCTGGGGTTAAGTATAAGTCTGATTTGTAACAAGCTTGCATCTCAGAACTAATGTTTATTTCTCTACACTATTAACTGCTCACTCATTCTTTTCTACTTGGGTAAAAAATTAACATTATTGTCCTACTTGTGTCAGCATTAGATGCCTTGCTTAGTGATAAGGAAACAACCTCGTGACTTCAGAAAGAATACTTTGGAACCTTTCCCATTCTTATATGCATGTACTGATTTTTGGACTGTAAAGGCTACAGAAACCAACAGGAAGTGCACACAGTATCATAGGCTGGTTTTGTTTACATTTCCTCTCATCCACTTTATCTTCCTTTCTCTTACTCCAGAGAGGTATGAGACATGCACACACATACACAAAGGCATAATTTTTCAGATTGTTGCATGATTCCAGTGCTAGACTTTTTTAAAGTTTGTTTTAAGGAGGAGAGAGCTGTACTGCATTCAGCAGTGATGAACAGTAACTTCACTCATGAAAAATGAAAATAAACTCACCTGCTCTTTTTTTTTTTTTTTGGTAAGATACGTCAGTATCTGGCAATGGAAAATTTGGTATTGGAAAATCTGGCAGTAAAATATTGTTGATTTAAAAATAAATTCTATTCACAGAAATTGAAAGAGGAAAGCTCATCACGGGTACTATGTATGGTTAAGGCTTTGTATTTACTCAGCCAAGGTTTAAGCCCAAATTGGTGGGTTTAAACAGCTTAGTACAACAGCTGCTATCCATCTCACAAAGTTCAAATCAGTTCAACCTTTTTACTGGCATATGCAACCAAAGCAAACTGTAACATATGCAATCAAAGTAAACTGTAAAGCCAGCCTTGTAGAACTAGCTAAACTGTTTTCAGCACAGACTGAAAAAATAAAGAAAAGGTTCTTTCATGTCAGTTTTCTGAATGTTGACCCACGGACTTGCTGATAGCTTCCTCACCCCTTGACACAAAGTACTGGGATAACTGTTTCAGATATGTTATCTCTCAAACAGTTTAAAGTGGGGATAATACTTCATCTCTTACTCATGTCAGAGCTTGACCCCAGAATGTTCTCTGCAGATTAAGGCCTGAGGTGGTGTGAAAAGGAAAAGCAGTACAGAGCTGGCCAAACCAGTTTTTAGTCAGAAAGTCATTGAAAAATTCAGCCCCTAACAGTGGATAACATCACTGGTTATCCCAGCCACATTTAAGGCTTTGTGTTGGAATGGATATTGTGTGCTCTCCACTCTATTTCTTTCTGTGAAAATCTTCTACATGCTTTTCCATCCTGGACTGATGTGGATTTCTCTTCTACTTGCTTAGGATGCAGCTGCCTTGCAAACAGCCAGGCTAAACTGAAAATATTAGTGTCACCCTGCAACACTCCCCACAAATTATTAAAACACATCCGTTGGGGTTTTAAGAGTTCTCTTTTTATTTNTTCAACTCCGGCGTTTGATACATCTCATCTACTGCCCGGGATTCTGTGCTGGTCCTTGCTGTTCCAGCCTGCTGTTCCCGAGGGTCCGGCTGGGCACCGGGATCAGCTGCCCCAGGGGGTTTGTGAGGGAAGCTTTCCATCCGCCATCCCCGCGTGGTGCCCGAGCTCGCTCCGGAGCGCCCCCTGCAGGCGCGGGGGAACCATCGCACCCGCCCTGCTCAGCGGGAGCCGCCAGCGCCCCCTGCCGGCTGTGAGCGTCACTGCACCGAAGGGGAAAGGGCCTGAGAGCCGAGAGAGGCTGGCACTGGGCTACTGCTTCTGTTTGGTATCACTGCCATAGTTATTGGTGTTTGTTTGCCTTGTTATACATATATATGTATATATTAGTAAAGAACTGTTATTCCTATTCCTCATACCTTTGCCTGAAAGCCCCTTAATTTCAAAGTTATAGTAATCTGAAGGGAAGGGGGTTGCATTTTCCATTCCACAGGAGGTTCCTGCCTTCCTTACAGACACCTGTCTTTTAAAACCAAGACAACATCAGTGACAGAAGTTAGCTTTGCCATAGGTTTTGTTTGGAAAAGACAGTTTTAGATAAAGTGAAATTGGCTACCTGCTGCTATTAGAGGAAAAGGGTAATTATCTTCAGAAACAAGCAGTGGGGTGACAGTATTTTCAAAAAAGCATAGGAAAATGTAGAAAAAATAATAGTTCATGACTTTTGATGTTTTTAGCATTTTAAGATGCTTACTTTGGACTAATATAAGTTAGCACCCATTAAAAATAAAGATTACTGTTAGAAGCTCATCAGAGTTTCAGACACTTTACAAAGTCATGGATTGTAAAATGCTTCTGCAAAGTTCCTTTTGTTATTCATATCTGCCCAAGCTGTACGTTTTTATTTTTCCGAAGAAGTAGAAAATGGAGGAAAATTAACAATCCAAATTCATCTCTGCTTTACAGCTAGAGGAAGACCCTACCTGCAGGTGGAATGCAGGACTTGATCTTCAACAAGAATGAACACAAAGTAGATGCTTTGAATTTGGATGGCTCTAAACTAATCAAAATTGAAAATTACAGTGTTACCTGAATACTTCTAATTTATCATATTCTAATTTATTACATAGCTTGACAAAGTCGACTTTTCCACTCAGAAAGCAAAGTTCAGTAATGTAACCACTATTTTCATATTTCTCCATTTTTTGTGGTGTTTCTTGTATGCAACTCTGAAAACTTCTATTCAGTAAGCATTAGCATTAGTCAGCCTTCTTAAGGATTCTGATCGGATTAGTATTTTCCCAGGATTGATATACTACACAAAACTGGTTTTATTATGCAGCTCATTGTAAAAAGCCTTTCAAAATGTACAAATAACTGTACATTGTGTACCAAATTGTCTACTATTACAGGTAACAACTGCAAATAATGATGAGCAGCTACCACCTCTTTTATAGCAAAGCATTACAGAAATTATGTTTGCCTTTAAATTCTAAGTGGCCTTCTATATTGGACTGGCAGCAGGATATAATCTCTTTCCCACTTGTTTTGAGCTGAATACTCTTCAAAGAATGGAACTCAAACTGAATTTAGACATAGAAATTAATTACATCTCATTGCCAGAGTTCAGACGAGAAAGAGTTGCTTACAAAAGCTGATTTTACCAAGAACATGATTTTGGTAGTCATGATTTTGTCTGGGAAACAGGCTTGGCTGACCAGTTGAACTATGTATGTGGCTTTGTCAGAATGCACAGCTGACATTTTTTGAATAATAATTTTTAACATGAAAATTGTTGGTGACAAAATGGTGAAAACCCCTAAATAATAAGTTCACAGAAGTGGAGACACTTAGCACAGTGAGGTATTGACCCAGAAAAAAATCTATGATGGTGCTGTATAAGCTGTTACAGCTCTTTCAGTGTCAGTGATGTGTTGAAGTTGCCAGTGCTGGGGACAAATCCTGTAGAAAGGGATGCAGACAGAAGGATGGTAACATGAGGATAAAGCTGTGTACAGCCAGCCTAGAATACAGGGTGCTGTAAATAAAATTAATAAAAAGGCAACAGTGCTCTTCTGTGCTTGATAACTTCCAACTGGGAATTAAGACTACTAGGTAAACTTCTAAAATTGGCATGTTTTCCTAAAAGACATCACATGCTGTGTTTTCTGAATTCTTTTTTTTTTCTGCTGTGGCCAAAACCAATCATTATGGCAGTCAGTTACAGCTACCATCTGAAATTTCTATGCACAGAGGAGAAAATTATGGAACCTCCTTCCAGAATGCAAAGTAACACTGAAGGGCAACTGGCATAGCTGCTGTGCTGAATAAAAATAGCTAGTGAGGTTGACTGTGCAAAGTCATAGAGACTATGCTTTATTTGAAGAAATAGCTCAGATGAGGCTTGTCATTTGACACGGGGATGGTTTGACAGTGTGAAGTGGAAACATCCAAGCTGATTTGCCAGCAGTAATAAGGCCAGTCAGCTTCTGTTTGAAAAGGAAACAAGCCCTTCTCAGACTTGTTATCTTGGTCAGACATACCTGCTGGCAAACTGGATTAAAGGCCATTTGCCACTGAATCCAGATCAAGTTGTATGACATGAAAGACTTCTGTGGTAGGGCACCAGTGTTACAGTATTCATACACTGCCAATACTTATTTTAAGAAAACAAAAAGCAGTTTTTGGACGAACAACAGAACTTCTTTATAGCATTTATCACCATAGAAAGACAGGAAAAGGAAGAAGTAAAACTTAAGACATTTACATCACTTCAATGAGTTTATTAAAACCTCTGATACAATCAGAAACCCAGACTTTGAAGATTCCTGGAAAGTCTCTCCTGTCCTAGAGCAGTTCTTAATTTTGAAGTATCTCCATGATGACATGCAAGGTAGAATAAAGGTCAATCAAGCCTTTTTGAGCACTTTGTCGTTATAAGGAACATTAAAACAGGATGCATCTTGAAGCACATCCTGCTTGTCTTGCTTAGGCCGTGAGGCATGATAATCTGTAACCTCCAAAATAGGTCCTCAGACTCAGTTTAGACTGCAAAAGTCTGGTTTTTTCATACTCCTTTGTAGAGGGATTAATAGGAACTGTTCATGCTAAAGATTTACTTACAAAATACCTCTGAACAAATTACTAAGACTGTTTATCCGAAAGTTCTGGAAAAAAGTTTAACTTTCATTTTGTATCCACCAATGGAACCGAGTTTTAAGTCATTAATGAATTTGCTTAATTTAGAAGCACCTTGTCATTAGAGACACACAGATGATCTCCTAAAAAAGGAAAGAGCTGTCATTTCTAATGAATTTTCACAGTGACTATATGGTCAACACAGCATCAAGCTCTCTGCTAGAGTAAAGCTGTACCAAGCTCTTGTACCTACCTCTCTGCCAGACAAGCACAAAATCTGGCTATTTAACAGAAGATGACTTCTCACAACCAACATGGGCTAATTTAAAAGGTGATATAACAAGCTGATCTATGATAAAGCCTTGCAGCACATTGACTGCATTATCATCAAGACATGATTGATAATAGTTCCACCATGATGGGCAGAACTCATAACACAGTTTGAGGTGTGAAGGACTAAGCAGCTCTTGAAAGGCAAAGAAAGAACGTGAAAAGAAGACCCGTAGGTGATAATAGCAAGAGCCAGGAACTGGTGAGCCACAACCCAAAGCTTCATTTGACTGGTCATGAGACATGTACCAGATCCTTTGAGAAGCTGTGGGAAGGAAGAACTCTGGGGATAGTTCACACATGACAGCAGCTTCCCACTGTGAGCAGGGCCAGGCTGTGCTTGCTGCATGTACACCAAGTGCTGGTGTGACTAGCTGGGTTCATCAGCTTGTACCAGTTCACTTCTGCCCCCAGCTAGGGGCTACTCATGAGATCCTACACTAGCACAGACTCCCTGTCAGTCAAATGGCACACTCCTCTAGCATGGGAGCTGTGCCTGAATTGCTGGCAAGTTACAGGGAACTTACATGCCAAATTACAGCCATCTCTATCCCAAAAGACACAATTGACTAGGTGTGGTTAACATCAATTCACATCAATTATTTGCTGCACAGAATAATGGAGACTGAGATAAGGCAAAAGCCCATCTGGGCAGGAATAGCTTTATTTTGGAGTGTACACAAGGCAAAGGACTGATCAATAGTGTTGGCAGAAACAACAGCTGCAAACGGAAGAGCTCTGAACACCACTGCAAGTTGTGCAATACAGGCCATTTATTGCATATAGACTGGCACAGCCAGTTGTGCACTCCCTGACGTTGTTAACTCACCCTCTCTGCCTCATGACTGTCCTTCACAAGTGATGTACAACAACAGTCTGACATTTCCCCACAATAAGGGTTCTGCGGAAAAGGTTACTCAGGATCCACCTGCAACAAAACTGTTCCAGACCCAAGAAACGACAAGAAAATTGAAAGTCATTCTGGACAGCAACTATATGGCACTTCACTAGCAAATTGCTATTTTTTCAATTATATAATTTCTCCAGTTACAATAACATCCCAGAGGCAGCCTCAGACACATACAAATAATCAGCTGTCTTTATGATTACTTCTAGAAGAATCTATAATTGTTCCTAGCAAAAAATTGCAATAGAGCCAAGTTCAGCATCCATGGATTTTTTTAATATGACTGTTACATAATGAAAACTCGATCCAAACTGTATCAATGACAAAACCATACAGTGACATTTCAAAATTTAAACAGTCTTATAAATAAGGTGTTTTAAGACTACCTCTTAAAATAATTTTATCAGAATAAATCTAAATTTAAATGAGGCTTAATTCAACATTTTTTTGACTTTCTGCTTGATGATATTTTTATGCGTTAGCTGTAAAGTTTTTGCCAATAAACTCCTTTAACTGATAAACGAACTGAATTATCCCGAAAAATATCACCCATCTCCTTTCCAGGTGAACAACAACCAACATCACTCTTTAAATCCCTCCCACTTCTCTTGTCTGACTTTACGTTACAAAAGAGTAAGGTAGTAGGTGTGGCTACCTCAGAATTATGTATATGGGATAATCATATCTTGATCTTTGTTGAAATTCTAGCACTGAATGATGACAGACCTGAAAAGCAGATTTTATTCAATGGCTTCTGTGTAGGCCTTGCATATCAATTTGTGTCCTCTTGCTAGGCAGTGTTAGTAAAAATTACCCTTAACTTACCTGCCAGCCTTAGGTTTGGTCAGAACTGAGACAGCACTTTGGAAAGGAATTTGTATCATCAAAGTCTATTGTCTCTACCTGCTCTACAGCATGCATATTAATATATCCAGGCCAGCATCGAACCTCCTTAAATACTATGCTGTATTTATCCATCATTACATACTAGGAAGAGTCTGTATAATAGCAGCAATACGTGACTGCAATGACCTAATTAAAAAGGAATTATTTTTCCCTGAGAAGACAGGTAAGAGATAACAGGGTATCCTTTAGTGTTAATAAAACACGAAATAAACTTGACTGCATGGGATTTGGCTTTGAAACAACCTAAATAATTTGTTTGATTACAAGGTATTTAATGGCTCGTGGATGTGGGGACATCTATTTTATGCTAATATTTGTACAGGAGATGAACAGGTTCTTTTAGCTTAAGTGTTCTTAACATAAAAGTCAGGCTGATTAAGGTAAAAGCCTAGACACACAATATAACATTATATACCTTTTTCTCCTAACTGGCTCCTACTTCAGTTTCCAGGATTCATGAACTAAATGCTGGTATTATTAGTATGTAATTTTTTCTGGGAGTATTATTCTTTAATCCAAGTTTCTTCTTCTTTATAAATTATGGCTGTTTCAGTAAACACTATTTTCCCCCCAAAATATCCACATTTCTTTTGAAGCATCTCAGTCTCTGTCATGGTCCACTCTTGAATCAATCTTTCTGATGTACCTTATCTTCATTCTACTATCTAGAAGGGTCAGTTTTGGAGCTGGCATTTTCCTTTCTCTAAATTCTCCACTATATTGTTCTCTCTCTCCTTTAAGAATGCCTCTCTTTCCTTTCTCACTTTGAGTCCACCTCTGTGGCTAATTAATGGAAATTATCCAGGCCTTTTCTCTCTCTTTTTCTGCAAATATTTAGCAATTCATCTTGCTCTGTTTTTCACTGTGATTTGATGGATTTCTAACAATATCAGTTTATGCCTTATTTTTCAAGCATCTTAGCTTGTCTTTTGCTCTTCCTGACTGTTTCCCAAAGAGTTCTGTTTGAACTAAATGGGCCATTTCTACCTCTTTTCTCCCTTACATTTTCCATAGTGCATATGCAATATCTGACTCTTCTGGAGGACATCTGAACTCTTCCAATAAAAGACTTGTCTATGTCACAAGCACTTTTATTGTTAATGACATCTGTGCTCCAATCCCACAACTATGATTTCAACACCTTTATATGTCTGCAATGATAGCAGCCCGAGTTAGCAGACTTACCTTATGGGATAGTAAGATTTGAATTAGCAAAATAATTTTATAAGAATATAACTGAGTTAGAAAACTAAAGCTTACCTTCTTTTTTCCCCATAATTTCTCAGTTAACTGCTGTTGTCATGAAGGTTATTGTTTCCCAAATGGAACACTTAGTTTAACTACAAGGAAAAGGCAGGTAAATACCTTCCCATGCTGCTTTTCCTTTCCTAACCTCACTGATGGCCCCCTAATCTACATACTTTCCTACCAGAAAGGGAAAAAATTTCAGCAGTCAAGCCCTTCCTGCATTATGCTACCACTGCATTATAATACCACTACTGCAATTTTACATGAATAAGCCCTATGTAGGTGAAGGCAATAATTTTCTAAAACTGGTGAGAGACAGTGGGTGCAGAAAAACTCAGACCGTGATAAGTCTGTTTAATATGTCAGTTTTCATTCCTACAGTTATCAGGGATCACAGTCTTAGGTTGCATGGAAAATATCCAGGAAGACAGGATAAGTTGAAGCAAGACAGAGTCGATAGGGTGGTTCCAAATTCATAAATCACCATGTCTGAAATGCTCCCTGCGACCCACTCTTATGACCTTCAGGTACTACAGTCTGCAGGTTTCACTCCTTGTTCTTTTTTGCAGGTTGAGCTACTGTGACTTTTCAGCCCTAAACCTACTCCAGATCATACAGACATTATTGCATGGTGCAAAGTGCAGGATTTGGATGTCCCTGGGGCTGCTGGGGAACCAGAAATTCCAGGCATTTGAGGAAGGGAGGCATAAACAGCAAAACAATAAGCTCATGTGCTCAAGCCCCTGCAGCACGGTACAAGGTGTGCTAAACATTTTATTGGGGCGAAGAAGGGGGGTAAGAATGGCTCTGCAGAAAGCCAACAAATTATTGCTATTATGTAACTGCTGTTAGGCAGGCTGCCTACCAAGCCTTTGTTGAACCTCAGTTTCATGAACTTAGGGTTGATTATTTCACTATGTCCTGCTCTACTTGTATTATTTTTTTGGCTACTTTTCCTCTATTTATTTAATTTTTTTTTGTTTTCTTCCACAGTTTTAAGCTTACAAGGAAATAAATATTGATTCTTGAGCATAGAAATTTCATGAAAATTCAATGAAACATCAGTGCCTTGGAATATAAACCTAGTTTTATTACACAAAATCTATAAGAGAATTCAACACAAATTGATGCTAGCAGAAGAAAAACTCACAACAATATGCAGATACAAAAGGAAAGTATTTTCTCCATAAAATGCAGGGACAGTGCAAAGAATGCAAAGACATAGCTAGTCACAGTTACAGCAGCTCCATTTTCTAGGCCTCCTACATAACTTGGAAACTAAGTGGCACATAGATAAAATAATGCATCAGATGACCTCTGTCAATACAAACATATATGTGTCCACATTCAGTTACTCACAGACTTCAACTTGACCTCAGCAAGTATTAATTATCTTGGGTGCACCTTCAAAAACTATTGGTGTATAGAGCAGATCAGATAATCCAAACATAACACAGAATACTTTCTATTTTGATAAACAAAGGAGAAACAGTAATAATAAACTCACTGAGGCACAAAATCACAGATTTAAGGAAGGTAGGGAAGACATTGTACAGGGTAAAAAGGCATACACAAGAAATCATGCTAAACAACTGTCATTAAATGCAACAGTTCTAGAAAAAAGATCCGACTCTTGAGTTTTATGACAATGTTAATGTTTACCTCTGATGACAGCAAAAAACAGTGGCTCAGCCAGTGCCAGGTGCAGCCTAGCTCCCTCTGGCTTTCTTCCTGCCCACCCTGAGAGACCTGGCAAATGAAAGCAGGTTGGAACGTTTCTTCTGTGGCTGTGCAGAGGTCCCATAAAGAAAACTTCTGTAATCACTTGCCACTGCTGCTGGTGTCTGCCAAGGAGCAACTGGAGAGAAGCACTTCCTACAGCTTTACTAGGGTCACTCCTCAGTTCACATAAATTTTAAATCAATCTATATTGTGCCAAGGGGATGTTGACTCTGAATTATTCCCAAAGTTAGAGAAAATATGACTTATCCAATAGAAATAGTTCCTCCATTGTTTGGGGGTTCATCTTTTTCCCTTTTTCTTCCTCAGATAAAAGGACTTAAATATGTGTGAGAGACAAAACTGTCTCTCATTTACTCCCTGAAACCCAGCAGAGAACATGTCATACCAGATCTGGAAGCCTGGCCCTGCTGGACCTTAAGCAGGAGTTTCAGAACCACAAGTCCACGATTTTTTGGTCCTTCAACCTGTAGAAGAAAAGCCTTGCAAGCACTTCTGCTGATTTCGGCTTTACATTTTAAACCCTGCCATCTAACACCAGTGAATCTTTCTTCTGCCTCTGACAAGGTTTAGAAGATTTGTTTCTGTTTGCATCATGGAAATGTAACTACTTGGATAAAAGTATGCCCTAGCACAGGGCATACCGAGTAGGAGAGGGCTGACAGGAAAGGGCTGTCTGAAGGGCTACAGGAAAATGGCACAATGGGGCTGACCCAAGAAGACCCCAAAAACAATGGAGCTGAAAACCACAGCATATTCAGAAGGCACAATCTCAGCTGCATTTGTCTGTGTCTGCCTGCATTATTACTGTAGCTCAGATGTGCATATAAATGCGGTTTATGTTCTGTCTCTACTGCACTGGGTCTTGTGACTGCATGGAGCTGTATCAGTGACGACACCTCTGTAGTGGTGAGAAGCTCCTCTGAAAGGCGAAGGCAAAGGTCTACATTTGTGCTATTAAATCCAACGTGCATATGCGGGGGAGGGAAGCTTATACCAAACATAAACACATTGCAAACGCCTGAACACGTCCCCTCTAATTCCCACCGCTGGGAGTTCAAAACCCCATTAATCTGCTCCCTGCTTGCAGCTCACAACCGGATTGTACCTCCCCGCGCTCCACATCTCGGCCCACACGCTTGGCTGTGCCATGGCGTATGCTCAGCACAGTACGACGAGGGCTACTCAGGCTGCTCCCTAAATCCCAGGCTGCTCCCCAAATCCTAGGCTGCTCTCCCGCTTCCCAGGCTGGGCCGGAGAGAGAGGGCAGAGCCTGCGCCTCGGCAGAGGCCGGGCTTACCCCTCGTTCAGCGCCACAGTTCGCACCGGGTAACTCGGGACGTGTATTGGGGACCGACAGAGCGGGACACGAGCTCACGGTGCCTCAACCTGCCCATCCCCGCATTCGCTTCTCCGAATGGTGAACTACACTGTCACAGTAGGCGGCCGGTGCTGTTCACAGANGTCGAGGCGCTGGCGCTGAGCATTCATCGGCACAAACGGCACGCGATAGGAAACGTCCCCCGATTTCATATCGGTCTGTGGAAAGTGCGAGCTGACCAGCGCCCGTTCGTGGGTGATTCTGCTGTGGGCTCAGTCTGTAGCAAGTTCAGTCTCTCACCGGTGCCCACGTTAGGAACTGCAAGGCCTGTTCAGAAACTCAAATCGTCGAGCACATAAAACAAGTAGAAATTAACTGTAATGAACGACTTCACAAATCAAAGGACTTGCTCAAAGCTGTCCTGTCCACCTGTGTGGATCAGGCTTCCTGAGAGAGGCTGAACTCTGCTGAATAAATACCAGGCCCTTCCACCCAATCCCTGTGCCCACATTGGCTGGAATAATGCTCCTTCATACACACTCCATCCCCGTGTCTTTATGCAGAGGGTGGCAGAGCACTGGAACAAGCTGCCCAGGGAGATCGTGGAGTCTTTGTCTCTGGAGACATTCAAAACCCACAAGGATGTGGTCCTGTGCAACCTGCTCTAGGTGACCCTGTCTTGGCAGGCAGTTGAACAAGATGACATCCAGAGGTTCCTTCCAACCCTAACAATTCTCTGATTCTGCAATCTTGTTCAGAAAGATGCAGATAGAATCATAAAATCACTAAGATTTGAAAAGACCACTAAGATCACCAAGTCCAACCAACATACTTCCTAAGTATTTTCTTCTGAAAATAAGAGAGCAAAGTTTATTTAAAATGTGACATTTCACACTGAAAGTGAGATATCAGAGGGCTGGAAATTTGCTGACCATGACTAAAAGTATTTCTTCACACCTGTTTCTGTTGAATGCTGCTGCAAACATATTTTTTAAGNCCCCGGCACCCCCCACGTTAAGACGGCCCGGGAGCGGGGGGGAAGGTGCCGCCAGCCACAGCAGAGGGCATCAGCGGGCAGCAAGGCCAGCCAGGCCCAGCCCAGCCCAGCCCAGCCCGGCCGGGCCGAGGCGACGGGCGAAGCTGCCCCAGCCCTGGGCCGCTGCTGCCGCTTGGCGGGCGGAGCGCGGCGCTGCCCGGCGGGACGCGGGCGGGGCCCGGCGGCGGGGGCTCGTCCCGGCCGGGCTCCTGTCGAGGCGCTGGCGCTGAGCATTCATCGGCACAAACGGCACGCGATAGGAAACGTCCCCCGATTTCATATCGGTCTGTGGAAAGTGCGAGCTGACCAGCGCCCGTTCGTGGGTGATTCTGCTGTGGGCTCAGTCTGTAGCAAGTTCAGTCTCTCACCGGTGCCCACGTTAGGAACTGCAAGGCCTGTTCAGAAACTCAAATCGTCGAGCACATAAAACAAGTAGAAATTAACTGTAATGAACGACTTCACAAATCAAAGGACTTGCTCAAAGCTGTCCTGTCCACCTGTGTGGATCAGGCTTCCTGAGAGAGGCTGAACTCTGCTGAATAAATACCAGGCCCTTCCACCCAATCCCTGTGCCCACATTGGCTGGAATAATGCTCCTTCATACACACTCCATCCCCGTGTCTTTATGCAGAGGGTGGCAGAGCACTGGAACAAGCTGCCCAGGGAGATCGTGGAGTCTTTGTCTCTGGAGACATTCAAAACCCACAAGGATGTGGTCCTGTGCAACCTGCTCTAGGTGACCCTGTCTTGGCAGGCAGTTGAACAAGATGACATCCAGAGGTTCCTTCCAACCCTAACAATTCTCTGATTCTGCAATCTTGTTCAGAAAGATGCAGATAGAATCATAAAATCACTAAGATTTGAAAAGACCACTAAGATCACCAAGTCCAACCAACATACTTCCTAAGTATTTTCTTCTGAAAATAAGAGAGCAAAGTTTATTTAAAATGTGACATTTCACACTGAAAGTGAGATATCAGAGGGCTGGAAATTTGCTGACCATGACTAAAAGTATTTCTTCACACCTGTTTCTGTTGAATGCTGCTGCAAACATATTTTTTAAGCTTACCCACCTCTAGTACACTCCTACTTTTATCTACTCTCTTCAGTTTCATCAAATACAGGTAGCTATTCTACACATCCCTACAACAGGAAAGGCATAATTTTATTCTCTAGGGTGAAGTCCTGAGCACTGGAAAACTTACTAGAATATCTGCTACTAAAAAGTGGCCAGGGCCAAGTAGTACATCCTTTGAAGGCAAGAACTGTATATTTATTTTATGTATGCCCAGTACCTAAATACCTGCTACAGCTGGGTAATGCCATGTGATTGAAGGTGTTGCCACCATACACACAGCTAAATATAAGAATGAACACTGAATCCCAGTATATGGGGGAGGTAATGCCAGATCATCATTATTAGATGGTAAAATCATAGGAAAAAACCCCCAAAACCTTCCAAAATGCAATAAGCAATTGCTTATTTATAATTTTTCTGACAAGAATCAAATGAACAGTTTTGAATTATCTTTGGCTTAATACCATTTTTGATGTCCTGTACACGTGCTCTGTTTTTTGCAGGGGGAGGGAAGAGAAGATAACTAGCATTTCTAGACCAGACTTGGAAGATTATTTGTAATATGGATTTTGCACTCAAGGAAATAGCATATATACTGGTTTTGAGTAAAGCAATGATTCTCAAGAAGAAAATTATTATTCTGCATGACAGTGCTGGTTTAAAACACAGCTGGAAAATTAAACCCCACTTAAGCTCCTCTCTTTCCCCATCCCCTCCTGGTGAGAGGGAGACTAAAAGCAGAGATTCTGAGTTGAAATAAGAATGGTTTCATTGAAAGAATTGCAGTCAATAGCAAGTGAAGGGGAAGAGCATGAATCCAGCAACCCAATTGCTGTCAAATGAAATTAACTCTCCTCACTGCCAAGAGCCCAGTGTTTGACGCACAGCATCTTAGGTCAATCCTAAACGGCACTCCCTCTCTCTATAATAGAGACACTGTTGGGATAGTAAAATTGCTGACACTTTGATAAATTCAACTTCTGACAATTGTTTTTCTATTCAGATAATTCTTGCCCATAACTGCTACATAAGTGCTTAAAATTTAAGTACTCTGTGTAGTATAGCGGGAATGTAAGCTTCCATTTCTTTCAGTTAAAAGTCATTGTATGTGGTTTTGTCTGATAATTTATAAAACTCCTTATGTTTCATGATAATTAATGGGTACTGTACAGCTAAGCTAAGGTCAGTATTTTTGCTCACTTTAGTATGCCATACAAATATGTCCACTTATTTTTTGTAAAAAATGGGTGACAATGATACCACTTGAGCGCAGATATGATGTGAACCAAAGTCTTAGACTAAAGTTAACACAAGTTTTGCACACTTGTTTTTAAATACTAGTATTGACCAGCTCATCTGAATGTAGAGCTGTCTGGAAGGCATTTCTCAATTTCTTATTCATGGTACTAAATTTATTTGATATTTTGAAACTTGTCCTTGCATGCTGGTGTGATCTCATCAGCTTCTGGCTGCAAAATACAGATCCTTATTTCTGACTCAGCTATCTATGTTGCATAGCATCAGCTACAGATTTATCTGTGCCTCAGACGAAAGCAGGGTCATTCCTGAGTCACTGTTCCCTCAGGGACAAAAATGCCAAGATCCTGTTATTTTGCCCACCTGAGTATACTCATTTTAGTATGAAATTAATTTAGAATATAAAAGATTGGTGCTGACTCACTGGTCCAATTTTTGCAGCATGTTTTTGATCTCAGCTGGGATTCAGGTTCTTTTTTCAGTATTATCATCACTAGGTTTGAAAGAGGAATGGATCATTCATCTGATAGCTGGACAGATCTGTGCATACTGTTCAGGAGAACATTTGGCCTGATACAGAGAGGAAAATGACCACTTTGATGGATATTTAATTAATCTGGCAGTGTTGCATTGATTTGGGGTTTCATTATTTCAGAGGTAATTATTTGTCACTCATAAACTCACCTACATGTAGGGTGACAACTCCTTCAATCATGAGACTTTACCCAGCAATAGTAAGTACTTAGGTACTGCAGACACATGCAATAAATACATGGCCCTTGCCCTCAGAGGACTTACAACCTAATGCCAGGCGCTGGCTGATTTTTAGTAGCAGACATTCTAGTAAGGTTTTAAGTACTCAGGACTTTGCCTTAGAGAGTAAAACAATGCCCTCCCTTTTGTAGGGCAGGGACACTGGGGCAGATTTTCAGGATGGTGCAACAGGTGCTCTGGGAATAATGTCTTCACACCAGCCGGTGGGTCAGTGCCACACAGTAACACAACCTTCAGGCTGGCTTTGCAATTCCACCTCTGTGTGTGGCATTGGTGGCAACGGCAGGTGCACACACCCGTGGTTACAGAGACATGTGGCTGCAAGTAGGTAAAACAGGCATGGACTGCACTGAAAATCAGGCTTGAGAAAAATAGTGGAAGAGACCTAAGAGACAGATGCAAAACACTACCTGTGGTTTCCATCACACCAGCTAGAGAATTTTAAGCTTTCTCATAACAATAAAATAAACTGGTATCTCTGTTTATAGCTGCTCAAAGGGTGGATCAAATCATCATTTTGCTTTAATGTTGTAGTCAGTAATCATGGAGATATGTGCTATCTTGTAGTAGAATAAATTTTCTGTCTTTGCTCTCCACTGAAGTGAAGGACTTGCTAGGTAACAGCCTTACCTCTTCTTTTGTGGGAACACTGGTTTTTCTCTTCTCCTGTTTTGTTATATCTTGGTTTTGGGTGGGGAAAGCATATAGCTAAGATAGTTCTGCCAATTCTATCTTTGGTTTCAGAGATGTGAGCCCCAACTGAGTCATTAAGGCATGTGTATTCCAAGGATGTTCTTTAACAGATTCATGTTCTCTAGGACGTCAGCAAGGCTGATCTCACATTGTATTTTTATCCTGATTTCTGGGACCAATAATTATTCTATCACAAATCACGAATTTTCAGGCAGATATGATTAGAACTGGTCCATTGGGTCAGACATTTAGTCTGTACTAAATGATGAATGATAGATGAGAAGCAGAACAGGAGACAGTTGTAATGGGTTTGACTGTGCAGAATCCAAGAGGCATAGAATAGGCTGCACTGGAAGGGACCCACAAGAATCTAGAGTTTTTTAAATTAAAAGAAAAAATAATCTTTGCAGCAGCAATCAGCATACAAACAAGTGTGGAGAAACATTTTTGGTCATGATCAGTTAATTTCCATCCCACTGATAACATCCACTCCTAGTGTGGAATGTCACATTTAAAACAAACTTTGCTCTCTTATTTTCAGAAGGAAATATTTGTGAAGTGTTGAAGATTTTTCATTTTTCCAAGTTTAATGTCCAGATAAAGAGCAGAGTCTTTGCCATGTGCAGATCAGTAAAAGCAATCCTTCCTAAGAAATGCCAGGGGGATGAGTGTCATATGGCTCATGGCAGGTCCTGCACTGTACACGAAATTAGTGTCTCCAGAGTGTCTGGGCCACTATTAATCACAAAATTTCATCTGTTTTGAAAATGCAAAACTCTTGGTCAGAGATTAATAAAGGGCCTGAAAGAACTTGAAAATTATTGCTCCTGATTTTTAATTATATGTCATTGGTTTAACTTAGGTAGATGATGCAAAGTAGTCTTGTAAACTGGCATCTGTTTATAAATGTACAGTATGGAAGACCTTGAAACACGCTGTCTTGCATGTATTTTTAGGTATTTTCAGATGAATGGTTGTTATGATTCAATGTTAAAGTCTTCTGCCCAAATTAAGGTACAAGTGAGACTAAATGGTGGTTCAACAATACCAGCTTTATTTTGTAAAACTATTTGTATAGAGAAACAAGTGAGAAAGACAAAAAGAGCAAGAGAAAGGGAGTAGGAGACAGACACTGCAAAGATAATCAGGACCGTGGATCCAGTAGCATCCCATTGGTCCTTCAGTGTCCTGGCTTCTTGCTGGTGGGGTCCTACCCAGTTAACTCCCTGAGTTTCTTTATACAGTCCCTTATTAGCATGAGAGGTGAGAGAATGTGTACTTTTACCACCCTGCTTGCTCGGGTCTCAATTTGGTGGCTGTGGGGGGGTCTGCTCTGGGAGTCGCAATGGAAGGTTGTGATGAAAAGTATCAGTTTTGGTCCTGCCTCGGCAAGGCCAGATCTGAGACTTTGTTCCATTTGCAGCTTGTGCATGGGCACCCATGATGTTTTCTGCAACAGACTTCACCACACGGTGCTTGTTTAAGGCATATACTGCAAATGTCATTAACCCTTTACTTCCAATGGCCCCCATCATATACTGGTGCAGAGGGTTGCTCCTCCCCAGGTGCAGCACTTCATACTTTTCCTTGTTGAACTTCATGACATTCCTGTTGGTCCATTTCTCCAGCTTGCCAAGGTCCCTCTGGATGGCAGCACGACCCTCGGGTGTTTCAGTCACTCCTCCCAGTTTTGAGTCATCAGCAGAATTGCTGTTGGTACACTGCTCCATCATCCACATCATTAATAAAGATGTTAAGCAGTATTGACTCCCAGGATACACCAGTAGTTACTGGCTTCCAGCTAGGTGCCATGCTTCTCAAGAGCACCCTCTGGATCTGGCCATTCTTCCAGTTTTTGGTCCACCTCAGTGTCTGCTCATCCAACCTGTTTATCAACAGCTTTTCTATGAGGATCTTATGGGAGACATTGTCAAAGGCCTCACTGAAGTCCAGGTAGACAATATCTGCAGCACTTCCCTCATCTGTCAGGTCACTCATGTCATTGTAGAACTTTATCAAGTTGGTCAAGCAAGACTTCCCCTTGGTGAAGCAATGCTGACTACTCCTGATTACTTTCTTGTCCCTAATGTGCCTAGAAATGGCTTTCAGAATTTGTTGCTTCAGAAGCTGATGAGATCACATCAGCAATGCAAGGACAACGCAAGTTGTTTTCTGAGCACCTGGAGGAAGCACTTAAGGTAGCAGAAAATAATGTTTCCAAAAGAAGGGTTAATTAAGGTGAAACAACAAAGGATTCCTTAGTGGCCTTCTATACTGAGTATTCGGCAGCGGTAGAAGGATGTCAGGCATAGACGTGGAAAACAGGGTCTGTCCTTATGAGAAAGTGTTAAAACTTCCAGCAGACACCGGTTCTGCAGACTCGGGTGGTAACACCGTTTGAATTAATCATCCCAGTTATTCAATGTATTAAATGTTGCCTTTGTGCTGTTCCTTTAAAATATGAAAAAGAAGCTGCGGAGCTAAAAAAAAATTACTCCATGCAATTAAATTGTAGAAAAGAATAAGCTTTTGTCTCATCATATTACACTACTGGTGTAATAATGAATACTGAGCAGGCACTTCGTCTCACAAAGTTATTATAAAAATTTGATAGTAAAGATAAAGTAACTAGAAAAGTCAGAGGAGCTACCAAATGCAATTCTGCATGTTTCCCCTTGTTCAGTATGGCCCTGGCTGCATTGGGATCATAAGTAATCAAAGCAGGAACATGTCGCTGCTCCTGGAAGGGGTCAGCGTAGCTGGGCTGCAAACCCACGCAAGGCAGCAGTGACCTTCCCGCAGACACGCAATCAAAGAGCAGCGTCTCGGTGGCCGCGTCGTCAGGCAGCGCTGGCTCAGCTTAAGCCGGGCGCGCCCTGCCGTAGGTGACCTAGATGTTTAGGTCTCCCAGGTACCCGGAGGCGAAAGAGGCAAGGGAGAGAGCCACTTCCAAATACTTCCAAAGTTTATTTGCTCCGAAAGAGAGAAGGAGGGAAATGGCTGGAGGGTCCAGGGTAACATGGTCTTTTATGGGTAGGAGGGGTTAACCAACAGTCCAATAGGAACACAGAAGATGGGAGGATCCAGGACACATGCAACCAATGAACAACAGCTAAAGGAGGGGTTAACAATCGATGTCCAATGAAAGGGCTAACTTAACAGAACTTTCCAGAACATTATAGAATATTCAACAAGGCACTTATTAAACATCAACTGAATGAACCAATCACTAACACCGGAGGACAGAACTCTCCAGAATAAGAGGTGGGGCCACACTCTAAGGCACGCCTTGAGGGTGGAGGGGTGCTGATCTCAAACTTGGGTCTTGCCCACCGATGACCCCTTGCTCTCGGATTCATCTGCCCAGGAGATGGGCAGGGCGTTAGGGGCGGTGGGCAGGCTCCCAGTGGCCCAATGCACCCCAACAGGAACAAACAACCATAATACACTTTTTCATTGAAATGAACACATGACTTTGTGTCCTGTGATAATGGGGTAATTTTTTGCCACCGATCACATGAAAGCAAGTGATAGAAAGGACTGGATGGATATAAATTTTACTGTTGATAAAAAGTGCAAAGAATGATACAAATCATCTTGCATAGTGTCTACTCACTCTTCATGAGCACCTATTTACTTTGTTTTCAGGGAGAAGCAATAAAGGTTTACTGAGCACTTTGTGACCTGTTTTTGAGAGTAACATTTTTCTTGGCTATAAACCACAAAAATCCCTTATTACAAACTTGATTTTGGTGTTATATTATGTTGTATAGTTTTATAGCTTTACAATTATTGTTTCACAGGTAATTACATTGCATACAGATTCGAAATAGTTCAAACTCATGCGCTCAAGAGACAACACTGGAAATTGTTTGTGTCTCACCAAAACATTGGTGATTCAGCAAACCTGTCATCATATCCCCAGATGTGCCCAGTTTCTGACATATGAGAGGGAAAAAGACAAAAATATAATATCTGTTCAATGAGATCCAAATAGTCTGGTCTACAGGTTGTATCCATCTCTTCTGGGGGTTTTGGTTTTTTTTTTCCTGAAGAAAAAAGAATGATTGCCCACATCTAGCTGGAAGGTACTGCTCCTGCCTCAGAGAGATGAGGCTGAAGAGTTACCTTCTTCTACAATGCTTTCAACTGTAGCCCACGAGGAAGATATTGCAACCATCAATGATGAAAACACCTCGTTGATTAAGGCAAGAATTTAAAAGAAAAAGCTAAAACCCCAAAACAACAACAAAAAACCCCCACCAAAACAAAACAAACAAACAAAAACAAACACCCAAATAAATTATTCTAGCTCCCAAAGGCACAATGATGCATTTCTGCATTAAAATTCTTGATCTTAGTTATGTCCCTAGTACAAATCTCAAAAGAAAACCATGAAATCAAAAAAAGACATTAAAAGCTTCCTCATACTTCACCAGGTCTGAGGCTAAAAGGAGTGTCTCAAAAATATACAAGCATGTACAAGAAGTCAAAGGCATCTACAAATGTACAAATGCTGCTGATAGATTTTTTCAAGCAAATGCAGTTTTAGAAATTATTTTTAATAAATGTTGATAAATTTAGCCATGCTTAAGCCCAGCAAAAACGGAATCATTTAGGTTGGATATGATCTCTTCAGATCATCTAGTTCAATCCCCCTGCTCAAGCAGTACAAGCCAGTGCAGGTTGTCCAGGACCACGTCCGCTCAGGGTCTTGAATGTCTTCAGGGATGGAGACTCCACAATCCTCCTGGGCCAGGGTTCATAGCACCCTCCAGGGGTTCATAGGAGTGCACCCTGGGCTCTGCTGCGAGGCCTCCTGATGTTTCTAGCACCTTGTCCCGGCGCAGAGCCCCAGGGAGTGTGGTTCAACGGGAGAGGGAGGCACAGGAGCCACAGGCCGGCACTAGAGGGCAGGACAGGCTGCGGGAAGCGGGGGCAGCGAGCTGGGCAGGCACCGACGGATTCCCGTCACAGAAACACTCGGGACACGAGCTGGGCTCCCTTCGCACACTACGTCTGACTCTTTTTCAAAGTCTGGGCATATTTCTGAAGTGAGGCCCCTTCAGAAGAAGGGGATGGGTGTCTGTCGTCGCTGATGTCACAGAAAATGAGTAAGAAAATGAGCATTTGCAGTGACGGAAGGAGGTGCTGAATGGCCCGAACTTATGCCTTCAGAACAGAAACAAAACAGAAAAGTATGGACTGGGAAGTCGGAGTGCCATGTTAATAAAAAACAGGCCAGAAACAGTCTGTCCTTTCATTCTTGCTGACCAAACAACGCCGTCAGTCTGCAGCTCTGCAGAGGTTCAGAGTAAGGCTCATGGAGGTTTGCCTCTGCGCTTTGTGCCACGGTCCTGATAGAGCTCTGCTGTTCACAGCTGTCCACCAGAAACATGGAGCTGAAATCCTACTTCATCAGAGCTTCAAGAAGTCTATTCTGGGACAGGGGACTGTGCAAAATGATGATAATGCAAACCTGTCCAAGTGACCTGCTTTTAAGAGCTAAGGTAGGAATTTGGCAAGCAGAATTGTACTTGTCCAGGGAGGTCTTTGCCACCTGCTGACTTCTACATTTCTCTTTTAAGTCCCTGTAACTTTACCTGGGGTCACTGCAGAAGGCATGGCAGACTCCCTCACGTGTCTTGATCCGAATTGTTTATCAGCAAAAAGAGGGTAAAATGACCCAGCTTTGATTAAAATAAGAACTGATTGAGGTTTACACCATGGTTTTATGTATCTAACAATACTGTTGAAAGGCCTGCAGGCTCTTTTCAGGAAGGTGGAAACCACGGAAACAGAAAGATAAAACAGAGGGGACTGAATAGAAACCTGGGAAACAAAGAAGAGAAAAAGGGAAAATATCTTTCAGGGATCAGCAATCAAAATTGAAAGGGCAAAAGGACCACGCTTATTCCTGCCTTTATGGTTCCATCAGTACTTTGTGACTCTTATCACTGTAGGTTCCAATTTATTTTTTTTGGCTGGATTTCCTGCTGGCCTGTGACTCCTGGGCTACCAGGGACATGATGTGGACCAGGCACCTCTTTTGGCAGAGGTGAGGAAAGGTGAGGTGTCCATGATCTGCTGCTCTTGCCAGCAGATTTCATTCACACAAGAGAGATGAAATGATAAAGGGCACCACTGGCCACAGCAGCTGAGAACTTCTGCCATTCCAGGGCAGCCCAGACCAGCCTCAGGTCCACCTATAGGCAAAAGAAAAAAAGTCCCTCATTCAGCACTTCATGAGTGAAGCACTGAAGCCTGTGCTGCTTGTCCTCTGCCTTGTAATAGGGGTGCAGGGGGTGCAAAAATCATCCCAGCCCTGGCAGGAGACTTAGCTGCTGGATTGTCAACTCCATGAAAAGGTGAGAGATGGCTCAATGACTGAACTGCAGCTTCCCAAAGTCCAGGTTAATAATGCCCTACCAAAGACAGTATGATTCCTTCACCTCACAATCATTTTTCAACATAAAAAAGAGATCAAAATTAAGAAATAAAATTTATACTAAGAATACTAATGAAGAAGGCTTTCCATAAGATAGTAGGAATTTCTCCAGTCTCTGTCAGGGCCTGCAAACTAATTTATGATGGAAGAATAATTTTTTATGTGCTAAACTATTTTCTCACTAATCTTATTTTAAGAAAAGTAACATAATAAGGATTTATTTGGTGTTCTTTATGTACTTTTCTTAAAACTAGGCAAAAAGGAGGTGTGGTGCTTGTTCTGTTTCTACTGTAGCACTTTGTCTGGCAGCTGGACATGAGAGCAGACATGAGAGTATAGGCCATTTGTCTGTGTATAAGATATTCATTGTAAAAGATGACAAAACAATTTTATTTTCCAGATTATCAAGCATGGTCTAATTGGCCAACACTGATCTTGTGTCTAAAAACAGTTTGGACATGCTGTCCTTGTAGCAGGGTAGCACTTTTTCCCCAGAACCTACTTCTAAGTGTTTTTTATTAGCTAGCTGTTTTGTTTTGTTTTGTTTTACAGCTTGTTTAATGAATCTTTGAAAACTTTCAATCCTCAGATTCTGTCTCCTGACAATGAATTCTGGAACAGTGACCTATGAAAAGCAATAAGGCATTTAAGCAAGCTGTCGTCCCTGAAAAATGAGTGCTTTATGAGTGTATCTCACAATCTTGTAGCCAGGTATTTAGATAAACTATTGGAACCAGTGAGTGGACAGTGCCCTGTGGGGTTTCTGGAACACCTCTGCAAATCATACCATAGCCCCTGTCACAGGCTGGATCAGGTGAAGGGCTGGGAGGGAGTGCATGCTCTGACATTCAATTGGAGCATTCTGACATATGTAAGATATGTGAAATACTTTTCTGAATTCAGTGGAATAACTTATGACAATTAATATGTTTTAATTTGTGATGACAGTATTCAAAACCTTGTGAGTGCTGTGGCAAAAGTACAATTTTCCTCATCTCTTCCCAGATATGCACCAGAAGAAGAAATCCCAAGTGTAGATACTAGGCCACTGGAAGGATCAAAAAAATGCTGCAGTGTCAAGGAATGTATTAAAAAACAGCTTTGATATTTTGACAAAAATTTCACTGATTGTATTTTGCTGCTTTATCTGAAATCTCTTAAGGTTTTTAATATTTTAGATGTCAGGCACTAGGTAGGTTTTCTGAAGCCCCAGAATAAATTAAGTTGTCAGATTTCTCCTTCATTATGTGTTTGCAGAAGGGTGTTTTTCCCAGTTGATCTCCACTAGCTACTGGTTTCTTTGGTTTGAGCTCTTTTAGTTTGACTCCTATGGAGTCTTTCTTTAGTTCTGTAGTATGATAACAAATTGTTCAGGGGTTTTGCTTTTTTAAAAACAGATTTATTGAGGGGATACTACCCCTGCCACCATAGGGTTTTTTCCCTGATGCCCCAGTGCACTGCTGAAGTCCCAGACAGTCTCCATGTGTTGCCCACTCCTGGCATCTTGTCCCTCTGTGCCAGACACTCCTGCCTGCCAGGGACAGGGAGAAGGCTGTCCCACTCTGACACGTGGTCGTGGCACCTTCTCCTCACCAACAGCTTCCCCAGCTCACAGCAGCCTCGTGCCTGGCTCTGTGGGAATGTGTCTGGGTGGGGTGTGAAAGTGAGAAGAGCCAGAGAGACTGGGGGTGCAGAAAATGGAAAATATTGGGACAAACTAATGAGCAGTTGCTACAAGTGAGTCACCAAAGGAGGCTATCACAGAGTGGGATCTGTGTTCCATTGGGGGGCTGACTATTCGAAGTGCAATGTCTAAGCTTTTGCAGTGACATCCCTTGGACAGCCTTATGTTGTCCTGTACCAGTCTGCTCGTCTCCTCCAGACAGCTCTGTGGAAAACTGTGATCATCAGGGAAGTTGTGCACAGCCCTCAGGCTTGATTTAGATTTTCCTGAAGTCAGTGAGAGTCATTCCATGAACCTGCCTGGCCACGTACCCCTGGGACAATGGGGGTCCCAATGGGCTACTTGAATGGGACTCATGCATGGCAGTACCAACTGCTTTTCCTCTGTTGCTACTAACTTTTATTGCAAAGGACTCTGAGAGACACAAACAGCCTATCTGGATCTCTCTAGGTCTGCAACAATACATTTTGAATGGCAATTCTCTCCCTGAGTATGGACAAGAGCAATAGCCTTGACATTACCTTACGATTCAGTTTCCAATTCAGCAGATGGAATTTTCTGTTTTGAGATACAATGACTTGTGCCAGAGAAATGAGAGATGCCATAAACTCAACCAAAATACTGGAGGCAAGCAGGCATAAAAGTTGCCTCCTGGATCCAAGTGTTAGAGACCTATGGTAGGCCCACCTATTGCAGAAACAGATGTGAGTAATTAATAACCAACTCAAGCTAGCTGCCTCATCCTAGATAAAATGCTTGAAGATTAATCACAATCTGAATCACTTCTTTTTTTTTTTTTAACCTGACCTGTAGTGAGATTTCTGCCACATGTGGCAGGAATATCAGGACTATGATATGCAAAGAAACTACATAGAGGGGATATCTCAGTGCCTGAAGTGTTTGGTGCTGGGGCTGGTAATGATGAGGGCTCAAAGTGGTGCAACAACAGAGCTGTGCATAAAAAGGGAACTGCCAAGCAACAGATTTCAGACTAGCAGCTAAGGAACCTGGTAAACTGGGAAACCTGGGAAATTAAAACCATTATTCTTTGGTACTCCATTTCCTGATCCAGCTACACCAGGTCCTTGAAAATCATCCAAGGGAATTCAATCCTTCAGCTTACATGTTATAATTATCTGAGTTTGAATCTCCTTGCCTCCCTCCATCTCTTCTTCTCTCTGGGGATCCAGGATCTATAAATTAGACAGAAAGGCAGGTGTAACTGTTGCTCAATAGTTTGCTGTGACCTTAAACAAGTAAATAAAAATATTATAAAAGATACTAGAGACTTATTTTTTAAAAATAATGGGGATTTCAGTGAGACTACCTATGTGCTTTAATATACGTTTGTGTTTATATATATATGTTTGTATTAACTTTTTAAATTGCAATCCACGTGACCCACATGAACTGAGATGATAAATGTTGCCATTCCAATGTGGCAGTTCTGCTGGCAATAACATGATCTCTCATTGCTATGTTGATAAGCGTCTGGGAAGAAAATTTATGTCTGGGCTTTGTTATGCCATGCACTACATAAATCACTGTACATGTCAGTACCAGGTAAACCTTCTAAAGACCTGAATTATAGTTAAACATTTATTCAATCTCATTCTCTTTCATGGGGGTCATTGACCCCCAACCTTTCTATAAAAAAGTGTTGCACTCCAGTTGTAATTGCTTCCTTTAAAAACAAAAGCATGCAGGGCTCGTGCACAGTGTATACTCTCTTTCCTTAGGTGATTATTGCCATGCTTTCATATGAACTCACTTGAATGATGTGCTTGCTGAAACTCAAGGCTCCAGTCAAGAATGAAAATCTGATCTGATCTGTCTGCACAAACGTGCTCTGGCACAGCCTGCTTGGAGCAATCCAGGATTGAAAGTTTGACCTAAGCTTATTTATCAACTCCAGACTCACTGTGAAATTCCAGCAGATTGGTCAGTCTCCCAAGGCAAAGTTTAAGTTTGACAGATACTGACCTTCCCTTTATGTCTGAAGAGAATACGGAATCACACTGGAATAGCTCAAAGAAAGAAAATAGGAAATGAGAGATGCAAAGAACTAGGATGAAACTTCAACACTAGTAGTGCAAGCAAGGCTACAATTCCTACACAACCTTTAAAACCAATTCATTTGTCAAAACAGGCTTTAAGACCATACTGCTTACTGAGACTAATAGAAGAATAACCTTTTCTAAATTTAAGAAATTATCAGAATTTTTAATCTATGTCTATAATTTGCCAGTATCTATATTTTCTATCAGAAGGAGTGTAGCTGGTGATCTTCCATGAAAGATCTGTTAGAAGACACATAGAATTTATACGCAAACATAAAAGCAACCTTTCCCAGAAAAGCACACCAATTCCTGTGTCTTCCCTACTTTTTTTTTTTTTTGAATGCAGAAGGCTGTAATACATCAGGTCTCTCAGTTCTAGCCTAGCTGGTAACAAGAAAGTGAATCCACTTTCTTTACTTGCTGTGAAAAACCACTCAATGAAGTGCACCTCTGAAGAAACTAAGAACAGAAAAGCTAAACCCCTTATTTCTACAGGTGAAAATGTCCACTGTTTGTGTTATTGTTACAGAGAAACCATTTTCAACAAATGATCACAAGGTGGATATGCTTGAAATTCATTGCACATTCAGAGCTTACCACTGGAGAGTGGAGCAGGAGAACACTTCTAGAAACCCTGAAATAGCTTTTCTACTTAGAGAGTTTCAGTGGGACTGTGCTCAAGAGACAGGGGTTGTACCCAAACAATGAGTGCTAATATCTCAACTTCATTCATGAGGCAAACAACTTTAAATGCACACCTTGCCTAGACATATAGAATCTAAAATCCATTAACTAAAAGCTTTTAATACCTTGAAAAAATACAATTGCAATTCTAGTAGGTGAGATTATTTGCTATCAAATGATAGCATAATAGGTAGATAAATTTTCTTCTCATATATTTGCTGTTTCTAGTTAAACAGCCAACAAATCTTAGCCAAATATATCTGCAGAAGTATGAAATTTAAATAAAAAGAATTCTGCAAAGCAAATAGAGAAGCCTTCATATCTGGACTGACAGCTACCCTGGCACCTAATGTTTCGACAGCGTGCAAATTGATAAACATACCCTAGTCTCAGAATTTTGCCGTATTTCTTGATAGACCCAAGAAGAAGCCACATAGTAAGCATTTTTTTTTCAAGCAAAACTAATACAAAGTTTTTGCCACTGTTCTTTAAAACATTTTGCTGGGACATGCGTGAGACCTTGCAGCTGTCCAGCCAAAGAGTGTTCAAACACAAGACTTTTTGCAGCCAAGGTTCATGTGCTACTAACTAGGCCCTGGGGATTCTTTGTTCTCCAAGAGTTGAAGCTGGTGAGTTCCTGAAGAAAAATTTGAAGTATTCAGGGGTGTAGAGAGAGAGAGGGAGAAAAAAGGATACTCAGCTCCCTTACCAGGACAGCTGGGATTTTCACATGGATATGACACCTATCTCCCAGTTCTCAGAGATGCGGCATCCATTATGCTCAGTGACTGCTTATCATAAGTCATTGCTTGGGCCAAGCACTGGCAGGACTCTACATGTCTTCTCCTGGGACTAGTTTCTGTATTCCAGCGTAAAGATGAAAAGAAGAACCTGCCAAAGGCCATGAAGTACCTTAGTGGCTTGAGCCATTGGGCTCCACTCATTGACTGAGTACTTCTGCAAGGCAAGACTAGTACCAGTGTTAGCCTCAGGGCTGTTACACGCCATAAAGACAGTGTGGAAAACTCATCCTGGCCTGGCTGGACAGAGCAAGAAACTGTGGAGGCACTGAAGTGTCTGAGGTGAAACCCATCTACATCTCTTCCTAGGTCTGCCAGAATAAACAAGGGGATATATGTCAGTTATGTGATTTGTATGTAGGGCAAATATACACTTAATCTTCTAGTGAATCACCTTTTTTCACACAAAGATCATCAGTGATCCCTAGAAGAACAGCTGCTCAGACACATTGGGCTCTGGCCTCAGAAACCTCCCACAACAATGTCATGAGTAAAAAGCTATAAAAGAGCTGGTCTGCCAGATTAGAGGGTCACATAGCAGCCTGGAAGTGCTTGTAGTAGGGCAGAGTGTAGCTACTGATACTCATTCCTCTTTCTTAATGGCCTTGTGCAGACACAAATACAATTTCTTTTATGAAAAAGTAAAAAATAGGTGACCGTCATAAAAAAATTAATCGTTTCAATCACACTTTCATATTGCTGAAGTATGTGCTTCAGCTAAGAATTTGCCCAGATTTTATTATTTTTTATTATTAAAATATATATACTGGAAAGTGTCATCTCCTGAAACACTGATCTAGAAAGATCTGCCTATTATCACTCTCTTGTAAAGAACCTCATTACTTTTATTTCCTTACAAGAGAACCAGACAGGGGGGAAATGAGAATGATTTCAAATCTCAATAACAAAGAACAGGCATTTACCAGTTTCAAACAACAATCACTAAGCAAAACGAGCTTATTCTTTATTATATGCCATCATTTAAATGCATTATCTCAAGCTTTGTCTTCAGCTCATATCTACAGAAGTTATATTATTAAAGTTTTTATTAATAGATTTTAGCAAAACAGTAAGCCCAGAGAAACAGTGTCTTTATCATCTTATAAGAGATAGAAATATTTTTGCAGTCATGAAATTTCAGGGGGGCAGGCTCATATTTTTCTGTTCTTTATAAAGGCCATTCTGATGTTTAAGGGACAAGTCGTTTTGCTTACCAAAACAAAATTTTCTTTTGTATATTCATATGTGCATGTGTCTGGCAGTTGGCCCCTCCACGTTTGCATCTATTGGCCAAATTTTATAGAGTCAGAAATTGTCTCAAAGTTTTTCTCTCCTGCAGGTTTGCATGGATTAGTCAAGAAGATGGGAGGAGAGCCATCCAGGCCCCCTCTGGGGAAGGGCTACGACCTTCCTTGGGTTTGCTGCACAGCCATTTCAAAGACAGGACAGAGCAATCATTCCCACTGACAATTCTCACAGGTCACAGAGGCTTCTGAAATTTGTGTGTCGAGGATTTTACCCCGATTCTCTGCAAAATGAATTACTAACGAATGGCCCAATAGTGTTAGCTTTCATTGGAGATGTACAAAAAGCTCATCAATACCTAAGCAGTAAGCAAGTGTATAAGGGTTGGTTGGTCACCATGGGCAGCACTGACAGAGTGTTTATCAGTTTGTCTCTCTCTGCTTTTACCTTTATCATTAAATGGGCAAAATAAAGACATGACACTTTAAACTGTATATACAGGTACCTACAATTTTTCTTCTAGGGTATCTGTGCAAGTATCTTCAGCTACTCTTTGGGAAGCTGATAAATTACTTTGGAACTGCAACCTACTTTATCCACTTCTAACAAAGACACTTAGGAATACCATCCTGCATGTCAACTTACTGCAGGAGTTATCATTAGCAGAGTGAACCAAATCAGTCAATTTAAGTAGAAACTAGATATGTCAAGAGTTCCCATCTACTGGCAGCACTTTGCTTGTTAAATCACTCAAGGATTTAAAGCAGGAACTTATCTAATAAGGCACCTTGCAGAAGAAACATGATAGCAAAGGTCAGAGCATTTCAAGCAGGAACAGGACCACTGTTGAAAGGTTCATGAACTTTCAGTTAAGTAACTGACTTACCTCCCAGTATTCCAGGTCCAGATAGAGTCACTAAAGCGAGTAGCTCCTTCTCAACTGACAGTATTTCTATGTCCTTCTCAGCATTTGAATGGGAAGGAAGAAATAATTTACAGGTATTTGCAAAACTGGCCAAACGAACTCATGATTTTGAGTGTCTGTCCTATATGTCATTTGTGTGGGAATAACAGAAGAAAGCAGTGGAAAAGTAAATAAAGGAAAAGTACAAATTTCTGCCTTGGAGAGAAGATGATGCCTAAAAATATGATTCTGTACAGTAATGTCAAGTAGTAACGTCCTAAGAAGTGTGGTTTGAAGGTGTAGTTCTAGAGAATAATAAAATCTAATCAAAGGATAGGTTGGAACTGCTACAAGAGAAGCTCAAATTGAAAAAACCAAAAAACAACCAAGTCAGAAGGGCAGTTCTGAAATGAAATGGAGCAAAGAACCAAACACTATTCAGCAAAAGCATTGGTGTTTAGAAAATACTGGGTGCAAAGTCTGTTATTCCAACCAGCTTAAAATCAGCTGAGTCTCTCAGTGTCTCATACCCTCACTGGTGCCATGTCCTTTCTTCCAGCACCAGCAAACACAACCTTTCCACTGTTTGCTAAATCATTTTCTTGTTTCTGTCCTTTGGATTGTTTGTCACCACCTCTATGAATCCTGACTATCTTTTTTTGTCACATTAAACACACATAACTCGCTTTGACTTTCAAGGTCCTTCACAGACTTCCTTCTCTTGACCTGTTCCCTGAAACTGGGAATACATGAGCCAGCTGTAGTCTCTGATCAGCAAGCGTGCTCTCAGGCTTCTAAGCAAGCATTTTCAAGCAAAAAAAGGTGATTAATGGCCCCAGTGATCTCAGAAAGAAGCATACCTGCTCCAAACTGAGGAGTTCTTTTATTCTTGGAAAAGGGGGGAAAAGGAACTGTTTCCTCAGCTACGTTATTCTGGAAGACAGCTAGATGGGGCAGGCAGCCAACCAGAGACAGGTTTGGTAAAAGTACACTAACTTCTCTAGAAGCATGCTTTTTCTCCTGTAAGTCTAAAATTAGTTGTAGTTCAGTAAAAATGCTATTGCAGATTAACCAAAATCAGCAGCAGAATGTGTATTTATACAGCACATATGTTTCGTGTATATGTTGGTACACACATACATATACATATACACAGACAGTAAGCTGTAAAAACACTGAGGCATAGGTCTGTTCAGTGGCAAAAAGGCTTTGAGGTGAGGGAATGACACATTTTCCAAAACAAGCCAAACTTCAGCATGTTCTGTTAGAGGTATTATGTGTCCTGATGACCATGACTAGGGATTTGCTGTGTGCCCTTCTCGGGGGCTGGCTTTCCCCAGCTGACAGGAACGGGACTGAGCATCTGTCCCAATAAACATTTGTGATCCCAAATCTGAAACTTGAGCAAAATAATTCAGAATTCTTCTCATGGTATTAACATCCATGCACATAGTTTGCAAAATACTGTCTCATTTATTATAAAAGAAAGGGTCTAAAGATCTGCTCATTTTTTATAATTACTCTACTAAAATAGAGAATAATGAATAGCTATAAATTTGCATATAAAATAAATCAGATTTAATCAAATTTTGTCCTGATCTAAAGATTTGATGAGTCTAAATTCTTCAGAAATACCCATCACCTGAATTTTGACTCTTCTTCAACACTAAAATCTATGTCTATTTTTATATAAAATTTTAGATTTGATATCTATACTTCCTCTTGCTTGCCTCAGAGAGCTCCACAAAGTGAGACTGCTGCCCAGCAGTAACCCAAGGATAACTTCTCTGATCAACATGGTGTTGGGGCTAGAGAAGAGGTTCCCAATGAGAAACATAAGAAACTGGACTTCCTACATGTTTGCCATGGATATCTTTCAGTCTGATGATGTTTAGAAGAGGAGACTCTTGTCTAAAGTTGATTGTTGAAGAGCATAATCATACCTCTGGTGCTACTGCAGCTGCCATTTCATTCCACAGCACCTTCTTGCTCATGTTCAAGACTGCCAGTGACATGGATGCAGGTACAGCCATACCATTAAAATGTTTCAAGTTTCAGGAAGACTTGCAGCAGCACAAAGCACGGCCTTGTAATTTCTGACCTCTGCAGCAGATGAAATGTAACTTGGAGAAGGGGCTGCCAAGGAGTTGTGCAATGTGGCTGTGTCTCATGTCTGCATTTCTGTTTCAGAGGGACTGCTCCTAATTAGCACTGATGTCACCAAGTTTAGTCAGGCATACATGGTATGAAAGTCAAATACAGTAGAAATTCATTGTGTTCTACCCCACCAAGATGAAAATTGGATGTCTTTCCTTTTTACCAGGTAGTTCTGAACCCAGTGCTCCCTGCTGCCACAGTGCAGCTACACCACATAGTGGGAATGTGCAGGTAAGAAGTGAGGTATGGCAGATGTTACTACTACATGATCGGAATTCAGTCATACCAGTGATTAATTTTTCTGGTACCTGGGGAAAGCTGCAAAGCAAGCAGTAACCTCTGCAGAATAACAATGAACACAGCCAGAGAGAGCAGAAAATTGCATGATACATGAGCACATTCTAAATGCTGACTCACAGCACCCCACATTTCTGCCTGCTGCCTTCAAAACTCTCCCTAGTCTCCTCATATGTTCAGCTTACAGCATGATTCACAGGGTCCCTGAACTACCCCCACTTCCATTCTTTGGCTTTTTATCTTCCTTCTACTCCTACTCTTTCCATTTTTTCCCCTGATGCCTGCTGAACCATTGTTTTCTAGATCTATCGTCATTACTTCCGACAGTCCCTCAACATCGGGATGGGGTCTCTAAAACAATGCCAAAACCCTTTTTCACACACTTCCTCCTATCTGCAACTCTCCTGGGCCTAATTTAGTCTACTTTTTACTAATTATAAATATGGATAATATGAAATAAACTGCATGGAAGAGTCAAATGACACTTTCTTTAGAGAGATTACTTCAACTTTTAAGTTTCCAAGTTAATAAACATGGCTCTGGAGGATGAGGCTTACCTCAGCTTCATTTATGGTACCCAGACAGCTCCTTTGCAAAGTGTGACTGGGAAACCACCATATCATTAAAAACCTCTGAAATTTCATGTTACAGATTTGCAATACCATAAATTGCAAGAAAAAAAAAAAAGGCCCACTCTAGGATATGCAACTCAGTTTAATAAAGCACCTTATAAAACAACTTACCTTGCAATTCACAGCAAACTAAGCATTTTGGAAAATCAATTTTTGCTTCAATTTTCCTTTTTGTAATGAAGGAACATAACCCCTCTCCCATCAACAAGCTCAGAAACATCCTCCTGCCCTAGAACAAGGCAGCCAAGAATCAAGCCACTGCCACAGCAGCACCTGCTTTGTATTTCCTGAGCTCAGTGTAAATTACCTTTCAGTTTAGTGGGTTTGGATACAGACTGAACTTTTCCACTCTGCAATCAACTTGTGAAGTTGATTCTTATGATGTTGCAAGAAAGCCATTGTCAGACTAAGATGATCTCAGTAAAAGAATAGATATGTCTCAAGGATGTAGCTATTTTAGGTGTCATGTGAAATCAGTACTCCTGTAGTTCAAACAAACATCTGAAAAAGATACTGTGCATCATCAGTTTCCATAAAGATGTAAAACAGAGGACACTGGCAAGTCTTTCTTTAAAGATCTGTTACTTTGACATGTTTCTAAATAGTAAAAAACTACAGAACAGAAGATCTTAAGTAAATGTATTTATTATTGTTGGATTTTTTAATGCAGAAATAGTGTCATTTCAATTATAGGCTTACAATCCTGTTTCACTGTTTTTTATGCCAAAACAAGAGACAAGAACACATTGGTCAATTGCATTTTGATTAGGAGTCCAACTGTGGTTTCAGATGTTTATGCACACATTTCATTGACAGCAGGATTGATTACATTTGTACATGAAAGGAGAATTTGTCTCCAAACAATTAAAAAAGACTAAGGACTCTTGTTATTTGAACACCCGTTTTACACAGAAAAGCCATTTGCATACATGAAGAAAATATATGCAAAGGATATGAAGACCAACTTCACAAAATTCATGTCACCTTGACTGCTACAATATTAAAATGGAAATTAGTCTTTTAATAAAGGGAACCAGTTGTGACACCAACAGAAATAGCTCTTCCCCCTTCCTACAGTTTTAAGTACATATAACTTGGTGAATACGGTTTTCAGAACAGACCTCTGTTTCTGCCCATTGTTTTAAGAAAGCAAAAGTTTAGCTCTTTGTCAATGATTATAATACAATTTCCTATCCTTTCATATTTTACGTATCAAAAACCAAAAGAGTTTATCATTTCCAAGAATGCCTTGTGGATTAACTGGTGCAGCTCAGAGCTGAATATGGATAATGCTGAAAACAACTACTGAAAAATATGTCTTTAATGGTGAAAACAATTACTTCTCTTAACTGAAACCTCTTTAGCATGCAATCAGACAAGCATCAAGGGACATATGCACAATAGGAAATTGTCTTGTAATTATTAGTAGCATCTTCCCTCTTCCTTTGAACTATTAACAAAAGCTAATGTTAAAGCAGTTAAGAACCAAACAGATTCTCTACTTCCATTTTAACAATAAGATTTGCCTAAATAAATGTTATCCTCTGAAAGTGAAATTCTCATTCCACAACTCAAGTTTCAGCCTCCAGACCTACAGGTGGAGTTCTGTATAAATGCAGCAAAGGACACAAAACAAAAACACCTCTCAGTTCTAGAGGTTGCCTCACTCAGAGCCACCCAACAGGAGCCAGGTCCTAGAGGAACGACGCGCTCACCATCCTGAAATACCGTGGCTGAGTTGGACGCCAGTTATCAACCAAGGGGTGATCAGGTTCATTCTCGGCATTCTTGGAGAGGCTGCGGAGCTTCGCCATCTGCAGAAGAGCAAAAATTGAAGTGTCCTGATGGCAATCCTTTGGGATCAAATCCACAACCCAACAATTAAACTAAGAAGGCTGGTCCAGCTGAGGAAGAAAGTCTCCTTCAAAGTTGTGAAGATGTCCTTCACCCCACCACCACAAGAACTGTACTCATGTTTTTTTTGTAGCAGTGTTAATCTTAGGAATAGTCAAAACAGAAAAATGGGTCCTATTTGATTGTGAAAAATAGTGTCATTTTGGTACTATCTACAGAACTGTGTACAGCCACAGAAACTGTGGGAATTACTAAGAAAACGTGACTACAACAGCAAGTGCTCTAATAAACCTCTCCTACTCTAACCCTGCCTTAGTACTTGATTGTTAAGAATCCTTTAGAATTGCAACGTTTTAAAGCTTTATTATAAACTAATTGTTCATTTCCATGTAGGTCTGTAGCAGAGGATATATTCTGCTGCAGTGACACAAGAAGTTCATTATTAATAACAGGATAAAGACTTGGTCAAGGTTTCAAACGGTTTGTAAACAAGGTCTGCAGCTTGACTCTCCTTGGCCATACCAAGGTATGGGGCTTTTTTGAGGGATGCCATATGAAGAGTTCTGCCCATACTCTTCATAGGGCAGAGTATGGGCAGAAAACGATACTCTGTAACAGTCATTTCTCTACTGCTTTCTGACTTTCAAAGGATGCAACACATATACAGATACCTGAACATTCATTTGTTGTTGCTACCATGCACTACACTACACCCAAAGCACACCAGCTGTGATTCAGACACTTGAATCCTTCTGTTTGAATGACTTACCGTGAAAAGCACACACACGTTTCCCAGGTAAACTTGAAAACGCAGCCCCATGCAGGGCATGCATCACCTCTATTCACCAGGAGCTTCAATACGCTGATGTATCTACTTTTCAGTGCAGACTTCAAGGCCAATACGAGCAGAACTTCTGCCTGTTGTAAAACCTGGGTTCACTGTGATTAAACTAGTTCCAGTTTATGGACTGAGCTAGCTCGAGCATCTCAACATTACTCTTCACTGAACAGCTCAGAAAAACCAGCCATCTCAGTCTGCCTGAACAATGATGAGGTCACATTTATAACCAGTATAATATGAATCCGATGAATTAATAGTCTGAAATTAAATTTCAGATTTCAGATGAAGAATAATTTGTATGGGAAGAGATGAAAATTGTTCATCAGTTTTATTAATACTGATAAATTACTATTGGAGAAGAGTGCTGGGGTTTATTATTTGTGGAAGATCTGCTCTACTCTGTAAAAAACCAACATGTATTCAGGCTACGATTACATAAAGCTGAAAAAATTAGTCTGGAATTAGACAGAGTTATTCCACAGTTAAATTCCTGTTCTTTCATTAAAAGTAATCTGAGCAGCTAGGCCACCCACACTGTATCTCACTGGGATTTCTGGTGAATTGATTTTCCTGCAGAGCACTGATTTGCAGCGACTGCACTTCCCCTTGTGGCTAATATACAGTTACCATCTGGCTGCAAAAGCATCCAAGAAATCCACTGCAAATGCACACACACTTAAAATAATCACTATTAATGAGGCTGCCATGGTAGTACACTGTCTAGGATTAGAAATAATTGGCAACACAATCCTCTTATGAATACATTATTTAGAGTGCAGGCACTCTGGAGTGAGGGAAGTACTTCTATTGTATTTCTAGACAATAACTCACTGCCAATTCTGCCTGAAAAGCAGCTACCTCAGGGTAAGAGCCAATGTCTCGTCTTTATGTAGTAATTTCATCTTTACCTTAAATGCTCCATTTTTTCTACAGGAGGGATAGTTAAAGAACAACCTGTATGTTTCCCAAAACTCACTAATTTTAGAACAACTGAGAAAAAGACCATGACCCAAACACAACAGTAATCAGAAAGTCTTTTCATGAAGCTGGATCAATAATGTGATTAGTCATTTCTTTAAAAAGGCATTTTAAATCAGAGATGCTCAATAATGACTACACTTTTCCTAATGAAATCTGTAGCTGATCTTCTGTAATATAAACATCTAAGATGATTAATTTTGTGGAAACCAGTCAGACCATATTTGTATTTTTCACACAAGTACCCCCTTTAAAATAGCCCCCATATTTTAATTTTCAGATGGGCAACGAAACCGGACGCAGAGCAACTCAGTAAGATCTGAAAATTAAGCTGTAAGTTACATTAACACATTATCATATTGCTTCTATTGCCAGCTAAGGTTCTCATCATACCTGAGTTGTATTACTCAAAAGATAAAGAGCCACATAAACACAAAGCATTAGAAAATAAAAATATTTTCTTTTTGTGATAACATGCACATCAGTGAATACACTAAACACATTATCATCTTGAAAATCTAAAATGAAAAATTATGTGTCTGAATATAGTATCTACATAACATGTCAGTTCCTTGATTAAAATTCATGTGCTTTGTATCCTGGAGCCTTGAAATTTGTGGTATCATATCATTATGACTAGAGGAATAACCTCAGGTGAGAAAAATGACTTGTGTGGTAAGAGTAGAATCATAGGCTGAAATGTGCTGAAAGAGGGCATTCTAATTCCTGTAAGTATTGAGGGGAAATTAGGAGGGGAAATTAACAAGAAATACTTCTTTACAGTAAATGACCAAAGGAGTTTTTGACATTAGCAATAAATTATAGTTATCAGATGTTGCTCCAGTTTGTGAAAATTTAGCTGGTATGCTTCCAAAAACACAGGTATCAAGCATGTGATTCAACACTTCAGTTTACACTCCCATCTGCAATACAGGGCAGACAGAATCACCAATCCCATTACATCTGTGTTCTGATAAATGGTATTTTTGAAAGAAAACTCTTACTTCCTACATTGTGGTATGTTCTTACTGATTTAAAAAGCTCTCTGATGTCTGTGGGCTTGAACTACCTGTTGTTGGATGTGGGCTAGTTCTTCACTCTCCTTTTAATCCTGTAATTTCTCACAAATCCAGTGAGTATATTCCTTGTCAAAAGAATAAATTCAGGTTATGGCATGTAAGTAAGAAGAAGGGGGAAGTTTACCTGGTCTGAACTGACTATGATAGGCTCTCTAAGAATAATCCAGGTGACACACTCTTCACAAGGTGGAGTAGTGAAAGATCCATGGTATGTCCAGTAGTCATGAGATTTAGGGAAAAGAATTGAAGGATCGAAGTTTGGAAAAGGAGCATTTTTCCCCTTCAAAATAAAAACAAAACCACAACAAAACAAAACAGAAAACTCTTCAACATATCTAGTCAAGATTAGTTTGCAGCTCTGTTATTTTAAGAAATGGGGAGTGACTCAGATACTTCAAATGTATGAACTGAGGAAAGTAAGCACGGATCTGCGTGAGATACAATGATGCAGTGTGAAGATAAGTGGACTGAATGACCCTCACAGATGGGCCCAGAGAAGCATGATAAAACTCCATGATGCTACTTCTTGTACCTGAGCTAACTCATGTGAAGTGGCGTCCAGTACCAATGTCTTTCACTCGTTTCTGTGCAGAAATACTCCTCCTTCTGGCCTCCTTTCTTATGGAAATTCTTTCTTTCTATTAAATATTGGATTAGGTCACCATATAACAAAGTGAGAAAATACTACTTTTATAGTATTTGTGCTAATAACAAGCAAGACAGCCTATGAAATGTGAGATTTATCACATAATGCTCTCTAAGACACAAATGTCTAGTCAGTGGCATTTCCAGAGATCCATTGGGCAGCCTATATATTAAGACCAAATGGACCAATTTCCAAAGATGCCTTTTATTTGGCAGCACCCACTGAGGCAATAAGGTTCCATGCCTAGTTTTTAGGTGAGTAAAGACTGGGGAAATTACTCATTTTCCCAAACTCATAAGCCCCACTAAAGTCAAAGAAGGCTCATATGTAAATGGAAGAAAGGACTTTTCATGTTAATGAAAAGCTACCCATGGCTTTATTCCCAAATATATTCTGGAAATGTTGCAGAGCAGAATTTGAAAACTAGAAAGTCAGACATTGTAATTTTTTTTTTTTTTTTGTCCTGAGACTTTGAGCAATCTTCCTATAATGAAAAGCCCACCATAATTACCTTTGTTTTGATAGCACTTATTTCTTCAAGAATTCTCTTCATCTCTGGTTTGGGAGTTTCCCCTACCTGTAAAGAAGAAAGCATGAGCTAAGCAAGTTCTGCTTGACCAGCTTTCTTCTTCCTCCTATTTTTCTATATGAGCATCTAAACATATATAACCTATAAAATTATAATGCATTAACACAACTTATCACCCCTACAAGCTCGGTAAGCTATGTCTTCTGTCTGTTACCTCTGTCTGTACCCCAACAGATATTACAATACAAGGGGGGAAATTGTATCAGTACAGAAATTTTAGCATAACAGCTAATTTCACAGCACAGATTTCATGGTCACATATATTTTTTTGCAATTGTTGATCTCAAAAAAGACATCCAGCTTTCTATCTCTAGTGCTATCTCTAGTGAATATGAATTAAACGAGAGAGCAACAGCTAATATTTCAGGCTATGGCTGCATGCCCCCAGAAGGATTTAAAAAAAAGGATGAGTAACATGTATTGTCTGTGAGATAATTTTGTTTGAGAGAAAGTTCATGAAGAACCTAGAAGAGATACATGTCCTTGAAATCTGTCCCCAGTTAGCAAAAAAGACAGCTGACTGCTGTTGGTCAGAGGGCCACTTCTGACACATGTCCCCATTCCATGAGCCACATAGTGACACAATAGCTGCAGGGACAAGTGTGTGTAGTATTGGATACCACTTGACATAATATGACTCATGCTCTATAACTTGAAAAGGATACATTACTGAAAGTCAACCCCTTCAATGCAGTAGGATCCCTAGAAAATATACTCAAAAGGGTTTTGCTTTTTTTTAACCCTCTAAGAGTAGAAACTCCATAGCATCAGTGCAAAGAAGGGTTGCATGGTTCTACTTACTTGCAAAAATATGGCCAAAACAGCTACCCCATCAGTTCTTCTCCTAGCATCAAGGTAATTACTGTATTTGGGATTCCAGTGTAGCAAATGTAGCTTGAAACAAAGAAAAACATGTAAAAAAAATCCCATTACTCAACAGCACGCCATCAGAGGCTGAATTTACAGTTCTTCACATAACTGTGAGAGTTTGAGGTAACAAAGAATGATAATGAGGCCTTCCAAAAAAGAGAAAAAAAAAAAAGGGACAGCAAGTCATATATTAGTTATATCTGTCATACATTATTAACTATACTACTATTTGCTTTAAAATAAACTATAAATATCTTAATAAGAAATTGAAAGAAATTAACTGGAATCTCATTACAGATGAAGAAAAGCTGCTTAAGTAAGCAGGTAGAACATGCAACTCAGATATCATCTACTGATATGTGATTCATTTCCATTTGGCATTCAAATTACAGCAATTCTATCAAAGAATCCGTAAGAATGTCATTCATGCATATTATTAGTCTACATTTCTCATTTTCTTTACAATCCTAAAGTGGTAAAGAAGCAACGTAATTCATTCTTCCCCCCCACCCCCTTCTATCACTGCAATTTTATACTTCTACTATAATTCTGTATTTTCAGAATACTGTTTTTTTAAGTTTGGATTGCTTCTGAGTAATTCAGTCTTACTGTGCTGTTTAAGAAAAGAAGATGGAAACCTTTGTTTCACACAGTATTTTTCTTTCCTCATGCTGTGAGAATTACTTCAACCTGATTCACGTTTTTAAGAATCAATGGGAGTAAGAATAAAAAGGCACAGAAAAATAAACAGAAAGAACTCCCTGAAAAGCAGACAAATGACAGATTTTGTCACACCAGAACAATAGCAACAAATTTTATTTTACACCCTGTTTTAGAGTAAAAAGTGGCGAGTCTTACCTCTCCTGCATACCTCACTCCATTCACAACATGCTCTGAGCCGTGGTCGTCAGACGAGCCCCAGTGGAAGTGCAGCTGCCGTAGCCTGTAGACTTCTGGAAGTGGCCCACCTCTCAGCACTGCAATTGATAATCTGCAACAGCATCAGACTGAAGTATCTCCTAATTCTTTTAAATGAAATACATGTGGATCTACAATATTTACACACATATTTACCGTACAGATGCTCTATGTTCTGAAAATCTGCACTGATTTTAGCCACACATCTTCAGCTGTATGCACTGACAGGCACAGAACTTTTGTGTCTAGGCTTCCACTACAGTCACTAGAGACCACTGATTTAATTCAGCTGCACAAATGTGCACCTAGTACTTTCTGGAATATTCCAGAGACATCTAGACAGAACTGAGAGATGTGGTCCAGGATCTGTGGAAGAACTGTACATTTCTAAAGCAGTATCTGGAGACAAGGGGAAATAGATTAGGTTATCAAACATGTCACGAGATGCCTGTGTTTGGGTAACTGAAGTATACCCCTCGGCAGAACAGTCAAGCCTCTAGAGTAACTCTGCTTGCCTTAAGGTAGACACTCAACAGACAGCGATCTGGATTGCTCTCTGGACTCCTTGAACTCCAACTCTGTTGCCTTGAATGGCAGTTTAGATATAACCCACCAACTTTTAAAATCCTGCAATAAGACACCTAAATTTAGATGTCTTAATCTCCCCCTAATTTGAATCTAGGATTTATCTGTGCGAAAGTACACAAACATAACCATGATTAAGATCAACTGCTGAAGTGCTAGATGATAAACTCCCACAGACAGTACAAAATTGTGTATCTTACTGCAGGCTATGACTGACTTGTTTAAAAAGTTATGAAATTACTGATGCTGCTTCTGCTCTAATGGCTGCTCCCTCTGGTTATGGAAGAAGGAAAAGAAAGCAGCAAATAAACCAGAAAAGCAATCACTGAGAATACAAGCTGTTTTCCTAAAGAAAAGTTCAGCCTGTTTTGAATGATATCTAGTATTCTAAATAATCTTAACATTTATAAATAAAATTGTAAATGAAGGTGGTCTATTTGAAAGGATCAATAAAATACAACGAATGTACTACATTTACCAAATACTAAAAGATACTCAATTCCCGTTCACTTTTTTTGAGGATACAATTTACAGCATTCCTATAAAACACTTAGCAGTTCTCAAGAATAGGTCTTTATATGCCAGAGAAAAATATCCTTCAATATGAAAAGAAAATAATTAATCCATTATTGTCTCAAGAAGTACAGCACAAAGAGTAGAGCAAGCTGTTATTATCAACAAATTCCTTTTACTTCTTCCCACAAACATTCAGAACTGCGGTCAACACAGTCAGGGTAAGAGTAGTAGCTGACAAGGCCATCAACTTTCCATTAAAATAGATCTGTAAGGCTAAATAATCCTCTTTAAGGCAAAAACATGTCATTATTTCCACTGATGGGCCATCAGCAGACATTTTTGATTGGGCATTAGGTGAAGCTCTGCATCATCTCCTGCCAGCACATACCAGTTTCACTCATCTATAAATAGACAGTAACTTTTACCTAGCACACTTTAAGCAGATGGAATGATGCCAACAACATCTCCTGAAGGACAAAAAGGTGTTTCCTTTCTCTTAATTACAAGTGTGTAGTATTAAACATATATATACATGAAATTACAATGTAACTAAATGAAGTTTTCCTGCATTTTAAAAAACAAAAAGTAAACAAAACCATTACAAGAATTAAGTTCTCCAATATTCAAAACATTAAAAATCCCAAACTATGTCTACATAGCTCAAAATCAGTAAGGTAATTTTTTTTTTTTTTAAGCATGTGCTTTGGAACTTAAATTCTAAACATATCTTTATCCTCTTGGGCTTTTGTTTTCAATACTATGCAAATAAAAATGTACAACTACATAACAGAAAAAGAATACAAAATAAAAGTTTATAAAAGAAGAGATGGTATCTTGACATTATTTTTCAGCAATGTTAATATTTACATGTAATGGTAAATTTTTCTGCCAATTCTTACACAGGAAATGTTCACCTTAAATATCTGAGAGTCACAGCAGAATTACCAAAATGTAAATCCCTTAAACTTGCTGTCATTAAAGTAGCATGGCTCAGGTACAGGAATATACAAACCAGCTCAGGAAGACAGGGGAGAAAAGTATTCACTCCTTTTTTGGTGCCTTATTGTTGCAAACTTTCGTTCCATTGCTCAGTGACTGACTCTAAATGGGCTTGCACACCACCATCAGTGCCTGATACCAGACATAAAAATATCATGTCAGTCTTGCCCAAATTCTGTGCCCCCCACACATCCACACTGAAGAATGATCTATCACAGAACAATCCTACATGGACACAAACGTGGACATCTGTTCTGGAAAAAAGCTCACCTTTTATCTGATCTGTCATCAGCTGAGCAGCATGAGACAAAACGGGCTAATAAAAGAATGGGCTTTTTTCACTTTCAGTGTAATCACTAGGGCAGATGTTGCACAGAAGGATGTTACTAAGGCAAGAAAACCCCGTCTCTCACTCTGTGACACAGCAAAATGAACCTGTCATACAGTTGAGCGGAGATGGCTGTTCCAGTCACTTTACTTTAGCTAGCTGTGTGTCCTTGACAACAGAAAAGTCACAAGAAGCTTTTCAAATATGTGCATCCACTTGCTGAGCAGCTTCTGTAGGGGTCTGGTTGTTAATCTGTGCTAGTCAATTGTCATTTGCCCTCACTAAGGTAAAACTGGCAAAGTTACACCTACACAAATGCCTTCCCTGTTTGCTGTAAAGGCATACCATGAAAGCCAGGTGGAAATACCCATGGAGAACAAAACAGACTCATGAGATGAGTTGTGTTTATGAACATGAGAAGAAATGACTGTTCTAGGAAGATGTATGATCTCGAAGCCTGCCAAATCCATAAAATGAACTGGTAAACCACAATGAAATTAAATTAGTAATGTACTACTGTATAACAATTGAAAAGACATATTAGCTTTGTTATACTGCTTTATAATAGAATCTAACAGTGCAGTACAGAAACCACAGCTGTTTCACATCAGTGTCACATTTTAAAAGTCATAAAAAGGCCTCTGCTCAGAAGAGGATCTCTGTACTGAAACTGTCTGGCTGACTGCAGGGATAAAATGTGTTTCCGAAAAGCTTCTGGAACTCAAATTTCAGTTCTCACTGAAATTTTCTTTATGCAAGCACTGAATAGATATGAAGATGGATTACTTTTGTTTCTATTTGAACTTTGTACTCTTTTAGGGATAGACTGGGAAAGAGAAGTGTCAGATAGAAGCCTGTCAGCCTGCCACTCACCCTCACCCATACTGTAACACATCTTTGCCAGTTTTGTGCCCCTTGATCACAGCCTGTTCATCAGGGAGCTCCCAAATCATCTTTGTTTGTGATCTGTGTAGAGCTGAATAGGTGGCCGCCCCATCTCTAAAAAAAACACCTGACTCAGAAAACTGACAGTCCTCTGTGTAACTGTAGCCTCAGCAGGCCCTTGACTAGAATTAAAAATCAAGCACTTCTAATGCTAACAATGGAAATTCAAAGTTAACAAAAGCTCAAATCCTAAATTCTCTGTACCCAAGTACAGGAGTTCTCAATACCTTCATGCAGACACTACAAATGACAGATGCGTTGTTAGACTGAAAGAAGAATTTAACTTTGCTGCCTTTTGCCTTATGCAGTACAGCCATTGAGTGGTATGTATGTACCACAGCTACAAAAGTACTGGGATTTTGTGGTTCTATTCTTGTAACAGCTACTGGTTTTCTCCAGTGTAAATTCAGCAGACAGAATGTTAAGTAACACTTTGCAGGAATCAACAAAAACAGGGATGTCTATATGGACAGACATCCCCCTGGTTTAATTAAAGTTACTGAGGCTTGTCCTCACTCTATAATAACCAGACAACGAATGAATGTTTTATTTACCAGAAGGTGATAATCAAAATTTCATTTGCAAAAATAAATGAGATTTCCCACAAAGGGGTATTTGAGGAAATGCTGGCCACAAGCCCTAGTCATGCTAAAAGAGTTGATTAGCAACAAGCTCTGACTTCTTACAGTAACTGTCTCTAATTCTTTTTTTTTTGCATCATCCACTTTCAAAGCCACACATTTCTTTGACAGGAAAGATTCTGAAAACAGCATCAAGGTAACCCTGTAAGAATGTGTGCCTGCGCTGAGGTACTCCAAGCCCTTAAATGTCATCCATCTGAAAGCCAGAAAAAGAAGTAGGAATCTGGTTGATGAATGTCCATAGAAAGTGCCAACAAAAACAAAAGACAAAGAGAGAAGATGAAGGAAGGCATCCATTTGATGAAGCCTTAGTTTATCTCTCCTCAGCTGCTCTGTCTGAGCAGAAGTCCATTACCAGACTTTTGTATCTTTACTGTTTCTCAAACAGTCAAACACCTTGGTGTAACCATCTAATGAAGGTATTACAACAAAAGTCAAAGAGTTATTAATTGTAAAGAAGTTATATATCTCACACAGCATCATGACAATAGTCCCACCAGTTAGAAACTCTCAGGACACTTCTCTGACATGAATATTTTAGAATTTTAGAAATAAATTGCTTCTGCTAGCGGAAATAAGATTTCAGCCCTAATTCAAACCAAAATTGGGTTGCTGCTGGATCTAAAAGAGTATCTGAATTGCCAGTCAGGCCAAAAAAAAATAGCAGTGATAGGCTGCCAAAGTACCCAAGTTCTGGTGTGTGTTTTACTGAGCCCAGCCACCTAGGAGGTCTGATTTCAGCTCCCAGTTTTTTCCTGCATTTTGAGACTCCACTCTCCACCTGCAATCATTTTATAGTGCATAAGGTCCATCTACATTGGTACAGTAAGGCAGGAAACTGAGTCCACAAGAATCCATTAACTTGTATAGACAGGCAGCAGAGGCATGATACTGCTCCTACAGCAACTTTATCTGTCAGCAAAACTTTCAATTTTATAGCAGATTCTCAAAGTCAACCAGACTTTATAAGCAGCTGGAAACAAATTCTCAAATTCCTTCCACTAGGCTAACCCCAAACATAAAATTAGTAAGGCCCTTTTCAACATAATACCTGAATTACATGGGGTGGCACTCTAATTGTTTGAATTTAAGAAACTGTCCCCAGTTGTGAATACTCCAAGTGTTCTTGGCAGAAGACACAATGGATGTAAAACCTGGAGACATCCAAAGTAATTAATTTTATCACTCACTCTGGCAATTTATTCAGCAATTTATTTTACCTAAACAAATGAAAATCTAGACAGAAGTACAGATATGGGTATGACCACTATAACTGAAAAAAGTCAGGAAAATAAATGAAGCCCTTAGTTTTCTGGTTAACTCAGAAATAATTCAGATAGACAGAGTGATAGATACATAGATAGACACAGAGAGAATGAATGTCTTTGCTCCAAAGGAATAAAAGCTTCATTCCTATATGATTGCTATTGCATATGTATATTTTGTGCAGCTGGTGGTTCTTCTACATAAAAAATAAGCCACTGTACATATCCTAAAAAACTTAAAATGTGTTCAAGTCAGTAGGAGTATGCACAGTGGAATTCGTCCTGCAATTAGCATTGTATTAGAGAAAGAACACCACCCACAGACTCTGCAGGCAATGGTATAACAAAGGAGACATAACAACAAACACTGAATGTTTCTTGACTTCAAAGACTTGAGATATACACCTACTTTTTTTGCAGTGAGTCATTTTTTATTTCTGAGATCAAAACACACGTTACTGAGCAGTTCATCTGAAAAAATATTCAGAACATTCTGAAACTTTCTGCTCTTTGTGGTGAGTGTTGCATCCATGCTGTAGATTGCTGTGTCTGGATACTCCCTCCCATTCAAAATCTGAGTTATTTTAACCATAATTACTTTTATTTTTATGCAGAAGATGCAACCACTGGTCTATCTGATGCTGTTCTAACAAATACAACAGATGGTAAAAAATGGCAATAGTTATGGAGATCTCATATGCCACAGCTACATCTCTTTACTTGTGTATCATTTTATCTGACATTAATAACATATTTCTCCAAAAAACATTACAAATTCCCACTTTGCTAGAAAAGTAACAAAACTCTTGACTGCACAGTAATGTGTGAGTTTTGACAGTATATTAACTAGCTCATCTTATATACATTTTGATCCTCTATTAACTAGCTCATCTTACATACATTTTGATCCTCAGGTTTCATGAAACCCAAGTAATTTGTTAAAAATCCATTAAATTAAATCGAGGTTCATATATACTTAACATCAAACAAACTGTTAGTAAAATTTCTCCTATTAATTATAACTCCCAATCCTAGTTATATTGTAATAGAAAGTGGAAGTTTTAGTGCATGTAAGAAATAAGTCTGTACACTGTATGCTCTCATAGCTGCATGTGGATAAAAGATTTTGGACATTAAACCCAACACAATGAAATTTATCAGCCCTATAATCTTCATTAAGACAAAACCTCATGAATGCCAAGAAGAGCTTTAACTGATTAAATACCATGACGTTGTGGCAACATCTGGTTTGTTACTTCATTTATCAGAAATTACATGGATAGAGTCCTTAAATATTGTAACTTAAGAGGTTCTGCTGGGCATCTCAAATAGCTAAAACGGAATTCAGTTCTCACAGATAAAGCCTGGACTCCTTCCTCCTGGAAAGCAACACAACTGCAGTGGCTTTTTACAACCCCAGAAATTTATCTTATACCTTAATTCACCCTGTACCAAGTTTCTTTGCAGCTCTCTCCATTCCCTAGGATTTTACCTAGGAACTTTAAAAGGAGTCCCAGACCATCCCCAGCAGTAGCACAAGGTACCAGTCACAGAAACCTGTACATCACACACAGGCAGTACACAGAGACCTTCTAAGAGTCTGAACAGTCAAAGCAGGCTCTTGCACACAAATTGACAAACAGATACTTATATATAATGACGGTTAGAGATGAAAACAAAACCGACCTGATCTATCAAATGAATCATCAAATACAACTCTGCAGGTTTTCCCATTGTTGACGATGGTCTTAGCAGAGCCGGGATCATAACTAGCAAACCATGGTAGAAGAGAACTATCATAATGCACCTCTTTATTATTGATTTCAATCGGTGACTGATGGCGTCCTTTTGCAAAAGGGTAGTTTTTGTGCCACTGATCTGGTCCTAGAAAAAAGTACACAGAAGAATAATGAAAACCTTTGCCAGACAGGTATGAATTATACTTGTTACAATTAACACAAGCTTGGCTTTGCTTGAGTACAGAACATCATTTAAGTGTATTAATAAGTAGGTTAGTAATTGCCTGGTTGTTATTCATGCCTTACCAAGAGTTTCACCGTATAAAAAGCAATCAGATTGATTTCTAGCTAGAATACTGGATAATTCAAGTCATTCAACTGAACCTAAACTCTTACAGCAACCTCAAGACTGACTACTAGAAGACTGATAATATGCCAAGGAAGAAAACCAGAGGTGTATACTCCAAGTCTAGCAGTGGCTAGAAATACGATGGGATATACCCAAACGATTAACATGTGGCACCATGCACTTATATGGAACGAAAAAAGGCCACTGATCCCTGGACATGCCAGGAATTTGAAACATGGATTTAATTATCATCACGGTTTTACCAAGAACTTCATGTGGAAAAATGCCTGACCAATGCTACGTTGTTCTTTCTTCCTGTAGCAGAGGAGAGAGCAGGAACAAGAGAGCACCAATATCCCCAACCTCTGCAGGCAGGAGGGGCCTGCAGCCCAGCACTGCTCTTCCTGCATTAGGGCTAGCCTAATTTTATTGCTATGTCAAATTTTAATTCACATCAACAGTAGGAAAACTGACTTTATTTAACTTAGAGACCCCCTGCCAGTGACCTCTCCTTCCACCAGCTTCGCCTCTTCCGCGCCTGCGAGCGACAACCACGCGGCCTCGGCCACGCCACCTCCGCCTGGAGCCCGTATCCCCCGCCATGCTCCCTGGGGCAGCGGGGCCCCCGCTCTGCCCGGGTTTCGGTGCCAGCAGCAGCGGGCCGGGCGCGGCCCCGCGCTCACCGTTGTCGCTGTCGTAGCCCCAGGGGTAGTAGTTGGGGTTGATCATGGTGCGGTGCCGGCGGCTCTGGCAGGACGGTGACCTCGTCTCACGGCGGCCTTTTATAGACTCCCGCCAAATCCATGCCCGTCCCCGCCGCCCGAGGGCCGGGAGGGCCCCGGCAGCCGGGGGCGGGGAGAGCCGCGCTGCCTCGCACCGCCCGCCCGGCTGCCGCTGTCCCCCCGGGAACGCCGGGGAAGGAGCCGGCCCGGGACCGTGCCGGGAATGCCCAGCGAGGGCAAAGGGCTGCCACCGCCTGCCCCCGCGCCGAGGAGGTGGGAATACAGAAAAGCACGGGTGTCCAGCACTAGGCACAGGCAATGTAGGAATAGTTTTCAAATTCAAGTGAGATGTGTACGCGTGCATGCGCGGCCACACAGCCAGATCAGCCAGGAAGCTTTAGTCTGGCTGGCTGCTGAAATGAAATGTGCAGGTCACAGGCAGGCTGGCGGGGCTTTTTATGGCTGTTTGTAGAAAGCCTCTTTGGCGTAAGGCCTGTCCGGTTCGGAGAGGCAGGGTCCCTCCCCAGGAGCCCGCGTTGGAGACGTGTTTCCCTCCTGGGTGTGTGGCATAGCCCTGATCCAGGGGCCAGCAGGGGGTGAGAGGATGAGTCCAACATCTTCTCCGTGCAAATGGCTATCACAGGTTCGCACCCTTCCCTATGAAATTCCCGTGTATTCGCTTGGGTTCCAGCGCTGCTCCCTGCTGTGCGGTTTCCCGTTGCCTTCATAAACAGCTTCGCTGCAAAAATTCAGTGGCATTAAATGCTCCAGCCTTTGAAAAGGTGCTGCTTCCTCTATGGCAAGGTTTCTTGGAAAATGGAAATCATTACACTAGCTGAAGATCTAGCTCCTGCCAGCTCCAGATAAAATTGTTGTTATCAAATTAAGCACAGGATTTGTTTGTTTTGCTTCAGCTCTAATTCTCCTTTCATTTAGCAGGGTGTTATGCATCAGATTGCACTTAAAATTATAAGCATACTTGCTAGCAGGCATGTGTTCCTTTGTTCTGTGTTGTGTGACACAGAAATTAAATGACTTCTAAAAATATTTGTTATTCTGACATACATGAAATTGCCAGATGAGACAGAGAAGGCAGAGGTTAGCACTAATGGTGTAAAAGTGAGGGACTGACTAAGTAGAAGACAAAACACTGGGCTGAAAGGTGGATTACTGATTTAAATTTTAGAAGACTCTATATAAGAAGGAGTGACCTTATTTTACTTGCTAGTAGTGAAGTGGGGGTGGGGGGAAGTACAAGTTGGTTGAAGAAAAATGCAAATGGCACAGGATGGAAGTGTGGAGTCATCATGCAGAAAAATTCAGATTCCCAAATGTCGTATTAACTACAGTGGGTGAATTTAGTAGCAGAAAGTGCAACATGGTTGTCTTGAATCATAGTCCTGGCTGATAGATTTTTTCTGATATGAAGAGGAAGTGAGAGAGGAGGAAGAAGAGTGGGTCTGCTGGTGATAATACATCAATAAGCATTACCAGGCAGGAAATGCTCACAGAAAAACCCAGGAATGAACCAAGGACATGTCATTGGAGCTGGAGATGACCTCCTCTGAGACAGGTCTGTTGGCCTCATGAAGCTGAATTACAATGAATTGCAACAGGTGCAGGGGAGACAAGGCCATTAAAGAGCCTCTTTTATAAGATGAGACTATAAAAGCTTAGTGTGCTTTGCATAGCAAACAAATAGTAAGAGGGTAAGTGACAGCTGTCTTTATGTGTGCTTCATCAGAGAGGTAAACACCAACAAATTATAAGAGTTTTTGAAGCTAAAGAACAGTGCTAGCCAATGAATAATTATGTATAACTTTGCCATGAACAGTTTGAGGCAAGATGACAGATCAAGGTTTGGAACCACCCAAGGTATTCCAGTGACTTTGCAATATTAAAAGTGGAGACATGAACAAGGTACACAGAAGCTTTGTATTTATACCTGACAGAGCACATACTATTTCCCACCTCTTCCTGAATTTTCACTTCCATTTCTGAGCATCTTCTCACTGCCATGACCCACAGACAAATCTCCAGATCATGAGCATGTGAGATAAAAGCACTGTGTCTTTTAAACCTACTTTAATGGACACATTTGAGGTTGTACTTTACTGCCTGGGTAGGAAGACTCAATAGATACTGAAATGTCTGTCCTGAGCTCTCAGGCACATAGAAATTTTTCAGGGTCAGTTTTTGTTCTGAACTCCTTGGCATTTAGATAACCTAAAAAGGACTGTGGAAAAAAGGAAAAAGCAATCTAAGAAAACATTTTAACATTAGACACTTCAATTTAGACCTTTAAATCAAATAAATAAGTTATTTCTGAGGGAAAAAAATGTCTTTTGTGTATCTGGTTTCACTGAGCTCTTTTTCTCTAGGACTTGAGGGTCATCAAGAGGACGAAAGGAGACAGGAGGCTTTCTTCTGCCTATTTCCACTTTGATCTTCTTCCTTATTCAAGACAGTGTTCTTACCGCTTCCCTCTGGATTTTACTCCTTTCCCCAAGCCTGAGTATACTGTGTCCATCAACACCTCTCTCCAGATGATATACTCACTCACTTCATTTTCAGAAAAGACCTGTGTAGAATCCCTTAAAAACATTGTTCTTCTCTGCCAGTAAAAAGAAAGCTTTTAAAAGTCTTTGCTGGGCTCTCCATTATTGGACATGGTCTGGACAAGAGAAGTGTTCTGAGAAAGTGCGCAGATGGCATAGAAGACAATGGTCAAGATTGAATTTGGTCTCAAGCAGAGGTGGTCTGAAAAGAGAAGGAAGCAGATGGGTAGTCAGGAACACTGGGAGTAGTTCATGATTACAAAGCAGAATAATGAGAGTTAGAAATACTATTCCAGGATTCTTGATAATTCACCCCATGCACAAAAATATCTAGAACCTTGACTTCCAACAAGTTTTGTCGTTCTTATATCTTGATGAGATACAGAAAGTTATTTCAGGGCAGACCTCAGGTCACAATTTGGTGGGTCCCCTCTATGTGCTGTTTCTAATAAATCTATTTCTGCTTTAGATAATGTTAAAGTCAGATTTTCAAAAAAATGTAAGACAGGCTTGGTCTCTAATTTTAAATGGATTTAAAGGGTAATAATTGAGTTTAGAAATGAAGAGCATTCAGGAAGTGAGATTAAAATTCACCAGACAGCATCTATCCATGAAAAAATAAACACACAAATTCAATACACAGAATTCTAGGACGTTTCTAGTTAGTTAGCCATTATGGTGTTGCTGTAAGCATTACCCAGATGGCATATATGCTGAAATGTAAATCGCCATTTAAGAGTGGATCAATCTGCTCATGTGTGCTCTGGCATTGAGGCTTACAACAGTAAGAATGATGTCATCACTTCATAAAAGACAAATCTGCATGTCTGCTGTGAAAATCCCACAATTTGGTCGCTCCTGTTCACTTACATATAGTTTATATTAATTTGCATTGAATTTCAACTGTAAGTTGAAAGTGAAAAGGACTACTCCAGTGTTAATCAGGTGATGAAGTTTACCAGGATAATTTTCTAAAGCTTATATAAACCATTTATTCTCAATCTTTGGTAGTAAGCGATGTGATAAAATTATCGGTCTTAAGATCCAAACACACATAAGGAAGGTCTGGAAGAGAAACCCACAATCTTTATAAACTTAAACAGCAGTCCCACTTCCCAGTCTAAAATGCCCCAGCTCTTGCTCTTCCTCTGACCACGTTCACTGTAGCATGTCTTTAGAAGATATTTATGGTTCAAATGCCTTTAAATATTCCATGAAATGGTTTTGATGTAAGATGAACCTCAGCACTTTAAGATCATGGTCCAGATCCTGCACCTTACCTACCTTTTAGAAGGGCTGAAATGTATCAGAATTTAAATACTTCTGCAGTATAGCTAGTGAGAGGCAAAGTCCTAGGACTGAAAATGCAGCATGAATTCCCTTTCCTTTCATGTCATGGAGAAGTGCTCACAAAAGCTTCTGTGTCAGCAAACTAAAAACTCTGAGGAATATGGTGGGAGGGTAGATATGCAATTGTGAGGATCCATCAGCCAAAGCCTTGATACTACTGGTGGTGCAGGGACAAAGATACAAAAATTACTCCCAGAAATAGATGAAGAGGTTGTGTTTGCTCATGTTTCATAACTCACTTCCAGAGAGTGGAGGAGGTTGCTATTTCTAGCAATCCTGACATAGCGATTCCTCCCAAATGACTTTATTTAGGCTTTGCTCAAGGGACCAGGAATTAGTGCAAGATCTTTGACTGATTAGCAGACTATCACCTCTATATATTGTTTCCATCCCTCATGATTATTCACTTCTTCTTTCAGAGGCATAAGACAAAAGATCATTAACCCAAGAGCCTGTAGTCTCATTTTGAACAAGTACAAGGATAATTCCTGTTCAAAGAGGCAAAGGCACATAGCTGGCCAGGAGATTTAGGCTGGGCAGTTATATTTACTTCTCAGACATATGCTTGGACTTTACGCTTCAGATAGATATTTTTCCACATAATACTAATCACCTTTAAAATTAGGGATTTGTCAGTGGGGATGGAGAAATGTTTTGAAGCTTATTCTGAATTTAGGTACAGGGCATAGACAAATATGCTTTATTAAAATGTTGTTCATTCAAATCAGATTGATACACTCATCAATCTAGAAATGACTGTATTTCTTTGTAGTGTAATTGTGTCATCATTCCTGGATTTAGACGTACAATTCCAAAACTCATCAGATCAGAATATATAAATTTTGCTTTTATTATAAATATAAAGGTAATTTTTTTCTTTCAAGTTATCTCTGTATCTCCAAGAGATCTCAGCAACTGCAATGCTTTGATTTCTATCTACAAAAATTCCACATGCTGTCATTTTGCTGAGAAAGTGAGAAAAAAGAGACAAGCTCTGACACAAGCCAGCCACACAGAGGGTCAAGTTATAGAGTCAGTGAAAAGACTTTTAATGTGTAACCATAGAAGTTAATGCAAGTGCCAGCCACCTTCTTGCATAACAAAAGAGTAAAGTTTAGGAAAGTTCTGTGGTACTTTTGTAATTTCTGTTATGAGGTCTAGGAAGAATCAGCTCCTGCTGCATTAGGTTATTACAGGATTCTCATCCAAAGAATCTTGTTCCTTGCACGTTTTTTTATTTAGAACTAAGTGAAGATTGAGAAGGTCCACTATTAAAACAGAAAAATTCCTTGTTCCATTGCAAGGCAGATCAATAGCAATTACAAGTAAGATCAGACCTATTTTTCATCACATGCTGCCATTTATATAGCATACCCTAACTCCAGTTTTGGCTTATTCATAAAAACACTGATACAAACTGTGTCATTAATTCAAGCATTCTCTCCCAGACAGTATTTTTAAATTTTTTTCTTTACCTCTTTCTCCTGATGTTACATTGTTTGTACAATGGAAAGGCAGTGGAAAAGCATTGATCTCAGGAGCTGAGCCTTTGCCAAAAGGCTATGCTTACTACGGCCATGCTTGCTTCTTTAGAGTTATTTTTGCAACAAATAGAGAATGCCACCTCCCCCTTTTACATCTGTTTCACCCTCAAAATAAACCTTTAATATAGTATTTACAAAACAGAACACAGAGTAGAAGGAACAGAGAAGATATCTGTGGGAAAATTATCCATCCTATCTGTGGTTCCCAAATTGCAAGTAATGAGGCTACAGCAGGTATTTCACACTATCTTCAGAGATTGCATCCAGAGCCCTTAAATGTTAAGTTTGGTGATGAATATACATAACAGCTTAAGTAGAAGGAATTTGAGAGCCAAAAGTCCTCTGAATATTTCGTGGATCACCAGGAGAGAGCAATAAAGTCATACTTAAAATATCACCAGGAGAAAGGAATGAAGTCCCACTTCACAAGAATGGGTATCAGCTGCTTCTAAAGGAAGGTGGCAAAGTTATCTATAGTTTTACTTGAAGAAAGGAAGATGCAGAAATACTTCAATTGTTTGACCATTATTGAATATAAATACACAAAAACTTGAAAATCAGCTGGTCCCAGCCAGAAGAACGATTGACTTAAAAAACACTAAGCAGACATTTGTAATTTCATTATTATGAGTCAGCAGAGTAGAATATTGCTGCTGACAATGACATGTTCTCTTAAGGAAGTGAATGAAACACCACTTTTCAAAAGGGTGTACTCAGAAAATGACATTTTAGTCTTGCATCTATATGTGAAAGGCAACCAATTGGAATAAAATCCCAGTATTTTTAGTTCTTACTGAACCGGTGGTCAGTTGCAGTGCTACAGTAGGTGTGCTATTCAATCTGAAAAATTTGCATGTGCAGTTAAATAAAAATATGAGGGAAATGTTGTGCTGACAAATGGGAGGCATTTTAGTACATGCAATATATATAAGCATGCCTAAAACTAACCTAGAAAGATCCAACCTCAGAACTGTACCGTATTTCAAAAATGTATTGGGATCAGCATCACATAAGCAAGTTGGCTGAATGTTATGACATCATGTTGATGACATTTCTCTTTGCTTGGAAGTAATGTGATAACGATGGAATGGGCAGCACCGTAGCACTCCAGTAGCCTAAATAACTCTGCAGTTTTCTGCAGATCAAATAAACTGCCAGCTGGTCACACCAGTTAATATTGTTCTGCCCAGCTATAAACTTACTGTCTTCCCTATTCATCTTCACAGTTAGGCATATTTACGGATAAATCACTCAGTGATTTATTGGCCAAGCAGCAAGATAGAAGAAGGAAATAAAGGGAAGAAGAGGGATATGAAGCCTCTATTGTGTCGTAAGGAGAATAGCCTGGACAAGGGACCATATGGAGCTCTTGCTGTAAAGAGAATGGGAACTGAGCATGGTAAAGGGATTACTGAGACTGATATAAATCCTTGGGGCAGGCAGAAAAGAGAAAGGGGGCCAAGTAGTAAGGAACAGCAGTGAATTAAAAAAGTGGAGAAAGGTTTGTGGTACAGTAATTATTTGCATGATAGAAGATAGGCTTGTTGCCAGGAGTCCATAAAACAAAAGAAAATTAAGGCAGATTACGATGTCTGTGAATGTAGAAGTGACAAGACCAGATGGCAAGGTCAATAAATACATCCTGTAAAAGCAGTGATGCATTGGTAAAATGCTCCAGTATACACAGAGTCCCCACCCTTGAAATTTTGTACACTTATGATCAAAAAGAGACAAGTCAAATAGGTAATGACAATTTAGATTAACTTTATTCAAATACAATGAACAAGATTTGGTCCACTAATGGACCATTAATGGACTATCCATTAATGTTCTGGAATGAAATCTCATTTGTCTTATTATTGGCAGAACTGTAATGACCTGAACAATGGCACAAAATACACTTTCAGCAAGTTCAAGGATGAAATCACAAGCTGCTATCCAGAGGAGCCCAGACAGGCTGAAGAAATGGGCTGACAGGAGCCTGAAGCAGTTCAACAAAGGCAATGCAAAGTCCTGCACCTGGGGAGGATGGGCTGGGGCTGACTGGCCAGCAGGCACCTTTGCACAAAAAGATGTGGAAATCCTGGTGGACAACAAATGAGTTGAGTCAGCAGCCTGCCCTAGCTGCACACTGAGCTGCACACTGAGCAGCGTGCCCTAGCTTGCACACTGAGCTGCACTAACGAGAGCGTAGCCAGCAGGTTGGCAGGAATAATAATTTCCATCTTCAACACTGGTGCAAGTGGTTCTAGAATTCAATTTTGAGCCTGCTATTGCAAGAAAGACATTGAATAAGCATTGCAAGTGCAGTGAAGGGCTGGCAAGACAGTGGGCTGGAGCACCACAGGCAAGGAGAAGCATAGCTCACTAGATCTGCTCAGTCAGTAGAGCAGGCTAAGACATACCTGCTTTAACTCTGTTTCAGGGCAGTGCCAGACTGCAGAGCAATTGCACCACATTACAGAACTGGTTTTGGAATTATTGTTTTATGCCTATTAAGTGCAAATATGAATAAAATCTGCCTTCTATTTTAATAAGGAATTAGTGGAAAATAATAAAGCAAAAGAAGAAGCTGCAGAAAGCACCATATTGTTTTGCAGCGAGTTGTGCATAGCATGCCTGGCACTGTGCAAAAGACATTCACACAGTGCTTTTCATTGGGCATGCCATAGTTGGTGTGGCATGTTACAGCCAAGAAGCCAGTTTGTCATATGCCTTCCACTTCACTGAAATTTATGCCAGGCTATGGAAAACATGGTAGGCATGAATGGAAACCTATCAACAGTGAGATCTTTGTCTGCCAAAATAAGAAAAACAACATACTGAGTTGAATTATTTTGCTGTTACGTCACAATCCCCAATTTTTCCCCACAGTTTCTATTGTCAAGGAACTGATACTTACAGACAAGGAGTAGATAGCTCTATAAATTATCTTTCTGCCAGGATTTATTATGGTTTTATTGCTACTCATCTACAAAATCAAAGAGCTGCTATGGCATACTCTGCTCCACCACTTTTTTTTTTAGAAGTTTACATGAACAAAAATCTATACTGAAACAAGAAAAAAAGGAGCATATTTTGTTAGTAATTTTGTCACATTTGTAGCTAAAAATTTTTATACATGGATAAGCTAGATATAAAAGCCCAAGTAAACCTATCCAGGTGAATGTTAAAAATGTGTTGGCACTCTTGGCTGGAATGTGGGTAAAACACTTGGCCTATTTCGGCATGTGTTCCCATCTACCCACTTCGCAATGCAGTGCAGCTACAACACATAATTGTGAGCTCATTTGGATATGTTCTGAATGCCATCCACGCTTTTCTGTCAACTGCATTGTTTTGCCTGCTACCTTTCAATTCCTTTCAAAGCCCTAGAAAATACTTGCTTCTTCATGCACACACACACACACACACACACACACACACACACTCTCTCATCACCCATGTTTAATTGTGCAGCCAACAGGTTTACTGCACTGACTGTACAGTTCAGCTGGAACAACTGCAACATGCTCAAGAAGTGTATTACTAGAGGGGTGGGTAACCATCTTAGGGATAATAGCTTGTGCCATTGGTACAGTTGAGATGGCAATGCAGGACAAACCAGAAACATGTATGTCTGTAGGAAGATTGCACCTGCAAAAGTCTATCTGGTGCTCATGAGATGGGTCAACCAGAGAGCCGCCTAGTGCAGGGAACTCCTAAAGAACTCCAGGAAGTTTTGCAACTCTGTCCACCTGCTAGGACAAAAAAATCCAACAAGTCCACATTGGCTCTGCCAGTTCAATTTGCAGCCTGCAGGTGACCATCTCCCACTCAAAGAGAAGGAACCTGTTCTGGACCAGACATGGGTAAGCAAGAAAGCATCACCAGGAGAAAGGTGGAAGGGTCCCCCCAGAATCCTGCATCCATGAGGCGAACTCTAGCACAGACCCTGCTGCTAGAGTCAACCCTGGCACAAGTTAAGCAGTAAGACAGACAGCCATTGAGACAGGCTGGCAAAATACTCTGTAGATCTTATCAAATACATATAAGAGAAGCACAAGGAGGAAGCATGTCCACTGAAAGACCTGATGCTTGGTGTATAACACTGATCCATAGATTATTTTGGAAACATAAGAGATTTCTGGGCTGTGGCCAGTGTTATCATGTATATGGAGATGGGTTTAGCTTTATGGTGAAGACTGCCATTTCCTTCCCCAGCTGCAACCAGGGGTGTTTTCCAAGTGAAGTAAGTGTAAATAAGTAATTTGCATGCTTTAATTAAGTGTCCATGCAGTGATGGGAAAATTACAACCAGGTCATAAATTGCAGCAACTGCTAACAGGATAGATGGATTATACAGAGATTCCCAGTGACAAGGCACAGGCGGGAAAGCTTCTGCAGGTAGTTCTACTTTGTGCCCTCTCCATCTGGGCTGTTTGGCAAAACTCCATATCCTGGTTTAAGATTATGTGAATGTTCTCACACATTTCTTTCACCAGTTCCAACTGGGGAAGCTTGACGTTTTTGTGCATGAGATAGACCACACAGTGAATCAGAAGCTGGGGCAAGGAGATGCTCAACAGCTTGTCTTCTTCTGTCTGGTGATAAGCAGGCACTGCTATGATGCTTATTTACTGGTCACAAATATTTCTTCATACTTGCATAAATGGAATTAATCTACTCCTTGAGTTCCCTCGCTGACATGGAAATATGTGCACCCACATTCATGAAGTCTATCCAGGCAACAAATTTTAGTGCATGTCTTTTATTCAACAGCTCAGTCACAGTAAATATTGGCAAGTGAAGAGATCACTCACTTGAACAGGTGCATCAGGAACTGGACCCTACATCCTGTGATATGAAGATACAAATACAAGTAATGGATTCACTGTTTAACTTGAAGTTTTACGGTTCTATGCATAGTATTGCTTAGATGCTATTATGAAGCTGTTCTGGGAAGACCTTTTCCAAATCATGGGACTTCATTTCCTGATTAAAGTCATTTCAATACAGTAAGAAAAAAAAAAAAAAGGAGAGCTCTAATCTAGTGTTGCTTTTGGTTCAGCATTTAGAGCAAGTGAACACCAAAAACTTATGTAAAAATGGCTAAACCCTTCAGTCAGATCCTGTGAAAAGGGAACACTGTGCTTCTAGCAAGGATGACAGAGATTAAATAGGACAGCCAAGCTCAGCACAGTAGCATAAGCAGCAGATTTTGTCAGGATTCCAAAAATGACTATTGAATGGCAATGCTTACTTTTATTAAATTTAACTAACACAATTTTAATTGTTGTATACTATTAAATATTAACCATTAAAAGATCAAATTTATTGAAACATAAACCAGAAAGCAAACCTCACTATAACCAGATCATATCCAGGGTAAAAGATCACAATCAGAGTCCAGCAAGGAGTTGTTTTCACAGAGAACTGCCAGTCAAGATTGTCTGCAGTGGACTTTTACCCCCCATCACCTTTAAGATGAGGAGAAGATACCTGTATACACAGCAAATATTATGAATTTGGGTTTTGAGGCTATGGAAAGAACGTATGGGAAATTTCATTAGAAATGTTCTAAATATTTTATGGACTTCTTACAGTGGCATTAAAATAGTCTGATTATGTTCACCAGTGTAAGAACATAATTATTTTCACTATTAATTAATACTATACCATATTTTTTGAATGTAATTTAATGTAAGTCCCGGCACAATTGTTACCTTAAAGGCAGAAGAAATGTTCCATAGACTCAGCTTTATTTAGGTTACACTGACTATCCCTTTTGCAGAATTTTTCAGTGGTGGAAGTTACAGCAAAATACTCTTAAGACATTAGGCATGGAAAGTATTGTTTCTAAACCTGCATTCCCTACCTTTCCCAACAGAGACAATGAAATCAGTGTTTCAATTATAGGTCTTACACACTACTGGGCAACAAATCAACTTTCATCTGTTTATTCAAGGGTCAGTGGCATTTGTGTAGCTGTAAATTTAGATAGGCTGCTGACACTGTTGCCATTTGTTGCTCAATGATGTCTGACAAGAAAAAATATTTCATGATTATACTCTCTCCAGCAGAGATTTATTACACAGACAATTCACAACATTGTGGGAGCTCTTAAATTAGGGCTAAACGGCTGGCAGCCTGCAGTGTTAAGAAAAAAAGTCACTGTTCTCTGAAAGAAGTGAACCTTAATGGAAATATCTTTGCTTTTTAATTCAGTGTAGAAATTATAACAAACATGAGGGATGACTGAGACATGTGCAGAGAGAAAAGGGCTATGTAGATTGAAACTGCTGTTCAGCCAGGCTATTGCTAGTATGCAGGGTAACGTGTCCTGCAGTCCTGGTCTCCTAATTACTCAAATCAGCAATCAGTTCAGTACATATCAGTGGGAGATTTTCACCTGTAACTCCTCTTACCTTGCAATAGGATTCTTTAGGACTTCAGAAATGGAATCATCTATACTATTCTCAGCCTATAAAAGCAAAAGCACTTACATACATAGACTTTGCATGAATAAACATACAGACAAAATACAGGAAGTTTTTTAGATAGAAATGAATACTAGTCCATTACTATCAATATTTATTTAAACACCGTGTCTTATTGCTCAAGAATAACTTGGATAAAGTGCATTTGTTTCAATGCTTAGTTACTTGTGCAGGACTAGAGGAATCTGCACTGCTCAGGCCTCCTGCTAGCTGAAAGTCGTGTGAGGAAGGTGGCTGTTGAAGAACTGGCTCCACCATGTGGGCTCTGGAAAATGACCATTACAAGCCGAGCAAGAAGCAGCATCCTTCACTTTAGTTTTCAGCAGGGATGTTTGTGTTGTCTATGGTATGAAGGTAGGATGAACAGTGGGAATGTCAGATTTAAAAAAAAAAAAAAAAAGAAATTCATGGGAATTGGAAGAATGAAAAATCTTAGTCTAGCAAAGATCTGTTATCTGTTATAGAGGTCTGAGACAACTGGCCCATGGTCTTACTGGTCTAGTGCCGTGAGGAAGCTGGTCTAACTTCAGGAAGGAGTCTCAAGTTCTTCAACAGTTTTCTGACAGATCTTCTGCAAAGATATTAGTAACAGTAAAAGAGTGACAGTGTGCTACTCAAATTTACCAAAGGCATGGTTTTTTCCTAACACCTACGGCATATTCTGCTTACTGATGGCATGACAGAACTGCAAAAGTATGAGTTGATGTCAACCTCTGACTTAAAGAATTAGTGGCACAATCAGTGAGACTTAATTTGAGAATTCCCATGCAGATAACATTCTCTGTCTATGCTCCTGCTTGTGCTAAGTACAGGTGTGGTTCAGTAGTGACTGAAACACTTCTTCTGCATACCTGATGGGATCATTGCTTCCTGTCTTCCTGTTGGATTTTCCCACAGAAAGGCAGGATGCTCTCTGCAGGGAGATCTTAAATAGAGTTCTCAACAGAAGTGTTGCAATTTATTATGCCAATCTTTTGTTTTCTGAAGCAGACACAACTCCATCTGTATGAAGTTTGCTTTACTGTCCTACTCAAATTACCATCTCACTTAATGATAATTTTCATNTATATTATATAATATATAATCTGTTGTTTATTTTCCCGGTAATATCACAAGTTCTCCATCTGTATTCGAATCTGTTTGTGTGTTTTAATGAACACAAAACTCTACAGTTTTTCTGTCTCTTCCTCACAATTAACTCTGAATATGTTGATGTTATTGCACTTTTTTTGAAAATAATATGTACACCAGCTGTAAACTGAAAAGAAGATGCTTTAAAAAATACTTTCTTAAAAAAAAAGGTGAATCTGATTTGATCTCTAATTCATCATTGTTTGTACATTACCTTTTGGGGGAGTGAGGAATGTTATAAAAAAAGATATATATTCTTCTCATTTTGTAGTAGAAATGCAGAATCATAGCTGGTTGTATACCAAGGGTCATACCAGGAATTCACAGTTCAGTTACGAATTTACACATAACTGAAAGATGGTGACACCTATTTCAGTTAATAAAGAGAAGCTTTGAAACTATAGGAATAAGCTTTTGATTTTTCCAGTAATTTCTCTAGTGAGGTGTGGGAAACTGCGGAAGTTTAAGTATTTGTCAAAACCTAATAGGTGGTAATTAATTTGAATCACTTGGCTGCCCTGCTATAATTAAAGAGATACATTATATTGCACAAAATTCATAAGGATTTAGGGCCCCAGAATGATTAGGGTAATTTTTATTGTTTGTTTTTTTTTTTTTTCTCTAAGATACATGAAGCAGCAGGATTAGAATCCACATATTCTGAGTTTGTTACCAAGGCAATCAATGCTGAGCTACACTATTCATCAAAGGAAGAAAGGCAATGGAACAAAACTGTGTGCACTTGATTCTCCAAGGGAAAAACAAAACTGTAAAGCATATTTGCAGTGAGGCTGATGCATTTGTGTCACAATAGTTTTGAAGACTGAATGGAATCACAGGAGATGCATGAGGAAGCAATATAAATTTCAGACTGTATTTTCCTTCTTGCCAACATACAAACCATGTGTTTGCTGTTGGAACCAAAACAACTATTTGAGTAGTTCATAAACTTCTGCCTATTCTACCTTTCAAAAGCAGTAGAAGAAACATGCAAACCAAGAAAAGTGCACTCACTGTCTGATTTGCAGGCAGTTATTCTTTAACAAGTTTGTGTGCTTCAGAAGTATAAACTAATGAGGAATTTTCAGAATAATGTAACATTTCAGCTTACTGATCAATGTGCTTCGTGCAAGAAAACAAAATTCATATCCAAATTAGTGATACTCAAGACCAGATATGCATGTATGAACTTTGGGAAGATATAAGAGAATGTTTGTGCGCAGGCAAGAAATAAACATGGTTTTTCGTACCTGAAAACAGAGAATAAGTGATTCTGTATGATAGTCAAATTTTTGAGGATCTATTTGACTGGATAAATGGAAACCTGGATGAGCTATTGAACTAAACTCCAACAGCACTCAAGTGTCTGTCCCCCTGGTATTACAAGCAAATGTATCAAAGATGGAGCAGCAAGATTTTCTAGTAAGTTCTTGTTACTTTCAATCATCACTTAGCATAAAAACAGGAATCAATTTATTTTTTATGCAAGTCACTTTATTGGTTCTCTGAAGACATAAAAGCAGTTATTTCAAGTGCAGACAACTAATCTTGTTTTATTGCCCCAATAACAGGAGATTAAAACATCATAGTCAATGGCTTTTAGGTAGAAAGACTCAAACCCTTGTCTCAGTTATTTGTGTTAAAATTTTCTCATCACCAAGATCATATGAGAAGAAATTTTACACATAAGACACAATACAGTAGAAAAAAAAATGTTGCTTATGAGCTTTCTGTAGTAACATTTTTATGTGTTGAGAAGATGTACAGATTCAGGAGTTTAAAGAAGATCTAAGGGACTCCTAGAATCAATACCCTTGCAAGTGCTGCACTCATATCAAAAGCCGATCTTCTGATAAAATTAAGCCAGTGCTGAAACATTTGTAAACAGAATTCAATCAATAGTTTAGCTTCTACCCACATGAACTTAGTTTTTAAGAAGAAACTGCTTTATACTAAGCAAAATACTTTCCTAATAGACTAAAACACTAACTTTCATTGGGAATTCAGCAATCCTTAGGACATTTCTAAATGAATAAAAAGGATCAAAATCTGCCCTCAGTTTCATTTCTGAATTCTCACTGAATTGTGCTGGTAATAACAGCAGAATTTGTCCAGTGTTGCCCATTCATTACTTCCCTGTTGGAGAACCATTTTTCTAGTAAAGGCGGAAAGTGAAATAGTTAAGGAGAACTTGGAAATGCCTATTCCAGCCATTTGTAACCCTGCTTTTTTCAGACTTTGACATATCCCTTATAAATGCTGCTATGAACATGTTTGTGGCAACATCTACAGAAGAACACCCACTGCTACCTACTGATGAGTTACAGGAACACAGAGAACCCAGGAGCTTCCTGTGAAGCAGGATTTACGCACCACCTTTGACGAATCTCCTCTATGTCCAATACTGAATAATCACCTGGGTGTTGAATATAATGTAGAACTTTATTCACATGATCTGTATGTGGGTTCAGCCTAGATGGTACTTGTGTTACACTGAAATGATGAAGTTTACGTGATGAAGGACAGGGGAAGTTGATTTAGAAGTTTCTGTCTGCCAGTGATTCCTTGCTTGGATCATATTTGAAAGCTGATGTGTCTCCCCAGAAAGGAACAGAGCCAAACAGAATCCACGTATATTCTCCAGCTACAGAGTCAAATAAACAAACACTTAGGTGACTTGACCTGGATTTTTCAGTAGTGGAAATGACAAATGACACATATGAATCATTCAGAAAGATCCTTTCCATATGCAAAAAAATCTCTAATAGGTGAAACCATTAAGGTGTCAAAAATAAAAAGCAGGCAGAGCATCAAAAATCCATCATTCTGGGAGATAACATAGAGCAGCAGAAGAAAGGCACTTCCCCTTAACAGTAATAAAGCTGCTATACTAAATACAAGGCAATATAATACCAGCAGGACTCAACACTGGATGGTTGAATTAACTGCAGCAGTGAAGAAGAAAACATCAACAATGGCAGCAGCAGGATATGGCAAAGACAGCAAGGTATCTTTTCTTCTTCACACAGAAACTAAGTAGGCCTGATTTTACCTTCAGAACACTAATCTAATCTTGGATTAAAAAACTGTGAACACGACAAGGAAGGGAAAAATCTGGTATATTAAAGGGATACTTATTCTTTGGATGTCTCCTCTGAGGGTAGGGTGTCTGAGAAAGATCACAGTGTAGAGACAGGCATTTCCCTCCTGTTCATCTACTGTTACTTCTGCTTTCCTGGACTTTACTGGTTCATTTTTCTGCCGTAATATATGTTGTCCTAAATTAATTTTAAATATTGAAACTGAGCCCATTTTTCTTACAAGACCACAAGGCAGAGAAGTGATCATAAATGCTGAGGCATCTGTGGTCAAGAATCCTTATATCTCACATTTGCTTACTGTGCTTAGTATTTGCATACAGTATTTTTCTGCTTTTAAAAACAGATTCACTTTTACCACTCAGAATTTCAAACTGAGAGACACAGACCTGGATCCAGAGGAAAAGCAGTAGACAGCAAACACTAACTACACTTTGGGATGCAGGGATTTTCTCACTCAGGTTCAGCAGAGTGAGACTTGAGATTTCACTTGAATGAGGCTCTCACTATCCTGCCCTTCAGAGGCTGAGGTGGGCGCCAGTTGTCAACAAGAGGGCTCGCGGGTTCGTTCTCATCGTTCTTGGAAAGGCTGCGGAGCTTTGCCATCTGCAAGGAAGAAAAATTAGAGTGTCCATGTGGAAACACTGTGGACCTTACTGCCTAGATCAAACTCTGAGATGAAAAAGGAATTTTCCTATTTAATGGTAAGCACACAACGACAATGACAGTCTGTAACAATACTGGTAGAGATTGCTGATAAAGATCACTGCAGCCCAGCAGCTAGCACTGTTTCTATGGATCTCCACACTCTTCATCCACAGAACAGTGCATCATCTGACCCTTGTATGGGCTTCTTCTGGATTTTTCTCTGATTCATGCCCACAGTGTGGAAAAAGAATGGGGCCCTACTGTGACCCTGCTGGAGCTGGACTACAGGCAAATAACTTGTGAAAATACAGCTATCATCTGTGAAGGAGGATGCACACGTACGTTGGTGCAAGGCACTCTGATAGAAAAAGCTCGTGCAGAAGTTTGTATTTTGTTCTGTAAGGCAGAGATATGCCACCTGGATTATTAAACTGAATCATGAATTCAGCACTCAGCTGCTGTTCTTCAAATTAACTGAATTTCAGTGTTGTTTTGTTAATGGTTACCCTTTCATCCGAGTGCAAAATAAATCTCTTCTGAAAACAGCCTTACTGAAAAAATTTCAGTAAAAAAGATATACCCTGACTTGTATTGCTGAACCAGAAAGTGGTATAAACAGCCAAAATTTTTGACCCAAGAACTAAAAAGGTCACCTTATCCAGACTGGCTCTTCCCCTCTGTAAATGCACATTTGAGCTATGTGAATACAAGTGGTACATTAATTTGTATGAACATTGAGGTCTGCGGGTTCTAGGTAGTTTAATCTTTCTCACTGACGGCTTTTAAGAAGTCAAGATCTGAACCAGCAATTTCTTAAACCAGGAAACCATCCAACTATTAGTTACACTTGCCATTTAATGGTGAAACACTTAGAATGAACTGAGGCTGCTGGGATGGCTGAATTTTATGGCTCAGGAGCACTTCTGCCTTAGCAGGTTTTCAGAATCCCAAGAACACCCCTGCCGAGGCTGTTCCAGGAAGTGTCTTGCAAGAGGGCCTGATTCTCAGGGTCAGTTTTACAGCCCATTCCAACAGTCCACTCTGCAGGAAATTTCTCACTGTCCACAGCCAAAGCTTGCCCTACCAAACAGTGCAAGGTAACACATCTTGCAAATCATCACACTGACATCCTGAGACACTGCTGAGAACTGGTAAAGGAGTAGCAGAACTGGCTGGAGTTTACCTGGTCTGAGCTGACTTCAATTGGCTCTCTCAGGAGAATCCAAATGATGCACTCCTCACAGGGGGGTGTGGTGAACGAACCGTGGTAGGTCCAGTAGTCCCGAGATTTGGGGAAAAGAATTGAAGGATCAAAGTGCTGAAATGGAGCCTCTTTTCCCTTAGGGAAACAGAAAAAATTCTCTGCAGTAACTCTAAGAGATATGCATCTTAAAAGACAGCAGTATCTATGTTATTATAAAGGAACTAATTAAATACCAAGATTCATGCAAGAAATCAATCTCCTTTTCTTCCTGTCAAGCACTTTCCCAGCAATTAATAATAACTGACATTTTGATTACATTAATAAATTAAAAGAAATTACAAAATGAATTGTGTGGGATCAAAGCAAATTCCTTTTTAAATTTTTCTATTCTGGAATTATCAAAATTCTGTTTTATTTTGGGCCACTTGGGATAAAAGTTGAAGCCTGTGGCACTGCTGGTACTGTTACCCTTTTTATCCAACTGGATAGTGTCCAAGCATTTATCCCAGATTCATTACAGTCTTCTCTTCTATCTGAAGAAATTTAAATCTGCACCTCTCTCCTACCAACATTGTGCTCTAATTATATATTCATAGTGACACTCTCAGTCTTTTTGTCTTTTACACATAGTGTAAAAAATTAAAATATTTCCTGAAAGAGTACTGGGTCTTAAATATCTTACAATTAGAGGTGATTACCACCAGACAAGGGAGAAAGCAGGCACCTGACAACATTTCATGTAAGTCTGTCTCCAAATAGGATAGTATCTCCACAGGACTGTGATGAGTATTCCTTCTTCCCTCTGGGCAACAAAAACTAACCAAGGAAATTCAGTTCACTTCTCTATTGGTATTTTGGATGCAGTTCTGGAAAGCAAGATATATTATTCCTATTTCCTTTTTCTATCATGGAGAATCTTCTCTAGATTAGAACAAAGTGAGTGGCAGGAGCTGAAATCGTTTCCATGCATCCTTGCACAAATGAAGAGTAGAAAGAGTAACATCAAGACTCCAGTTATATCCTCCAGAAAATATTATTCTGTAAGTTCAATATGAGCTTGCAAATAACTTCACAAAACTGTGCTTTTTCAGTAAATACAGTACTGTGTCCAAGAAACTCAGAGCAATTGAAACTGCATGTGTGATAAATACACCAATGATACCACCCACTAATCTTTCAGAAAAATAAGTAATCTTGGGAAAATGTATGTGATGACAGAAAGTAAATAAGAGATAAAATACAATATGTGGTTCTTTGCATATGCACTTATCTTTCTCTGCTTTACTTCAACTGTTGCTTTTCCCAGAACTGCCAAATGTAAATGGTCAAAACACGATAAAAGCATTATGAGAGAAAGCCATCAGAACAGATAGCATTGACAGAGCAGGGGGGTCCATGGATAGGGTGAAAAAAATAACCTTCAGTTCCCTCAGCAGAAGAACTTAATTGCATTTGAAGAATGAGTTGAAAAAATAAAATTAGCATGACTCTTACAAAGGAGAGAAGAGGTTTCAGGCTCAGACCTACAGATCAATGGCAGTACACATATACATCCATTAAATGCAAGGAATTCTGCTAAATTTGCAAGAAAATGCCTACAAATTTGGTGATCTGGTGGCATGTTCAAAGTGAAATTAAAAAAAGGACTTTTAGCATTATTAGAATCATAAAGTTTATCATGAAGTAGAATTGCTGAAGAGTATCTAGACATTATGTTAAATATTAATGCTAAATGACAACAGATGCAACACTGCAATTCTCTGCAAGTAGCTCTCTTCAGCAGCTGCATCTATGCAATAGGTATGGACTGGTGCCTTAGATCATTAATTAAACTGAAAAACAGTTTAGAATGTATTTGCAATGCTATTTGTGCTAGTGTCATAGGAAGAGAGAACTTAGGACTGGTGCAGAAACTGCACCATGTAATTCCTTTGATAAATAAATACAGTTTCTTCTTAAAACTAACAACATTTTTAACCTCCCTTACACTGACTGGGAGGCTGCTCCATCATTCTTACTAGCTTCTTCTCATTTTAGGCTAACTAAATTTCTGACTCTGCTATATGCATCTGTTTGGGCCACTGTTGTCCTCAAATTCAAAAAGCTTTTAATTTCTTCTTGGTATTGGCCCACTTGCATATTTTTTACAGAGCAGTACCAATAAGACTATCAATTGTGTATGCAAGGATTAATAAAAAAATCCTCTTCAACAAGAATACTTGCAGAAGTGAGGAGTTAAATATTTAATTAAGCAACAGAAACTATACTGCTCCACAGTCCAGTGTATCATCTCTGGTGCTACTGTTTGGCATCAAAATGATGCCAAAATATGGATCTGAACTACTGATTCCTGCTTCTGCGGCTTTCCAGCTACGTTATATCACAAAAATTGTTTTGATACCTTGGTCTTAATGTTTTCAATTTCTTCAAGAATTCTCTTCATCTCTGGTTTGGGAGTGTTTCCAACCTGTAATGCAAAGCACAAATACTGTATCTTTTTCATCATGTTCCACAGTATTTAAAGATATTCAGCACATCCCATCTGTCACATCAGGCTACAGCAGTCGCAGATAATCCACTAGAGACTGACAGAAAATTATGTGTGTTTAAAGGACATCCAAAAAATCAGACTCCAGTAACTGGCTTTGCAACTTGAACATGTGTTGAAGGACCCTACAAGGCATCATGCCTGTCTGAGGAATGAACTGCACACTCAGTGTCACTACCCAGGGCTTAACCCTTGGCTCCTGCTTTGAAAGCAACCCACAGCTACTGTGAGGCATCTGAGCACTTGGCAGTCTTTATCTGGCAGTCTTTATCAGTCTTTAGCCTGAAGGGCTGTAGTTGCTGCAGACACTTCGTTCTGCAGCACATATACAGTCAGGTCAGACTTGACGTAAGACGTGATGAATTCATGTCTAGATGACCTCAAGCTATGGGGTCACTTTATTGCTTGTGTTCATGACATTTAGCACTTCCAAAAGCTTTGACATCCCAGAAGAGTAAAGGCAGTATGTGTAAGATGTACTATTATTGCCATGTCTTGTTCCAAAATAGATTAACTTCAATTCCTCAGAAGATAATTCAATTCTGTTTTAGTAGCATCCCAAAACCCAGTAATGGAACATGACAAATTCAGAGAGAAACAACAGCTCCTTCACCAAAGAGCAAGAAGGAAACAGGGAAAGAGGGCCAGAGAAGATATAATGATAATAACTTACTTTTCTAGACCCTTTGGCTGACCTTAGCATGTTTAATAGGAACATAGTGGTGTGCTTTGCAAGTTGTCTTTTACAACCTAAAACTTTAGCCTAAAATAGACCAAATGGAATGACAAAGGAAGCATAATTGAAGGGCATAGTCATAGGGGAGAATCTGGACAGGTGCTGACCTTCAATTTAAACTAACCACAAGAGAAAAGGTCAGGTTGGCTCACAGTGTAATAGAATTAAAATGACACTGGATCTAGTTTGTCCAGGGACACTGTAGCAAAATTAATTACATCCACTTGCTGTTGCTTGTACAAATGCCACTTACTAGTGATAAAGCAATAAAAAGGATACCTATTCCCTGATGGTGTGTTCCAGCTGAAATGCTCACTTGCAGTTAAAAGGACTGAAGTTTCTGTAATTTATCACTATTAGGCTGTATGCCCATTAGCATTTCTCAATGTCCTAAACCACGTACAGATTTGATACTAGGATTGCTTTCTTTCTGTTAAGTTTATAAAAAAATCAATCTGAAAATACTGGTACAGTATTACTTTGTTTAAAAGTTTCTGTATTTCAAGTTTAGAATGTTGAGTGATCTTCTTTTACCATCAATTCTTTCTTTTCAGAGTAGGTTTGTTGAAATCATTTTGATTGCCAGCTTGTGTGGGAATCAACAAGAGACCAGAGAAGGGAATCAGTCAACATAACCTTGCTGACAAGCAGATACAATACATGCTAGCAGACAAGAGGAAACACTCAGCCTATGCAGACCCTCCTCCTCACCCAGTGCACACCATGGGAAAGGGCTGCAGTGCAGGAAAAAACAATGGTAACTTTTCTCCTGGCGCTAGAGAAAGAGGAATAATACAGAAAATTATAAAGACTCAATATTTGCCACTTACTTTCAGAAAAATGCCCACAACAGCTACACCATCAGGTTGTTTTAAAGCTCCAGCAAAATTACCGTGTTTTGGATTCCAGTGCACCATATGTAACTAAAAATCAATTAAACCTCAGTTATAAATACAAGAAATTGCCAACAGCACAATCTTCACTTTAAATTAAATTAAGAAAAGATTCCAGTACACAGTAAGTAAAGGAATGGACACAGAAAAGAAAACTGTATATAAGTATTTCCTACTGCTGTTCCCATGCCTTTCTATGCTCACACTTTCCATAAAGCATTGCTTTGCATTTAATTGAAGCATAGGACAAAGAAAATGATGTTTACCACACAATACCAGACAATGCAACTATAAATAGTGTAATCTAAGCACATGGCATGCACACATGCAGTGCAAAAAACACCTACTGACATGCACTTCATCTCAAGTACATTTTTATATCTTCAGGTTCTGCAGGTGTCAGCTCAAGGATTTACACTGGGTTGTACGTGGTGCATACACCATTGGTTTGTATCTCTTTTTACTCTCAGCACATTGTACTGGAAGGGAGAGGGGATGTAATCTGACATTTCTTTCTCGTATCTACTGTGGGATATAATCTGACATTTCTTTATCATATCTATTTTCAACAATGCTGTATTTTCAGGATATATTTCAAATGTTTGCATCTCTGTCCAGAAAATCTCTGGCTCATGCATATAGCTACAAATGCTGCAACCAGCAGTGTGCAATCTCAGGTTAAGTAGCATCTGGAACATAGTCATACAGGGGGAAAAAAAAGTCGTTTTAAAAAAAGTTTATTTAAAATAACAAAAAATAATTCGTCCTGAATATAAATGAATCTATTGTTCTGTTTCTTTTCTCTTGAGGATAAGGATTTTATTGCTAAGGATAAAGTTGGAGCAACCATGTATCTTTGGTCGCAATGCAGCAAAAGTACATATATTCCAGGCTTTCTTCTCCTCCCAATAAATACATGAGTACTGCTAACAAAAATAACATAAAAAGTCTGTGCTTGAACTAGCCAAGAAATAGTTTGAGGAAGCAGATTTTTTCTGTTTGGTTGGCCACAGAAAGCAGAACACTAGCAAAAACTGGCTGTGGTTAAGGAATGGGAGAAAAATTCCTAAGCCATCACCCACAGTCATGTCTGCAATGTTTGTGCACATTGACCCTGAAAATGTCTGCCTTGGTTTTGTCCTGGGAGAGGTGGGCAAACTCCTCACGCTCTGGGCCCTGAGAGTACAGGTGGAAGGCAGGAAAACACTGCTGCAGGATTTTTGTGGGCATAGGTATGTATTTTGAGCTTAATCTCAAATAAGATGGAGGAAGGAAGTAGCCTTTGCTACCAATTCTCTAGCAACAATAGTTAATTCACTTACATTTAGGACTTGAAGAATCCTCTTCAAGGCCTAAAGCATTCATGAATTTTAGCAAACTAGGACAACAGTTTTGCAGTAGTTTACATTTAAAAAAACCAAACAAAACCTAAACACCGTATTTTCCATGTTTCCTGAAAACAAACCCGGCTATTTTAAAGCAGAGATATTCAGAAACTAAAACATACTTTGAATAAGTTTTAAGATGGATCTAATTTTGAATGTCAGCTTATCAAATGGGCTTTTAGTGAGTTTTTCTATTCTTTCTGAAACTAACTTGGTAACTGAAGCTATACCAGAAATGACTAAAAGCCAAAAAAACATCAGCAGATCTTCCTACTTGGAAATAACAGATTGCTTTGTCGCAAATATTTTTAAAACATTCTAAGATACCAGCAAAAACTCTGGCATGAAGAAAAGAAATCCGTGTTAGTATACACTTGCAGGGATACATCTGCTGGCAGATGCAACTTATCCCACTGCATGTCAACCAACATTCACAAGTTCCACAGACGGAGAAAAATCGACAGCTAAACACTTTCAAGAGGGAGAACGGTTAATCTGCTCAGATGCAAAATCAGTCAAACTCCAGTTAGCACTGAATGAATGCTGCTATTAAAAATCCGTCCTACCTCTGCTGCATATTTCACGCCGTCTATGACGTGCTCGGAGCCGTGGTCGTCGGAGGAGCCCCAGTGCAGGTGCAGCTGGCGCAGGCGGTAGGCGCCGGTGAGCGGCCCCCCTCTCAGCACTGCAAGGACACTGCCTCAGCACCCACCCTCCACACCCACACACGCCTTCCCCCCACGGGGACCCTCCACTGCTCCTCTCCCAAAGCCAGGCCGTCGCAACGTGACACTCGCCAGTTTACGTGGCTGGGGCTAAATTCTGTTGTCAGGAGTTCTGTTTGATGTGAAAACTGTGGGAGCTGCTGTGAGTCAAGCACAGAATCGAACCCCAGCGGCCCAACAAGCCATTTTTCTCTCGGCAAGTGGACACACTACAGTTCCTCGAATGGAGAGAGAAGGGAGGTGTTCACAGGTGATTCCTGTCAAGAAAGGGTCTGTTTTAAAGCGATGGGATTTAGAGCTGTCAAATTAACCCAAAGGTACTTTGAAAAGTACCTCTAGTCCATGAGTGGCATACCTTTTACAGGTCAGACAACTAAACAATGGTTAAAACCAGTCAGCTGCTTCTAAAAAAAACCCAACCAATTAAAAATTGATTTATTTCTTAAAAGTGAGGGAAGACAATAAAGTTTAGGTGAAATGAGCTAGAAAATTTTTCTTCAGCCATCAACGAAAGAAAATAAGATGCTGTTAATTTCTGCTGTGCTTAGCCAAATAATGCTGACCATGCATCAGTCTGACAGTTGACATCAACTCCGACTTCCAAAACATCACACCTGCTCTTTCAGCCTGGAGATTCTTTGGAGCAGGGACTGCTTAGAGGATAAGCTCTCAAATGTATTTTTCATTCATTACCTAAGGTTGGAATGAGTCGTGTTTCCTTACACAGAAAGCTGATAATGTAGTTCACAACTGCAGTGCCAGAAGACCTTGTTTAAATAGCATTCAAGTCTGAACTTCTACCAATAGCTTTGAAGTTCAAAGTTAACACTGAAATAATAAATCCTCTTTTGCCCAATGGTCTCAAATGAATTCTTGATATCATATGTGTTGGAATATCTACACAGAGAAGAGGTTTAACTTTGCAGTTTCTCTTTTTAGTTGGTAGGTGTCACAACCATAAAGGGGAGGGCTAGAAAAAAAGCACAATTGAGACTTATGCATGTAGTTCCTCTTGCTTTTTTAACTTTGTTCATACATAATCATAACTCAGTATAGAATTGAGTAACATTGAGTAAATCTTCTGTAGAAGCCTTCAACGTAAAATTTTTTATTAATATTATTATTATTATTATTATTATTATTTCACTTTCAAATATAGGACAAAAAAGGCATAGAATCTAAGGCCCAACTCCTCAGAAGTATTTGGATGCCATTTCACACTGGAATCACTGGGAGGCAGGGACTTGCAGGAGCTGAATTTATGTGATCTACCTACTTTTACAAGCTAAATCAGTGTCAGATTTGGAGACTCATTTATAACTCATTTCTTACAGGTGGCCCTTTTCAGAGCTGAAATACTGTGAAGCACATGAAAACAGCACTTCATAACAGTATACAAATCTCTCTAGCCTAAACCCAAATCTTTTTAATATTCAAAATTTTCCATTTTATTAAAAAAAAAATATCTTCAACTACATTTCTTTTTCCAGTTAAAATGAAATCTGTGATTACTACTTATCCTCATCTCTTAGCACTGCAGAAGCCAACAAATGAAGGTAATAAAATGTCTATGAAATTCTTTTTCATGTTTTCTTTCAGAGCTGTCAAACATCATATTTCATTCTGATCAGACACATGCCTATAAAACACTTGAGTCCTCAATTACTATCCAGCAGCCTGGAGAAACTAAGGGCAGCCAGGAGTGAATGTACGCTCTGGATGCCAAAAGAAACAACAGAGATGATGGGGAGAAGAGACAGGGAGGGAATGGAGGGAAGATGATTTCCAGGAAGGGCTGCACAAAGGGCTGCATTTTGCTTGGCCAAACTGGGGTCTTTCTCCACCACCATTCCCTGGGCAGACAACTTCTTGAGCAGCCTGTCTAAACATTTCAGCCTTTAGGAAGCTGTAAAGAAGACAGAGCAGAACCACGATGTGAAAATGTTCATCACCAATTTACTTCCCATGCTTTCAGTCATGGCATTGATTTTATGCAGTGCTTTTGGAAGAGCATTCTGGCTTATAAATGAGACCTGTTACAAGGGCAGGTAGTGATAGGGCAAGGAAGAAGTCTTCAAACTGAAAGGGAGTGTGGTTACGTTGGATATTAGGAAGAAATTTTTTACTGTGAGGTTGGTGAGGCACTGGAACAGGTTGCCTGGAAAAGCTGTGGATGCTCCATCCCTGGAAATGTTCAAGGCCAGGTTGGATGCATCTTTAGTAACCTGGTCTAGTGGAAGGTGGTGATGAGGGTATGGTCGGAACTAGATGATCTTTAAGATCACTTAGAATCTGTATTTTTATGGTAATAAAAGTGCAATTTACGAGACCACTGTGTAGAAACTGTGGTAATAAATACTAAAGGATGATGAAAATACCTAACTTAGAGACAGTCATGGTCCTAAATAGTTGAGATTCCATCTGAGAGACACGGAACAAGTATCTGTAATGGTAAATAAAGAAATCCAAGGAAACAAGGGGTTCATCACGATAAACAAGCAGGAGAGTGATCTTTTGATGTACTGTGGATATATTTCATTAGCAATATCGCTTACTAAGAAAAAAATCCTAATATAAATGCCATCAAAGCAGATGCAGAAAAATACAAAGGAAAGTAACTGTTTTCTATTAATTAGATTGCTTTTCTTCTTGGAGGATGACCAATCAATAGTGCATGCTTTTGAGATGTCTTTGCATTATATGATATTGTGAATTCATTATTTATTTTGACAGTTGCTTTCCTGCATCCAGAGCTACTCAGATTCAGCTCTGCAATCAATTTTTGAACGATTTAATTTAGAGATATGAGATTGCTTGGTCTCAATTAAATAATAAAGCCATTTCATAGCTTTCCAGAAAATATAAAATGCTATTTACATAAATGCTATTTTCATAGTTTCTTCAGGCTGGGAAGTACCTAAAGAACTACCATGCAGAAGAAATCAAGATCACAGTCAGTAGAAATGTATATCCAATTTTTTTGTTTACAAAGGGCCTCAGAGCACTCTAAACCCCTCTGGGCACCACTCTCTTCCCTTACACAAAACCTGAAGATGTGGTGTCTGTGTTGGAAGAGGTGACATAGGGAGAAGTCCACCATCCAGCTGAGTTTGTATTTCAGGGTGCCCCTGCAGCTTTCTGTCCCACTTCAGATCCACCAGAATAAACTCCAGGAGCACCTTTTTTACGTTCCCAAGTGAGTTTTCTCTGCTGGCCTGCACAGGTTGGACACTAAAGGATGCTTTTTGATACCCGGTGCTTTGAAAACCTTGATTCCTAACAACCTGCGAAAAATCCAAACCAGAAACCGACCTGATCGATCAAAAGTGTCGTCGAAGACGACGCGGCAGGTGCGCCCGTTGTTCAAGATGGTTTTCGCTGCCCCGGGGTCATAGCTGGCGTGCCAGGAGGCGAGAGAGGAGTCGTGCTGCACGTCCTTGCTGTTGATCTCAATGGGCGACTGCTTGTCGCCCTTGGCCAGGGGGTAGTTTTCGTGCCAGCGCTCGGGTCCTGAGGGACAAAGACAAAGAAACGTCGCCCCTGCTCAGCCGGGCTCATCCCGGCCCCCCGGCGGCCCCGGCCCGCTCACCGTTGTCGCTGTCGTAGCCCCACACGGACTGGGCCATGGTGCCCGCGCCCCGTCCCGCTCGCTGCGCTGCGGCTCCCGGGTGGTCCCCTCCCTCCCGGCCCGGGGGGCTTTTTATAGACCGCCGCGGCTTCGCGTCCTCCCCGCAGGGGTGGGCAGGGCAGGGCTGGGGGCGGCCGCCGGGCAGAGCCGTGTTCTCCCCCGGAGGAGGCAGAGGGATTCGGGCGGGACCCCGCGGTTCCCTTCATCCCCGTCCTGCAGGCACGGCTCCGCCCGGGGCCAGAGGGTCCGACGGCGCGGGCGGGCCGGTGCTGCGGGGATGGCGGGAGCCCCCGCGGGTCCTGGGTCCGGCTCGGGTGAGGCGCGGCTGCCCGGAGCGCTCAGCAGCGGCACCAGCGCCAGGAGCGGACGGAGGGAACGCAGTTCTCCCCTCTGCGGGCTGCGCCACGGGCGTGAAGCACACCCGGCGATTCTGGACGAGCTCCCAGGGCGGGCAGGCTTCCCCACTCCCCCTTCCCTGCTTTCACAAGTGCTCCCATGCAACAGCTCAGAAAGGCCCTACGTCTGCCTGGAAGGATATATCATAGCCTGCAAAACCTTTGTGCAAAGGGAGACTCTGCCAGCCTCAAAGGAGGCCATTCCTGACCATTAGCTCAAGTCTGGGTTTGATGTTGTCCACTCAGTTCTTCATGCAGGGAGCTTTACACCAAATATTTTTCTCATGTTAGGCAACTTAGCAGTGGGTATTTTGGTCAGCAAAGCATTTGGTTTTCAGATGATGGGGAGTTAGCGACAGTATGGTTGTGTTAGTTGGCTTTGTCTGCACATCTCTCTTGAGTACTCAGAGCTTTTCTCTCAAATGCCAGCTTTGCTGTGATCTCCCATATCCTTCTCAGTCCATGCTAACACTGCTGCAACTCTGTCACCTTGACCTAAATACTACCTCAAACTTCATAACTCAAACTAAATACTATTCCAAGATAAATATTTGGGAGTCAGTCCAGAAGCATCACAAACCATGGAGATTTCGAACACAGTTTCAGCGAACTTGTTCAAATGCTCTTTGTACCCCCCAGCACTGTAATGCAGCATGGAAATAAACCTGCAGATTTGAGAGGTTCTACCCTTTGTGTTGGTGAGGTACAGGAAAAAGGTTGAGAAGCTGCAATATACAGAGCCTAGGACTAACTTGGTCCTATTTGATGTCCCAAAACCAGCTGGAAGATAAAGGTTCCTCTTCTACGTGGCCTGTGTAGGTTGGCTGATAAAGATCTAAATAAAGACTTTGTTTAGTGTAACTAAAATGACTTTAATAAACTTGTTTAGTTAATTCCTCTTGCTCTGAGTTTAACCATAAGTAGACATCCTGAATCCTTTGAGACAAAGGACAAGATCTCTCACTTAGGAATCTGCATTTGAGAAAATTTCTGTAGTCATGTAGATAGTATTTTTACACAGAGAAGATACATCAAATTGAAACTCAAAAAACCTTAGCAACTTACGCAATATTGTAAGAGCCATTCTTTTACTGTCTTTAAAGGAACAGAGATGTGTTTATCATCAAAGTGTCCTTCAAAACATGTAGCTCCTCATATCATCTTTAGGCAGAATTCAATTAAGAAAATACTAGGATGTGATTTAGGTACAATGGTAGGGAAAATTACATCTTTTTGCTTTCAAAAGAACTCTTGAGACAAAAGAAAAAACATTTTTTTACTCTGTCATCAATCCAATGGATAATGTCACATTTGTTGGAAGGGCAGGCATATAAAATTGACACCTGTTGCAATTTTAATTCAGAAAGCTTAGACATTAATCCTTTTGAATTGGTTTCTACCTTATCTGTCTAGAGAGAAACATTTGTGAGTTCATGAAATTCTAATTGGAGCAGCTCGTTTTCTGTCTGTATAAACAGACAGCTTTAGTGGCCCTGTTCATGGAAGTCTCAGAGAGACTTGTAATCAACTTCATACACACAAAGAATGCTTATTGGAGCCTTTTGTGGAGGTAAGGAACATGATTTGTATTACACAGAAAAAGTTGCAAGTCAGTTCTTTCCCTAGTATTTAAATTCATTGCTCTATGTGAGAATTTTTACAGTCTTCTTTATTAAAGAGCCCCATCCAACAGCACAAGTCCATATTTTAGCTTTCCAGTGAGCTGGTCCTGTTGCACCCAGAGGAGCATCTTTTTGTCAGCTTCTGCATATTGTGCCTTCCAGGCAGTAACTTACACACAAGTGACAAATGTAGGTACTTGGAGTCATCCCACAGTGTCTCACTGACTGCTTTCTTTTCCTGTTGCTTTCCTCATCAAAGGTAGAGCAAAAAGCAAATGTAGTAGCATTACCTGCATTAAGAGATAATCAGAATAACATTATTTTTGCATATCCTTTTCTTTTGATATTGTCTCAGTAATTCATTATGATCTAACTTGCAAAAAATTGCTTTTTCTAGGAAGTAAACACTTCCATCACAGAAATGCCATCATAATTAAGAAAAGGTCACAGCTCCAAACATTTAAGAGGAGTGGTGCTACGTAGTGCATTCACAACTTTATTACAGTGATTTCTTTCTATTTTGTAAACCTTGGACATGTTTTGAAAGCCATCAGCCATCTGGAATAGCAAAGGCAAGAGCATAACAAGATCAATCTATACCATTCATGGAAAAGTTCATGATTTCAGTAATTGCAGACATGCTCTTGCCCAAAACTGGCACCCAGTCACAGAATCCCAGTTGGGCACCTGATGACAACAGTTTATTCAAAAGATTATCAAAGTAAATAAAACGTGGTGGTCCTGTTGGATGCTTAACACATAAGGTGCTCTTCATCCAAAAGAGGGGTTTGTACATTTGTCACCAAAATGAAAGATTGAAACAGAGACTCCCGTACAAATAATGTGCTGTAGCTGTGAACACCGTCTGTTGGATATGCAGTTCAGATGCTGCATTTGCTTCTGCTAAACAAGCAAAAAGCATAATCATTCTCATCTCACTTACAAAAATACCTTACCTGAAGTCATAGAGACTTTCTTTTTTGAGAATGGAAAGCAGGAACAAGCAGAGCCTGGAAAATGGCTCAGAGCCGTGGCTTTAGCCAGAGCACTCAAAGCACGTACAGGAGAATGATGCATGGAAAAGTGACTGGCAGCAGTTTCAAGCTCTGCCAGCCATGACTGACTTGGCCAACACCTTGAAATAACTAGAACAACCAAAATACTGCTTCACCTCAGCATGCCAATTTCCAGCTGTCTCCAGGAGCCAGCATGACAGCTAGGAATGGCTGACTATGTGAGGGAACACATAGAGGTAAATATGCCAGCAGGATGTAATTCAAGAATGCCTCTGCTGGAAGCTAAGGTTTTCCAGGTTTCACCATGCTCAGGGATATTTCCCATGGGTGATTTCATGCAAAGGGCTTTGCTGGAGCACAGAATGTGCCCACACTGAGTACACTGTTAAATGAGCATAAGTATTTATTCAGTGCTTGTGGCCAATCTAAATATAAAATATATCCTACTATATTTAATAGCTTGTGGAAGAAAACAATACAACAGAAAGGAATCTGATAATATGGAAGGGGCAGCAGTGTTTTTTGACATATTGCACATTGCATGCCGGGCAGTGCAAGGAAAGCATGTCACTCAGTGCTTTTGATTGAGGGATGCCATGGTGGCATGCCGTAGCCAAAAAGCCAAATTGTCATATGCCTTCACTGAGATGCCACACTGTGGAAAACATTATAGGAATGAATGGAAACCCCCAATGACAGCCAGATCTTATTGGAAGATCTGCCAAAGGAAAATGAGCAGCATATTGGGTTGATTTTGCTCTTTTTATACACAATGAGTTTTCTAGCTACAAAAATTAACATTTTTATTTGTGTAGCATATCTAGACAAATATTAGGCAGACTTTTAATGCATCTTTCCAGTTCAGAAGGTGTGTAACTCAGCAGTCTGCAGTTTAGACTTTAGGACCTTGCTTACAAAATCCCATCATCCTGCTGTTGTGGCTTAGAGCCTACATTACTGTGGTAGCACAGACTCTTTCCCATGGGAATTTTTCTCTTCTTCTCCCTGTGTTTTATAAATAAAGATAAGGTTTGGATGTTATTGAAACTGTCTCTGGAAAGATGGGCAGTTCAACCCGGCCTATGGGCCTAGGGGGAGGTTTTGAATTGACCCAGTCCGGAGGAACTTTTAAAAGTCTATATAAGTTTTAGAATTAAATAATAAAATCAGAATTTCACCTCCCCTCATCCAGCCTGGTTCTTGCACGCGGCTAGCAGCTCACAGCGACACATTACCATTTGCAAAACTTAGTATTTAGTCAGTGAGATACAATAAACAAAGAAACAATAAGCCACACTGTAGATTTACCAAAAGGAATGAAAAGGTCAAGAAGCTTTCCTTGTAGCAGTCTAGTAAAATGAGCATAGATTGAAGGACTAGTACTAGCATTAAAAAAAAAAAAGTAAATTTATTGTTTATCACATACAAATTTGATACAACAAAAATACACTGCCTATTTCAGACACCTCTTCCAGGTCTGAAAAACTAAACAGATAAACTCTGCAGGAATATGACTCTCCTCTTTATTCCCTTAGGGTTTTGCTTGTATGGCACTCACACTGCAATCCAAATCTGAGCTGGGCTGTCTACTTTTATATACACTGGCACAGTCTGACTTGCACTAATCCAAGTACAAGAATTTGACCTGTACCGTTTGCTTTTGTAAGGTCTGTATGTGCTTGTTTGGAAATTCTGGCAGATTGGCAACTCTTCTATATTGAGGTAGAGTTTCATGTATGACCTTTATCTTGCTTGATACTCTGGCAGTAGCATTTACCTGGGAACAGTCCTGACCAGATCACAGAAATGCTAACATGGCTGGAGGAGTTCATAAAGAGTTCTGTAAGAGGCATCTCAATTAAATATATCATGTAATTAATGATCCAGCAAATCAGAAATACTTCATGCATATTTTCCAATGAGACACATCCTCCTAAAAGAGACTTTTATAAGAAAATAATATGTTTCCAGCCCTTGAAATATGGTCTCTGCAGGCAGAAGAGTTTTCATCTCATAGACATTTTCCAGGAATTCCTTGAGATGTGTGTTTCCCAAGTTCTAAGAAAGTCAACTCCTTCGGAATCCATACCACTTGTGCACTTTGAAAGGTCAGAGCATAACATCCCATTTCTGTCAATATCTGTGCCTCACTTCAATGGAGTCAAAATTTCACTCTGAGAGCACAAAGTAACTGAAAGAATCATCTGTAGATAATGAAAACGTAACTGGATATATGTAAGTGTAAACTTTTATATGTGCATTGCAAGTGTAAGTAGTATGTAATAAAAAGGAATCAGTATTGGGAATCCCATGCTTGTCACACATAATGAGCAGCAGGTATTACCAGAAGAGAGGGGAAACAAAACTGTAACAAAAAGCCTTTAGTAATTTAGAAACAATATTGGCTGGGAATATTAATATTCTTCTCAGAGCAATTTAAGAAATTAACAGTCTATCATAAGTTGAGGTGTTTTTTAAATAAATCCTGCAGAAACAGACTGAAAGAATTATGTGCAGTGACCCTAAGATTTAATCTTTAAAAATCTGTCTGAGGATACAGTAATAGAGCAGTACCTCATTTTGTAGTTGGTAGTACATTACAGTCTTATGGACAAAAGCCTCAGATTCCATCTTCTGCATTCTAAGTCTCATTTATCCAAATTTATACTGATGCATCTTGATGGGCTCCAATTCAATACTCAGCTTTTTGTAATACAACCACATGCAGGCTTGGGCTATGGATTCTAAAATGCATCTGCACTTTAGAGATGCCAGTGCAGCTAACAGAAATGCTGCTGGTCTCACCGTTCAGCACAGTGGTTTGTCAGTGCAAAAAAAGGTTTAGCTAGTTTGTCTCTCTATTCCTACCTTTCTGTGTGATGTTCCTCAGTCTCTTTTTAAAAATTTCACTGTGATGCTACTCTCCATTCTCTATAAATGTATTGGTTGCTTAATGCATCTTTACATTATGTATTTTGAAAAAACCCCACAACCCTACTCTTTTTTTTTTTTTATTCACCTGAATGGATGCCAAGGTTTCATGGCTGGTTTAAGACTGATGCCAGACATATTTTAAGTGATCCAATCAAACTCTTCAATTCTCATAGTAATTTCAGTGAACTTACATACCCACAGTAGTGCTGAGGTACAGAAATACATTTGAAGTATGGGGACAAAGTACTCAGACCTTTTCAAAACAAAGCTCTTTACTCTTGACCTACCTTAAGGGTGCTTCAGGGCCATCTATAGAAGCAGTCAAATGTAACAGGCCAGTCTGAATATTCTGACTGAGGGGGTTTTTTATTAATAAGCCTTTTATGTCATTGTGGAACTGTTCCTCCTAGGCAAGGACAGAATATTTTCCAGCGTGAATTCTCCAGTCGTCCTAACTTGTCTGCAAAGAGGATTAGTAAGGGCTTTGATATGACAAACTAGAGGTAAATAAGGAAATTATGCTTCATCCTTGTACAGAAGACAGTGACTACTGTGGCACTGTGCTGCACTTCAGGCTTTTTTGGAAGCACTGTCTGCATCATACCAAGGAGTGACACTGAGAGGTGCCCTCTGATATTTGCTATTTCTGCCAGTGCGGTAACGGTCACAGCTTATAATCCAACACATAAAGAGTTCCGTAATAGCGAACAATGAAGTGCTTTTTATTATCCTAGTTTGGAACTCCTAAACCAGAGCATGCTGGTAGCCATCTGGAACTACAGACTTTGGCCCTCCCAGCAGTGGTGGTTGTACATCCTCCCCAGATTGTCACAGGCACAGGTCCTAGTCACTGTCATTGGAGGAGAACATGTTTTTAACTGTGGAAGGCAGTTGAGAATATAAATAATTCTCTTTGGTTCTTCACATTTGCTTGGTGCTGGGTTGATGTCTTTCCATCAATTTTAGTGATGCTGAGAAACTCTCTATAGTCACCCAATCATTCTAGACTTGTGAAATGTTTTTGGTTTCCTCAGAATTGAGATCAATGTAACCTTTGTGTTCAGACTTCACACAGGTGCGTTCTCTCAGGACATGAATAATGCACCAGTTCACTACTGCACAACCCAAATACAAAACGAAACAGACCTAATTAGTTGGTAGATCTTACTGGTTAATTTTAAGCAATATGCTGAGCTGAAATGGAGAAATAAGGATTAAATATACGATAATGAAGAATTACAGATCAGGAAATGCCTATAAGAAGTCTCAAGCCTGTCAATCCTGGCACCTTGTATAGTCAATCAGCATCTGCCAATTTCTCAAACATCCCACATGGACAGAGCAAAAGTTTCCCAGCTATTCAAAAACAAATTCCTCCAGGATAGGACAACTGTAGTGAAAGGGATATGACAGAAAATGAGAAGCCATTAACTTTAGTCCCATCTCAAACAGTGATGTCCTCTGAGGAGCTGTGGGTGTCACTCCCTGGCCAATGTTCACATTGCTGTAGCCATGCAGAGAGTACAGCACCCTATTCTCTACCTCACAAGACTGTGCTAAAGATGAATAATATGATTCTTGCAAACGCTGTTATTCATCAGAGTAGCCACACAAATGCTAAATGTTAGCTAACTACTCATTACAGGAACACCTTTACTGAAGGGGTAAATCTGGCGTGTTCTGGGTGTCCCCACTGCAGAACATCGCCAATCTATTTCATTATTTTCTTGCAGAGTTATAGTCAGCCAGCAGCATGATGGATGGAACAAAGAGCAGATCAAGCGCCCACAACAACCTGAAATTCATGTTAATACTTCTCAGTTTGTGTCCCTAAACATTGGTGTTTGTAAAGTTAGTTTCACTATTCAGCCTTCTTCCATGTGCTTCTGGCTGGGCATTCCAGCTTTAACCACGTACTTTTTGCAAAAGTTCTCTACAGAAATTAAAGCTAAGTATTTGAAGGCATTAGACATGGAAAATATTTTTCTAGCCTTGCATCACTATACCTTTTCTGAGAGAGGCAATGAACCTAGTGTTTCAATTATAGGTCTTACACACACAATTGGGCAACAAGCCAACAATTTTCATCTGTGTATTCCAAGACCAATACCATTTGTTTAGCTATAAATTCAGAGATGATGAATGCATTGTATTTCTACTTCTCCGAGTTTATTAAAGGTCTGTGTTTGACAGCATCTTTGAGTGTAATAAAATAATAAATTGTAATCTTATAAAAAAACCTCCAACAATTATTTAGTATGATAAAGTAACAGATAATCTACCCAAACGACAAGCAAATACAAAGGATTTCACTCCAATATATGGATGCATAATCCATGAAGTCAAGTAATCCTTACTCAACACAATTTCTGAGGGTTTAAGCAATCTTATGTGGACTAGCAATGATCTAATCCCAAAAGATTTTTTTAAAAATGTATCTTAAGTCTCCTTGTTTCATCATAGACAGACAACACCTTCAGTAAGCCCTTCTGGATTTATCAGCTTTGACAGTGGTCTTCTGCTTTTGGCAATATTATGCCTTCCCTTTTCTGGATGGAATTACATGGACTAACATCTAATAACACTGGTTACTAAACATCCTGTAATACTGAAAAACAGACATTCTGGATGTGTTTTTCCATAAAATGTTTATATCAATAGTCAATCATGCTTATATACATAATCTACCCACAAGAGTGATGATAAATATCAGTCATTTGGTATTATGAGAGTTCTGCTGGTTTTCAGAAAAAAGATGCATTAGAAACTGATGTCTTTGTTTCAGCAGTCACCATTATAGCTTTAGTGCCTCAGAGAAGGCAAGATATCTTCCCTGTGGAGAAAAGCTCCTTATGGATCACGGATATAAGCTGTATTTATCTATCATTCAAACAGATCATAACTCTTAGCATTGACTCAGAAAGACTAAGATTTGCTGTTACTAGACAGACAAATATTCAGTGAGTCATTTGTTCCTATGACATAATAACTAAAGCTTTCATTGATTTAGTACAGTCAGGGAGAAGAGAGGAGTTTGATGGACCACTGACAGACTGTTACAGTTACAAATTTGTGCTGTGTAGGACAAAATGGTTGCAAGACCTTCCTCTGCTTCCAAAATTAGAGAAAAGCACTGCTGCTGGACAGCTAAATCATCTAGCATACAAGCCCAACCTAGCAGAGAATTTAAGCATATGAAGAATTTGAAGTTCATAACCAGTTCCTTTTTACTCATTTGGACTGCTCACAGTTGTAAACTTTATAGACACAGTTCAGGTAAATAACATTTTTTGTTACTCTAAATATTGGAGGTTTATCCAATAGCAGTTGTCTGTTTCTAAAGTCACATAAAATTTTGCATTTGAAGAAACTATAAATTTATTTTAAAAATTAATGTAACTTGGTCTTGTTACTGAATTAGCTTACCAGCTTTGGGTGTGCTGGGGGGGACTTGGGAGAATCAAGCCTGAGCTTCCCAGTTTAGTCAATGTGTGTCTCAGAAAGGCACTTTTTGTTCTCTTGCATCTCTAGCAGATGGTACAAACTGCTTGTCCTTTGTAAGACAGGATTATCCACACTTCTGAAAAGCCTTGGCATTGCTAGTAGTCCTCCTCCTTCTCTGGTGCTTCCCTCTGTTATCCATGTGTTGACAATACAGGGCAAGACACATTTGCTGGTTCTCTGTGCAAAGAAAGATCTCCCATGCCCCTTCACTTATTCTCAGTCAGGGTTTGAACTCTTGCATATTTGCATACTTTGGAAATTCTCTGGGGACAGAGAATAAGATTCATGCAGAACAGACCACAGCCATCCTTCCTCAGGTTTTTATGTTAACACATGAATACTTGTAAACAAATAAAACAGCACTGAAACCACTCCTGAGAATAGTAAGCTTGTTTTTACAAGACCAGGGATTCTGTTTTCTTCACCAACCCGTCTGCTTTCTTCAGAATTTACAGCACAAATTAGAGATTAAAGCATCATCTATAAACAAGTAAATAAAATTAACATAACTTGGGGACATTTAATTACAATGTGGTTTTTTATATTCCAATATAATAAGTAAACAGTCCTTCAGTAATCGCAGCATCATTAAACAAAAACTATCTGTTCCAGAAAGTTTAAAAATTGCCCTGAAATAATGGAAGACAATACTGTTTGTATAAGATTTGTTTTTCTTTCTGCACTTACTATGTGATATGTGATCTCTGTATGGTATTGCACTTTGGAATGGAAAAAACTCAACAGTTTAGGTTAGGCTTTTAGGAAGCATTAGCTAATTATAGCTTTTATAATCCCCTTCATTTAGATATAGTCTCCTGTTTGTAATAGCTGAGATCATGCCCATCTTGCGACATCCCAACCGTCACTTACTGGATCCTCTGTTTTTTCTCTAAATACACGTATCTGAACTCTCAATTTTATTAGTTTATCTTAACAAAGTGATAAGTTCTGAACTGTTGGCTGTTTTACTTTTTTCACATGATTGTTTTCACCACAGATAAAAATTCAGAGAACAGCCATTATCTATGTATGTACTAATCCAAATGTAATGAATTATAAAAATCATTGCACATCCATGTTCAAAATTCCCAAGGCGATGCCCACATCTCTGACTCATTCTTCTTGTCTTTAATTCTGGACATAATCTCTGTACAGCACAATCTATGATTCCTGTATCTGTTCATAGAAAATAAATTGAATAAACCAGGAACTCTATATTCTTATCTAGTGTTCCAGTATTTTTTATAGTGATAAAGAAATGTTTTATAACATTCCAGTCACAGAACCATAAAAAGACTCAGGTTGGAAGGGACCTGAGACAGTCATCTAGTCCAACCTTCTGCAGAAATAATAACCTCAAAATATTTCACAGACATTTCAGAAAATATAACAAAATAATATATATTAATTTTACTTAGCATAAGAGCTGTTTTCATAATTCATTCTTAAAATGCTTGCTAAAATTTAATTTCACTTACTGGTATAAATTTGGGAATGAAGTAGAAGAACTAATGTTAGTGGTCTCTGGATGAAATAAATATACTTTCAGAATGGTTGGACAGGTAACAAGAAATGTGTAGAGTTAATGTACACGAATCACCAATGTACACCATATACTGATGTTCAATCAGATAAGAGTGAAACAGTAAGGAAAAATAACATATCTGAGGTCCAAAGTCTTGCATTAGACAAGATTAACCTTCCTACAAGGACAGCAAGTTTTAGTGCAAAGGCAGCAATAGCATCATCATATGTCCAGTTAGAAAAACATCCACAGCAATACTTCTGTAAGAAAAATGGTGAACTGAAATTTAGTGGTTGCTGTATGTGGCAGAGAGCAATAGAAAGGTGAGAAAAGGACCATCCTTCACTGAAAATGAGTATCTCCATCAAAGTACAGAATAATTATTGTGAAGGACGGAAACACTTTATTTCTACCATTAAGCAAAGCTAAGATAGCCTTGTTCTGTGTATCTGCATTAGAGGTACTCAAGGTTTGCAAGTCAGGCTGCCACAAGCTAGAACTCTAATCTCACCATGCTGTCCTAACATACATTTCCTTTCCATCTTCCCACATCTTCAGAGCCAGTCTGGTCCCATATTATTCTACACATCTTAGATATTTTTCTGTAGTCCTCCACTTCTTGTTTGCATCGTACAGCCTCCTCAAAGCCTCTTCATTTTTTTTTTGTTCAGTTTCTAAAATACAGAAGGCAAAATACCTTTATTTAGATCTGTTTTCTTGTCACTTCAAGAAGCTGTCAAAGACTGACGATACTGAGATCATCTGAGTGGTTCTAATCTTCCACTAAAGAAAAACAAGGGTGTAATCCTTTCAAATAAGAGTGGGCATTTTTCAAGACACTGTTACTGGGAAGCATGAAATTGAGGTAAACTGCAAAGAAACAGACAGAATGTGAATTCTTCACAAAAGTAAAAATTCCGTTTTTTAAACTATCTGTCCTGCCAGGCAAATACGTTCTTCAGAGCTGAAGTGAAATAGCTGGGAGAGTCCTTCATGGTCTCCCACATTCTTGCACTGTCAGCCTGCAATGGGATGGACAATGGCCAGGGAGATGGTAAGGAATAGGGAGATTTTTTCAGGATTTCTTCTTTTCTGAAAAGGTAGGAGCATGAATGCGTGGGTGTGCCATCATGCACTTGTCTCCATTCAGCAGCACTCTTGCTTTCTGCCTGTTGTCACGCTGAAATCAACTCCTTGGCTCCTTGCCTCCATCTCAGTCTGTTGACACTGTTTCAGGTTTTCAAGGCCATCTCTGGGAAGAAAATGGATGAAAAAACTTATTTTAAACTGAAAGGAGACCTGCAGCCTGCTCTGTTGACCTGGGACTCACACAATTCTCTCTGATGCTTTGGCAGTATACCAGAGTTTATTTTTTTGTATCCTCTGTGAAGGAGTAGGATAACTAGGTAGGACAAAGTGTGATTTCATGGTAGTAGGGAGCATGGCATGTGCTAAACTGCAACAGGAACTAAGGAAAACAGGGCGACCAAGCCATATTTTTGACTTTTTGAGGCACATCATACTTTCATGAGAAATTTGCGAAGGCAGATTGTTCATTTAAGAATAGAAAAGATATCAAGATTTCTCTATTAAAAACAACTAATTCTCCTTCCTGTTTAGGAGCACGAATCACAAAGGCGAGGAAGAGGCATCACAAAGCTTGCTCACATCCCAGTGGCATACCCACTGTTGAAGATGGTTATGGAATATATATGATTTCTTGCAAAAACCTTGCTCAATTTCTCTACAATTTGCTTTAAATCTTAACCCTTCCTCACATTCCCGTACTTCAGTTTACACACTAGAAATTTCCCAATTGGGATGCCTCTGAGTTTCCTGTCTATAAGAGCTCTACACAGGACTAAGGTGGGTTTTTTTAGTGCAAGTACAGAAATGGAGTGTCTGTAGGTGGCAGAGTTGGTCTAACGGTTCTGGGGTACTTGTGAATTCTGTGGCATTCCTGAAACTGTTTCTGGTTCTTAACAAATATGATTCTTAAGTTGCATATGTGGGAGGCGTCAAACATGCCCTGGTGAAAAAGGAAAGGTACCAACAAGTCACACTGTGCCAGGCTGTCCATGCACCATCAAGCAAGTAGATACACATATCACAAAATCTTAAAATTATAGAGTGGTTTGGGTTGGAAGGGAACCTTAAAGGTCATCTAGTGCCAACCCCTGTGCAATAAGCAAGGATATTTTCAACTAGATCATGTTTCTCAGAGCTCTGTCCAACCTTAAGTGGGTTGTTTCCAGGGATGGGGCATCTACGACCTCTCTGGGCAATCTCTGCCAGTGTTTCAACACTTTCATTGTAAAGAACTTCTTCCTTTTATCTAATCTGAATCTACCCTGTTTTAATTATAACCATTACCTATTGTCTTATTGCTACATGCCCTACTAAAAAGTTTATCCCCATCTTTTTTATAGGCTTCCTTAAAGTACTGAATAGCTGTGGTGAGGTCTCCCTTGAGCCATCTCTTCTCCAGGTTGGAAAAGCACAACTCTCTCAGCCTTTCCTCATAGGAGAGGTGTTTCAGCCCTCTACTCATTTTTGTGGCTCTCCTGTGTTAGACTTGCTCTCACAGATCTGTGTCCTCCCTGTGCTGGGGACTCTAGAGCTGATACAGTACTCCAGGTGGGATCTCATGAGAGCAGATGGGTAGAATCACCTCCTCGACCTGCTGGCCACTCTTCTGATGCATCACAGGGTATGGTTGGTTTTCTGGGATGCGAGTGCACATTGCTGGAACATTTCCAGCTTCTCACCCACCATCAGCCCCAAGTCTTTCTTGGCAAGGCTGCTCTCAATCCCTTCATAGCCCAGTTTATATAATACCAGGGTTTGCCCTGTCTCAGGTACAGGACCTTGCACTTGGCCTTGTTGAGCCTCTTGAGGTTCTTGTGGGCTGGCTGCTCAAACTTGTCCAGGTCCCTCTGAATGGCATCCCATCCTTCAGATGTGTCAACCCCACAGCTCAGCTTGGTGTCATTTGCAGACTTGCTGAGGGTGCACTCAATCCCTTCATCTATGTCACTGATAAAAAACATTAAACTGTACTTGTCCCAGTATGGACTCCTGAGGGTCACCACCTGTCACTGATGTACATCAGGACATTGAATCTTTGACCACTGCCCTCTGGATGATACCATGGTCCAACCAATTCCTCATTCACCAAATGGTCCACCCATCAAATCCATCTCTCTTCAATTAAGAGAGAAGGATGTTGTGGGGGACTGCGTCAAAGGTCTAATGGAAGTCCAGATAGATGACATCCGTGGCTCTGCCCTTGTCCACTGATGTAGTCAACCTCATGACAGAAGGCCACTATGTTTCAGGTAGGAGTTGCCCTTGGTGAAGCCATGCTGGCTGTTCTGGATCACCTCTCTGTCCTCCACATGCTTTAGCATCGCTTCCATGAAGTTCTGTTCCATTATATTCCCAGGTGGTAGGGCTGACAAGACAGTAGTTCAGGATCCTCCTTTATACCCTTTGGAAAAATGGGTGCCATGTTTCCATTTTTCTAGTCACCTAGGACTTCACCTGACTGTCATGATTTTTCAAATGTCATGGAGAGTGGCTTGGCAACTACATCAGCCAATTCCCTCAGGACTCTGGGATTTATTTCAGCATCCCATAGACTACTGTATGTTCAGGTTCCTCAAGTGGTCACAAACCTGATCTCTTACCATGAGAGGGATTTTTCTCCCCTAGTCCCCATCTTGCAGTTTGGATACTTCTCCAACTTGCACTATGCTTGTGGAGCTTAATGGGGAACATAACAAGAGAGAGCATTGCCTGTGTAATAGAATCTTTAGAATGCAAATCAGCTAAACTACCACTGTGGTGCATAAATATGCTTATTTGCATATATGTATTTTGCATTTGTAACAAATCTTTAATGTGTTGCTTGTGCAGGGATGTTTTCAGCAGCTCAGTAGCTCAAACAGAAAAATAGTTTAGAATAGCAGCAAAAGAGTTAAAACTGAAATGACTAATTTTTCCCTTGATCCTTTGTTATTAAGAACTCTATTTGAGAAATTGTGATAGAAGCACTGTATCCCTCACTGGCTCATAGGAATTATTCTTTGTGACTATCACCAATGTGAACTGTAAAATTAAAAGGTATGGCAAATTACAGGCAGAATAGCCAGCCAGTAATATAGAAAAAAAAGCTTTGAATTGGGTTTTAAGCAGTATTTGATGATAAAAGGTTCAACAATAATAAAAAGAACAATAATCTTTCCAGTAACCATATACTTTCTGGTTTTGTATTTCTGTTTTAATGGAAGAATTAGCACTTTTTAAGCCATTGTTTCAGAAGAAATCATGAATTTTAATGCTTCATCAGTGAGAAAAAGAAAAAAAAAAACCAAAAAAGTTCTGTTTTTCACTAATGAGTCTCTCAGGCAACTGGAAACAAAAAATATTCTTAGCCACCAGATGCAATTTACAATGAAACTTGAATTAAATATTCTGTAGCATTTTGACAAAAACCCTCATATTACAAATAGGTTTTAGACAACAACCTTAACCTGTAAAAGTAGTTATGTTAGAAGATGCCTTTGAACTGTACCATTTCACCCGTGTTTCAGGTCAAAAGTATTCAGGGTGCTGCTTGCCGCTAACCATTTGACTGCCCAGAAGCCAAGCAGGCGACTTGCTGTGAGTGCCCCGGTCACCGCACACAGGACTGTCAGCTGCTCTGTGGTCGTGTGGAGGCTCCCTCTGTGGGGAGCAGCCTGCCCTGTGACTCCTGCGAGGAGCTGGCAGCAGTCAGTGTAACTGTAGCAGTCGGCGGCAGCAAAGGAGAGAGAGGGACTCAAAGTAGCAGCAGTTCCAGGCTTTATTCTCCAACCCGGGGTCGGAAGAACAGTGAGGCTGAAGGGGATGCTACAACGAGCCACAGGGAAGGAGGTGACAGCACCTTTTGTACAGGGGGAGGAGAAGGGAGGTACAAAGGAACAAACCGATGGGGAGATGACAAAGAGTGACAGGAAACCAATCAGGAGACTTGTAGGGAGGGACAAATCAAACAAACCAATGGGGAACATAAATGACCGAACTTTCCAGAACTTAATTACATAGGCAATAAAAGTAATACATAAACATGAAGGAAAGAACCAATCAACAACCGAATAACCCAGAACATTCTGGATCGGGGGAGAAGTCCATCATCAAGGGAGACACCCAGTGGGATGTGGTTTACACCTCAGTGCCGCCCATGGCACCGCCCTCTGACCCGCCCTCGGACCCACTGTCCTGGGCGGGGAAATCCACCCACTGGATGTCATTCACCCTCAGCCCAAAGGTGGGCTGGGCCACCGCAACAGCTGCTTATTGCTATTCCTTCACTGTACTCAAGCCAACTGCAGAGGGCAGAGCTCCCTGCTGAAAGTCTCCAAGCGGGAGACTGTGTGACTGTGCCTCATTCTGATTAAAATGTTTTGTATCAGGAGCGACGTTTTGATTAAAACAATGCTGTTTCAACAATCAGTGACACCTTGAAAGAAAGCCTTTCTCTTGTGCTATTTATTTAATAGTCAATTCTGTACAAAATAATGAGATTTAGTTATGCCTAGTGCAACTTCCAGAATAAAGGTGCTATCACAGATCACTGAAGTAATGTATAATCGTGGAATGATTTGGAAAGAACTTTAAAGATTATCCAGTTCCAACCCCCCCTGCCATGGGTATGGGCAGGGAACCTTTTACTAGACCAGATTGATCAGGGCCACATCCAACCCAACCTGGCCTTGAACTCTTCCAGAGATGGGGCATTCACAACCTTTTTGGATAACCTGTTCCAGTGCCCCACCACCCTCACAGTAAAGAATTTCTTCCTAATATCTAATCTAAACCTACCTTCTCTCAGTTTAAAGCCATTCCCCTTTGTCCTGTCACCACACACCATTGTAAAAAAGAACTAAAATTCTTGGAACTCCAAAAATTGAATATATTTGGTTACCTTGGACAAACATCTGCTCTATACATACAGCTCCACAGATACAGCTCAAATTGATTCTCAAGCAATAGCAGTGATACATATATATATATATATATATGTATGTATGTATGTGTATATATACCTCACAAAGCTATATTCAAACTGATCAGCAGTTCCAGCTGAAGGGTGCAAATCCTGAAAATGTGTCATTCAAGTAACAATTTTCAGCAATCTCCTGACACACACAGCTGATTTTCAGCTTCTGGTCCTAAACTCTGGGGACTGTGGATTCTTTTAAACATGAAGGACAAGCCTTCAAGCAAGAAGAGCAAGCCTGCTTGGTGAAAACCCCTAATGTAGGGCAAGGAAAATATACCAGCATAGCAGTCTATGTTTCTCTTTTGTATGTTATGTCTCTAAATCTGTGTCTGTTGCCACTACATATTCTGTTTTCAGATTAAGATACAGAGTTAAAAGGAAAAGACAAAAACATAGAACTGCCCCATAATTTTTAATACTGATTGTTTAATGTTTTGTCAGTATAACTGCAAAACATAAAATCTGTTTTTAGTATCATTCCATGTCCACCTCAAAATCTTTTCTGGTATCTAAACATATTAGTTGCAATTAAATATATTCCTTGAATATGAGGCACATAATGACAACTATGAAGTTTTGTTGGTATTTGTTAGAAAATACGGATTACATATTCATAGTACCCAGTTACAAGAAAAGGTTATGAATACTTCATTATTTGGACACAAGTTTTTCCTTTGCTTCAGACTTTGGCTGCTCTTTTAACTGGGACAGGGAGTTATAGAACAGAGAGCTCTATACTTTTTATGTAGATTGATGTACTGTATTTCACAACTTAAAATAAATGCTCAGTATTAAAAGCCTAAAACTGTAGGCCATAGCAGATAAAAATCCCCGGTTAAGAAGACACTTTTTCCCTCACACAGAGATGCCAGGTTTGATCCTATCCACAATAACCAGCTGTGCACACACAAACTGAGCTGTATCTCTGACATTAGCAAAGCCCAGTGCATGAAGCAGGTGTGAGGTAATATGAGACAACAGCTCTTTCATAACCATCGGGGTCCTACTGTCTCACACCTTTAAGCCATGGGCCAATGTTTACTATGACTTATTTTATTTTTGAGGTGATCCTTATCTCTTGCACCCTGTGCAATACTTTGCAGAAGGATGGCCAGAGCTTCCTCAGATCAAGCAATGCCTGGTGGTTTGGAAGTGCCCTCCTATTTCACACCAGAACTTTCATGACTTTGCAACTTTCCCCCCATTGGTTTACTTATAATAGCTGTATGGGAAGATTATCTAATACATTATTTCCTTACTTCATTTTGACCAGACCATTACAAATAACAGTATCTCGATTCTTTATAAATGTTCAATAAAAAAGGTCACCATGAGAGCTAGTGAAATATTTAGTAAGAGTATTTGCATTTGTTTTTTTTCATAAATGAATTAATTATTGAGATATGTAGTATTTGGAACTCACAAAATGAAAAAAATCATTTTAATGTTTTCATAATATAATGTTTTTCAGAAGAGCTTTCTGGGTTTTTTTGGACTAGTGTCCTTAAAATAAGAGTATTTCATATTCATTCCTATACTATGTTCATTTTTCACTTCATACTCTCAAATGAGGTCAGTAGGTATCCTGCTATACATAAAGTTAAACACATCTATAATGTTTTATATACATTTTAAACACGTTTATAATGTAGGTTCAGAGCTTTAGACATTAAAACTTTGAACACATTAATCCAGAAAGCCAGGGATTCACTTCTATTTATACTATGAAGGTTTTGCCAAGGATATCACATTTCATTAATCCCAGTTTCCTGGAAGGGTGCTAACACTCTCCCTGCAGAGTGGGGTAGCCTAAAATGTTTAAACAATAATCAGTGGTTGATGGAATACAGGGTTGTGTTTTAAGAAGTGTATTACCATCCATTATCCTCAGCCTTCCTATGCCCTGTGCTGCTGGGACATTTTTTGTGGTTGCTGTCTCAGCAGTTTAGCCCCATAGTTTTAATGCACTGGAAAAACATGACAATATCTGGACTACAAGTACAATGGAGGAATGCACAAGAGCCACAAAATCAATTATAAACTGCTTTAAATAATATTATTTTAATTTAAATGTATAAATAATTTATTTCCATCCCTATTGCAATTTACAACAAGCTCTTATTTTGGAAAAAAGATTTCAGTGCTCTTTGAGTTCAGGTATTTCCTCCTAGCATGAAGATGTTGTAAAAAAAGCCTTGAAATGGGTTTTGTCACCTAGATAAGGGATCTGCAAGAAGTTGCCCAAATGGAAAGAGCTGTGCAACAAGCAGTAAGCTTTCAGCCACCCTTTCTAAGCTGCGTTTCCTAGGACTTTGTTTAAAGTCAAACCTAATTTCTTTGCCATCTGGAAAAAGGCTGATTGCACAGCCACACTAACTTCAAGAATGAAATAAATTGGGAAGTCTGTTCAAAAAAATACTAGACTCTTTTCCTTTGAATCCTGGCTCATGGACCTTGCATGAGGTCAAGAGCTCCTTCATAACATTAACCTTACTCCCTGCATTCATGCAGAAGAAAAAAAATAGGGCTTGACAGGTTTTTATTTAAAGTTGTAAGAACTAGCAGGTTAGACTTTAATTAAGAAATACTGCTAATTAATTGTTTTAACAACAGTGATAGGGTCATAGCTAAAAGCTGAAGTGCACTTTGGAACGTAGAAACAGCAGTAATGGGAGGAATCATAAGCCAGTTGTGTTGGGTTTCAAGAAGCAAACCAGTTGTTATGTCAGTCACACACAGTCTGCTGCATTAAACCAGAGTCTAGAATTACTTTATAGCCAGGCTGATAAGACAGTGAAAAGGTCACAGTTCAGAAATCTTGGCTGCTCTTCCAAGAGATCATTTTACCAAATCTCTGCCATGCTCACCTTGTGCAGAAAGAATATTTTTCATAGTCATAAAATTGACTTTGATTATCTGATTAAGCAAAAGGAACTATGGTAATATTTCCAAATTATATTCCCATTGCATCTGTATAACAGGGTAAGATTTATATTTCCTTTGGTGTTATTCCTAAAACTTCATTATTTTCTTAGAAAATTCAAAATTACCTTGCCTCACTCTTCTGTATTCTTTGCCACTGAATTTCTTTATATTATATTGTCCCTATATCATGCTGCAATGCACCATCTGTTTCACACAAACCGTAAATGCATTTTCAAATCTCTCTGCATTAGTCCCATCTAACTAGTCACTTTCTTTTTCAGTGGTTCAGCTGATAGTTCTCGACAACAGACAGAATGTCTTTGATATTATCTATATAACTAATTCACAGTAACCAACACAGACTACAGATGTAGATGGCAGACAAGGAACTGATGGGTCTCTCTCTCTTTCACCCTGCTGTGAGTATGAACAACTGCAGATGATTTGGTGCTCTGGCTCATATAGGAGTGAAGGAACTTATCTCCTACATTATTCCAGAGGAACAATGATGATTGATACCAGATCTGTTCAAAAGTCAAAATTCCTGTTCTGCAAGAAGCACATTCTGTTTCAAAATTGCTGATATCATTTTAGTAATTTGACTTGGATCAGAGACTAAGCAGGCGAAGCTGTCTCTCAGCAGAAGTTTGTGGTGGTAATTTTCCTTTGAACATTTTCTATTCTGATAAAACATAATTTCTGAACAACCAAAAAAAAAAGAACAAAAAATTGCAATCCACCTATGCTAGAGATGTACCTAAAAGCTGTAATATCCCTAGCCATCACTGCAACAAGTTTTACAGGTTAGAACACTACTTGCACAATGGTGTCTGAAATTCCTGACGTCAGCTGTGGACATCTGCAAAGGCAGATATCAGTAGTTTCCTATTACTGAGAATAGCCTGTAAGAAAAACAGGAAAATGTCAACAGGTTCCAGTTTTGCAACGCAGGATGACAAGGCAAGACTTACATAATCTATGAAAAACCTTATTTTATATAGAAATAATTACTCTGTACACTTAGTAAAAATGTTTACAAATACAGATAATACCACAGCTATTTAACTATGCTGCAGTACTTGTCAAGCATAAGGTCTTAAAAATGCAATCCTGCTTATAAGTATGCATGAGACAGAGTTTAAGCCAGGCAAAATCCCATATGTGTTAACAGAACTTAGCTTTAAAACTGTCAGGTATCAATCCCCAAAAGATTGCCTTTAAGATTCCTAGCAGTACAAAACTGGCCTGAGATCATTCCCAAAACATCTGAAGCTGATAGGACTTAGTAGGTTTTGGACCGCCTTTCTTATTGAGAGAATTGCTAGTTGTATTAATGTAGTATTTAATAATATATTGGCCATTTTCATGAACACTGATATTGTTTTCCACCACTAAGAGCTACTGAGATTAACTATTTTTTAGTGATTGTCAAAATCAATGTTCTAAAATCCACATATAAATTTCTTAAATCACTGACATGGATTTTAAAAAAGGCTGAGCATCCATTGCTTTCTGTGTAGTCTTCATTTTTATAGCATAATTATCCTTTGGGTTGTTTAGTGTAAATGTCTTTGGACAACATTTGAACAGTTAGAATGATTTCTATTTTAATTTGGCATCCAGTTCACATCTGTCTTTGTATATGTACTGAATCAAAAGTAAACACTTTTTAATTGCTCAAACCACACTCTTTCCTTATTACAAACCTTTATCTTAGCACAGTTTCTCATGCCGTTCTGAAGTCACATGAAATCAATAAAGGTTGATTAGAAAATGTTAATGTCTTTCCTGTTTGAGCAGGCATATAAAAGCCCATACATAAGTTAGAAATTCAGAAGAAATTCAAATCAGAGATCTTTTCTTAGCAGTTTTCATCAGCACCAGTAGGATTTTTTTTAAAGAAGACAGCACCTTGCAGGGATTAAAAAAAGAAGTTTGAGCTGCAATTATCAAGGCAACAATGGCAAAAGCAATCTTTAACAGAAAAACAGATTTTTTTATAATCTCTTTATTTCTTTTAATTATAAAAAATAACTAGTTACACGGATTATTAACATATCAAATGTCTTTATTATGTGTACAATTCCATGAGAAAGTGAAATCAATTTACTACTGGTACAGAATTAGAAGCAGAAAACTTCAATTATTTATTTTACCTGGGACCTGACGGGTGGCACAAGTCATACTCTATTGCCAGTGGAGACCTTCGGTCACCTATAGATGCTAAAACTAAATATGTCAAAAGAGATCCATTTCTGGGTCTTCTCTGAGTGACTTGGAAACCTTCCAGATGCAGAGAGATCATGAATGTTGGACTTTCACTCCACATGAAATGTAAGCATAAGGATGAACAAAACCCGTGAGGTTAATAAAAAGGGGGCCTGAGGAAGGGGATGTGAGACATTTCTTTTTTCATTCTCTTTTCAAAAAAAATTATATAGAAAGCCTACTTGCTTTTCAGGAGTATTTCTATAGATTAGGATATGCTTGCTAATTCTGTTATACTAGTTGGCAACACCCTTCAAATGTCAGAGAAGATTCAAATTATGTTCTTTAAAATTAGGACTTGTTGACAAGTGTTCTTGTGTCAATGGTAAAAGGTAATTTACCAGTAGGAAACCTCCAGGATACTCACTGATTTGAGGAGAATGTAGGAGGATACTTTCTAAACACAGTTACTCAACTATGGTTTGTTGTTTTTTTTTTAATCTACAGTGGGAGATTTATACATATGCAAAAATTACACTACTACTCCCTGTGAAAACACTCTGGACTAGGGATTTTTTTCCCCCTCAGAGAGTCTTACTACCTTGATAGCAAAGAAGATTTCTTTCTGCTGATATGTAATGTTGCAAATGCTGTAAGAACTCCAGGTACATACTTCTAAGCAACATGCACAATTACAGGGGCCTATCCCTACAGTGGAAGTCAATACACTTTTATGTGCTTGTCAGCAAGGAATTAATGGTAATGACCAATAAGCAATGTCAGTAACATCTGAGTACACCAGGGGCAGCTCATACTCTAAATTCAGAAAACATCAAATACCTGTAACTGTTACTTCTGTGAAGAAATAGACCTTTAAAATACTGTCATACTCTCTAGAGTAGAAGATGTATTCACGTATTCACCTGAATATATATTCACCTGAATTTTGGAACTGTGTGAAAGAGAGATACGCAGATTTACTATGACTGATGCAGTCATAGTAAAGTGAGTAAATTTTTTCTCTAGATACTTAAAAATAATATCATGTAAAAAGATGTGAATGTGGAGAAAACTACTTGCACAGTATAAAAATTTTTGAAATCTATAAGTTGGCTGTCAAAAAGACTTTGTTGATTGATAAAGTTTTTACCATACTTCATGCATTTGCAGGGGTGACTGGAGGATCCCTCTCTGGAACATAAACGTTGCAGTAGTTTCATTTCCATTGAGGCCAAACTAATGAGCAAGGCACAGAGCACACAGTGGGTGGAAGGAAATATGCCTCAGAGGCAGAGTAAATGAAAAAAAAAGCCAAAGTCAAGTGTTTAAGGTCTATTCACATATATCATCCCTAGGGAAAAAAAAAAAAAAAGCATATGTAGATAGCTTTGGGAGTTATTTTATTTTACAAAGGCAATTCCATCCCTGCATGTGCAAACTTGACTTTGCAAGAGCAAATTGGATTATGTTGACAGTGCTTATTGAGCTAAATTTAGATAATCTAAATCCATATTTATGAAATAGGGCTGTAAGGTACAGGTATAAAAGTAAACAATCTCTGGTAAAGATTTAAAAGGTCAGCTGTACAAGTACATTGAGCTTGCTACTACATCATCTGCTTTTTAGAGAGTCTGGTCACTCGATGCCCCACTATAATTGTAGCTGGAGCTCCTCAAAGCTACCAGCATGCTGACCACTGCAAGGTGGTTGGGTTTGTTGGTTTTGTTCCTCCTGGCTTTTCAAGGAGAGCAAATAAGAAGGAAACCCAGAAGAAATTAATGAAGGAAAGAGGGGAAAAAGTTATCTAGTAAGGGCCCCAGCAGCTGTCTAGTACATTAAATGTCTTCAGATAATGAAGCAAGGTCTGATTTACAAAAATGTAAAACCACCTCTAAAATAACAGATTTTATTTGTTTTCCACTGCCTTAAAGATCTGCTAATAGTCACCAGCATACTACAAAATATTCATGTTCAATCCGTGTAATGTTATCTTTGGCAGCTTTTTAGGTTTTATGAACATTCCAACATGACAAACTGAGGAGATGGATTATACATTTTTTTTCCAGGCATTAGGAACACACAGCCAGAACTCTTTTCCTTTTTGCTGTCAGAGTGATGAAGTTATCTCACTTGATACAACCAGGATAAGAAAGGGGTGTCCCCTTAGAGCTGTTTTCATTTGTAAAGAGGTAGTGCACTTCAGCTGTGTTTAAGCAGCGCATGATTAAGTATTTAATAGTTTGTTTTGAATCAATGGTTTAAAATATGTTGAAACAGTAAAGATGGTAAGTTGAAAATACAGCAATTCAGATTTAAAATTAAAAGGAATTAGAAACAAAAAGGGATTGAAATCAGAATTTTAAAATTATGTGTATTACATTATTACATGATAATTTTCATATTCTGTTTCTATATTTTAGAATCTCCTCCGTGTATTTTGTTTTTATATTTTCGCTTGTGATGTTGCTGAAACATTATCCAAGTAATCCAGGGCTAGTCTATTGCCATAGGGTTACTTAATTCCTACAGAATTGCTAAGCATATTCATAGGTGAGATGACATTTAAAGAAATTCTTATGATTTCCAAATTGGAAGTTTATATTCCCCAGGAAAAACAAAACAAAACAAAACAACTATTCAAGATACAGTATGCAACACTAGACTAAACAAAAGTTCCTTAAAACTCTATGGCATTCATGGCCATACCATCAATATTTTGCAGTAAATGGGACTACTATGGGTAAATATTGCACCATGTGTAACAAAGTGGTTACACTCCTCAAAATTCTATTTAATGTACTACATTTTTAAAGACATGGAAATAAAGGCATGCACTGGAAACTGTGAGCAGCAGAGTTAGAAAAATGTGTGTCCTTTGCAAGCTGTGCCTGTCCACATCTCTGTGAACTTATCCCTAAATTACTTTCAGGAATCCGTGCAGTTCTGCCCACCCAAAGTAAAGCCTGAGTGAGTGCCGACAATGCCAGGGCAGTTCAGCTGATCACCATAAATCTGCAAGCATTCGCAAGCACGTTCTCAGTTTCATTGTCAGACCCTAAGAATGCAGAGTGGCTTTTCTATTTCTTACTAATTGTGCCATTTCTTTGTAATAGAACCAGCAAAACTGATCCTGTCAATTGGTTTTTAGCTTTATCTCATTCACTGGAAGGCAGACAAGATTTTGAATGCAGCTGAGGCTTTCAACAAGCGGGATAGCTTGGCAATTGTCACTGTTTTCCTGGAGGTCGGTTACTGACATACTGAAAACACGTATCTTTCTCTTCCCTTTCCTTATCAAAACTGCAGTGATGAGGACTAGAAAAAATACACCTTTGCGTTGAGTCAGTGGAGATGATTGCCTCTTATCCTGATATAGCAAATATTTCCAACTTTGCCCATGCTTCTATATGGATGTTTTACCCAAATGCCCATTTAAACCACAGACCCTTCAAGAAGAGCTGTTTTAAAACATGGATGCTAGTGAACTTGTGTTGTTTCATTCACCTTTTGTAACAGGAAATGTTCACACCTTTTGTGTTTGTTTTCCCCTTCATTTACAAAGTGGACTTTCTCAGGCAGACTGTTTGAGTCATGTATGGCACTTCTGTCTCATCAATCAGAAAAGAAAATTCTAGATCAGAACTCCAAGAAATCTTGAATTCATGCCTAACATATTCAGACTTTCAAAACCAACTGGGGCAGGAAAAATAATTCCTTATTATTACAGGACTTTTTATATTAAGGAACCATTATAGCACGGTATTATACATTATTATATACTCCTACAATATAATTACTTATAGTTCACATTGAAAAAAGATAGCAGCAAAATGTATTCAAAGAGAATTTCAAGGATAAACACATATGATCAATGCAATCATATACTTCTGAACACAAATTATTTTTGCACCACTATTTGTATTACTCTGCAAAGCAGAAGGAAAAATTCCTGTTATTTTCTCAAAAGTTCTAAATTTTGTCTTGTTCATAATGAGTTTGCAAAGTTCAACTAATCAACACTTACAAAGCATATTCTTATTCTTTGTTCTGTATGAATAAAACTATCATTATGTATTTAGGATTTTAAAGTATGTTTTTATTTATAAGTTGGCTTATGCAGTGAAAATCTCAATGGTATCTTGACAGTCTTGAATTCAGTAAAGACTAGGGTAAACATAATCACAGCCTGATTATAATAGTATAGAGAGTAGTTAAATTAAAATCTATGCCATCTCTCAGCTGCCTTTTTGAAGACTTCAAAGTAATGCAGGAGTTCATCTGAATGAGGCTGTTGAGATTTGAGAGCTGATAGCATGATCCTAGGTATGAGTTTATGGGATCCCATAAGAAATTTTGTATTTTTAGGGTTCCATCCTGTAGATGGATATGGGCTTTTTGTGTAGAAGTAAGAGTTCACCATTACTGGTTCCTACCGAATCCTGTGCTTCCATCCGTCTGTCCATTTAAAATTAACCCTGGTGTTCATCCCCAGCACAGCCTCACAATAACCATACTGAAATTTCACTCAGCTAAAGGAAGGAAAAAACAGGGAGAAATAACACCAGAAATGCACTTTTCTTAGGTTGTCTTGTGAAGCACTGACTATTCACACTAACTCCCTCATAAAGTCACAAGATAACCAGAGATAGAATCTGAAATGAAACAGTATTGTAATGATGCTATGCTATCAGTGTTTTAAAAGGAATTGTGTGATAGTTGCTGTTTTATTTCACCTGCACATCTAATAAATAATTATTTGGCATATGTCCATGGAAAAATAAAGGACCTTGGTCTGGCTGTACATTTAAGTCACACACTTACTGCGCCAATTTCACTATTTCTCAAGCACAGCAGTTCTCAGCTTTACAAATGGCTCCAGCCAGGACAACTGAATTACTTAATGGCCAGCAGTGGAAAAGATCTGAAGAAGATAAAGTCCGACTCCACAAGGAACAACATAAAGGATTAGAACAGAAATCAGGTTTCCAGTTGACCCCACAATGTAATTTACATGGTTTTTGTCTGAAATTAAGTACCTGTCTTAAATTATGTCAGAGAACATTATGTGTTAGGGTTTTGCAGCATATGTTGCTACAGATAGAGCTGCTTCTTTTACATTTGCATGCCTCTGACTGTACAGAAGTGCTGTGAACACTTACAGGTCTTCACACTTCCACTATAATGTCTTGGTTTTAAAAGACAGGTGTCTGTAAGGAAGGCAGGAATCTCCCTTGGAATGGAAAATGCAACCCTCTTCCCTTCAGATTATTATAATTTTGAAATTAAGGGGCTTTCAGGCAAATGTATGAGGAATAGGAATAACAGTTCTTTACTTATATATATATATCTATATATATATAACNGGGAGGGGTCTCCCTGAGGCACCCCAGCAGATGGTGGAAAGGTGTCTCCTTTTAGTGAGGTAGGGTGTAAAAATAGGGTCCCCTGTGCAAGAGCCGCTCCAGCGAGCGAGCCCCGCTCACGGTTGGAGGAAAAGCAGCAGAAGGTAGAAGCCTGCGGTGATGGTGAATTCTCTCCACAGCGATGCAGCCTCCTTCCCCTCTGAACGCCAGATCACAAGTGAAGCTAGGGGCCCTGCCCAACCCCCTCTTCCTAGGTAAAAGGGGCCAGTTGGCCGGGGCTCCTCCCTAGCAAAGTCCTTTGTCTCCCTCAAGTACCTTGGCAATGACTCCCTCTCAGCAATGTACGTGTGTGGGGAAAAAATTCTTTCAAAAGAAAAAGAAAATAAAAAGAGAACTCTTAAAACCCCAACATATAAAGTACACCGAAATTTCAAATTCCTGTTCCAAACATACTCAAGAGCTGAATTGTTTTATATACAAAATACCACCTCTGCTGCAATAAGCTTTTTTCAGTGGGACATACTCCTAGGACCACCTTCTCAGCTATCCAATGTGTGTATCCAGCAACTGGATCACCAAGGCCTTGGTCAGTGACTTGTCACCGCAATGTAGTAGAAACAAGTATATCAGAACGTGTGAAATGAATGAAATGTTGTTATACCTGGTTGGCTTGTTTAGCATTGCTGCCTTGTGCCATTAGCCTGTTAAGCATGATGACAGAAGTCAATAGTCTAACTTAATTCAATGTAATGCAATTGTACGAAACACAATGAAATCATACCAAGACCTGTCTTTATTCCATTCCAAAACAGGCACTACATTTATGGATAATTTTTCATATGAAAAAATTTTGAGATATCACAAGCAATTTACACCTGGAGAAAAAAGGAGAGATTATTTAGTGTCATTCTCCTGGCTTGTAATTAAAGGAAAAAATTGTTAATTGAAAGTGCAGAAAAGAGAGCACAAACTGCAGATAAGCACATGGCAGCTAAAATGCAGTACTTCAGCTTAGTCTTAGACCTCCGCCTTGGAAGGAAAATTTCCCTTTTGTCAAAAAAAAGTGTGTTTTCTTAATAATATCAATCTCTGATGCAGAATTGTGAATGAAATGGGAGCTCATCCATGAACATGGGAATGACGGACTCAGTATTTATACGCATTCTCCACTTCAATGCTAATTAAAAGACAGACAACATTCAGTCAGATATTCCTGCAATCCTCATCCTATTACCTTATTAAGCAAAACTAGTAAAATACCTCTTTCTGTTCATAAGAATACAGAAACAGTTATGAATAGGACAGTAATCCGCTCAGGTAACTGATATCTTCTTAATGAGCAGTCCTGAAACCACAGTGCTTTTCTCTGCCTTAGTGCAGCAACAGCATCATCCCTTTAACTGCCATGAATAGAAGAATAGTCATTTTCATTCCTCACAATTCTTCAGAAAAAAAGCTGATGGGGCTTGTAGGAAAAGTGAGAACAGAGACACAGATATATCACTTTGACTGGTTTCAAAGGAATTACCTTCCTTGTGATGGCAAAAAATTGAACTTTGCAAAGAGATCACAAGTGGAACACCATTGAGAAATGGGAACAAATCTGTTAGGCAGAGCAACAGCTTCCTGTACAGAATTGTTTTGTTCAGAATCCTTTTAAAAATCTGTGATGGGTTGAGCCTGAGCTGATGGACAGCTTGTTTGACCAGTGGTGCTTTTCGAAATTTTCATATAAAAAGGCTGGAGGGACAGGAAGTGCCCTCTCTCTTTGGGGTTTGGCTGTTCCCGCAGGAGCGGGGGGAAATGGCGGCCGAGGTTTTCGCTCCTTGGAGCGGCCTCGAGCCCCCTCCCCCTCCCTCCTCCGGTGCCGGGGACACGGCCCCGGGATGCTGGCGGGAGAATCTCCTCAGAGCTCGACAGTTGAGAAACAACTGTGTTCACTGCAAGTAGCTGCAACATCCAGCCAGGGCTCCTG
>VZTH01008953.1:635395-686392 GCA_013397815.1 Aleadryas rufinucha | reverse complement strand
AAGAGAAGAGAAGAAAAGAAAAGAAAAGAAAAGAAAAGAAAAGAAAAGAAAAGAAAAGAAAAGAAAAGAAAAGAAAAGAAAAGAAAAGAAAAGAAAAGAAAAGAAAAGAAAAGAAAAGAAAAGAAAAGAAAAGAAAAGAAAAGAAAAGAAAAGAAAAGAAAAGAAAAGAAAAGAAAAGAAAAGAAAAGAAAAGAAAAGAAAAGAAAAGAAAAGAAAAGAAAAGAAAAGAAAAGAAAAGAAAAGAAAAGAAAAGAAAAGAAAAGAAAAGAAAAGAAAAGAAAAGAAAAGAAAAGAAAAGAAAAGAAAAGAAAAGAAAAGAAAAGAAAAGAAAAGAAAAGAAAAGAAAAGAAAAGAAAAGAAAAGAAAAGAAAAGAAAAGAAAAGAAAAGAAAAGAAAAGAAAAGAAAAGAAAAGAAAAGAAAAGAAAAGAAAAGAAAAGAAAAGAAAAGAAAAGAAAAGAAAAGAAAAGAAAAGAAAAGAAAAGAAAAGAAAAGAAAAGAAAAGAAAAGAAAAGAAAAGAAAAGAAAAGAAAAGAAAAGAAAAGAAAAGAAAAGAAAAGAAAAGAAAAGAAAAGAAAAGAAAAGAAAAGAAAAGAAAAGAAAAGAAAAGAAAAGAAAAGAAAAGAAAAGAAAAGAAAAGAAAAGAAAAGAAAAGAAAAGAAAAGAAAAGAAAAGAAAAGAAAAGAAAAGAAAAGAAAAGAAAAGAAAAGACGACCACCAGGATTCCCAGTATACTGCTGCCTATGCTATGATAATGCACTCTATAACTTCCTTGCAGGCCTTATTCAAGTTCTTCTGTATTATCAGAGAGCTCAAAAAAATGCATTTATTTTTTGACTGTTTAAGTCATTAAGTGTTTTGCCATGCTCTGAGGTAACCAAGAGATCACACTGTAAAAACTGCAGCCTGGAATGAACACTTCCCTCACCACCAATCTATTGCCACCTGATGAACTCCACTTTAGATATCCATTACCTTCACATCTTTGGGGAGTTACTGCTCACATTTGACAAATCCGTGAAATCAAGAAGCTGGAATCTCTTAGAATCATGGAATTATAGAATGGCCTGATTGGAAGGGGTCTTACAGATCATTTAGTTCCAACCCCCCTGCCATGGGTAGGGACACCTTCCACTAGACCAAGTTGCTGACAGCCCCATCCAACCTGGCCTTGAACACTTCCAGGGGTATCTGTTTTGTCCCTGATATTCACTGTATTGGGCCATGTGTAACTTCTGCTTAATTTTCTCATAAATATACACATACACACACCAGGGTGGAAATCTAAGGCTGAGCTGGGAAAAGCCCCAAACCAGATACAGTGGGGCAGGGGAGCAGCGTGCGTCTGCCAAAACTCTGCCTCACAGCCATGGTGACCCAGGCCAGGCCCACACCACTGAATTCAGCTACGGCTGAGCCTGCTGGGCCCACCCTGCAGGGACCAGCACTGGCTCTGTCAGCACCAGGTGAGACAGTTTCCCTAGCACCATTTCTGACCCTTCGGTCACAAAAACATCAGCTCTTCACAGAAAATCTGGTGGCACAAAGGCCCACTTTTCTGAGGCAATGGATTTGATGTGTGGTGGTGTTTTGGCCTGCTCTAATTGTCACTGGAATCTTTAGCAAACTGCTTGTTAACTGCAGCTGAACAGGATTAAGCAGTGAATGGGGCCAAAAGACTGCAAAAGTTAGTGTCTGACATGACTAAATCTAATGCAATTAAATCTCATATGTATTTGGGACATTTGCTAATGGTTGGACTTGATGGTCTTAGAGGACTTTTCCAAACCAAATGATTCTGTGATTCTAATATAAAAGACCAAGACATGTACTGCCCATATTTTCAGAAATGGTACCTCAGAGCATACCCTCTCCTGCCCTGCTGTAAGCTCGATCCTACAGCTGGAGGGTGTTAACCAGGAGACAGCTGAGGCCTGGGGCAATCTGGTCATCTGGGCTGTCCCTTGAAACCAAACTGCTTCCTCACGATAAGGAGACACTAACCCTCGGCACCCCAGCAACGTGACATCAGGAAATGTTTAGATTTACCCTTTAAAAATGTGTTAGGACAGATTTGGTCATAGTGGCACAAAAAGCTGTCAGCAACTGATGCAATAGAGCCAACCCTGTCTTATCAGGAGGTTCCCCATGAGGAAGAGCAAGGAGGGGGATATCCACAGCCCCTTCTGTGCAAGTAGTTGGGCTCCCCTGCACTCCTCAGGGGAGGCCAGATCTGCACGTCCCCCTCTGTCCCTCACCAAACTGTGTGCTCTTGCACTGATGTGCACCATTGTGAAGTGTGGTCTAATATCCTCTCAAGACCCATTATTCTTAATTATCTTCATGGAATCATACAGGTTGTTTCTGCTACATATTTTGGAGTCATGGACCCATGGATCCATTGTGTCTTCTGTCTGTGAAAATGCATGTATTTAAGAGAAATGCTTGAAACAGCCACAGTCCAGCTATTCAGAGTGCTTTTAGACCTTGAACAAGTCCTGCAGGGTTAACGTTAAGGCAAGATTTCCCAAGGCTGTCAGCTAACAATCTCGTGGTTTGCATTTCTTTTACATATCCCACAACAGTTTGTAACATGGATTCTTTTGTTGTTGGGTCAAGAGAGAGAAAAGCTCCAGGGAAAGCCCGCAGACAGTTTTACATAATTATTGCAAAGGAAAGCTCTGCCGAGACCTACAGAATTGTTTCCTATTTCACTCATTGTACCCTGCCTCCCCTCCTAGGTTCCCCTGGCATGAACATTGCTGTCCTATCTTGTGATCCTTTAGCTCTGCTTCCAAGCATTTGCTGTAGACATATTTCTTTCCTCTACTGACATTTTAACTCATTTGAGAATATCTGATTGATGAGAGGGAGGTGGAGAACAGATATTTGGCTCAAGTAGTTGCAAGAGCAGACACTTGTGTACTGGAGATCAAGCTCTAGATCTACTTCTGAAATCTCATTTCTGTGATACTACAGCAAGTTGGGTCAGTTGTGAAAGGAACATAGATGGAATTCAAATAAATTATTCAACAGAACAAGAATGTAAGTATAAAGGGCCATATATTAAAACTTAATTTTGTTCAAGGCTGTGACATGCATTGTGCTCTCACTCACGTTCTGTGTATCTGCAAACATACAGGGATATAGTTATTCCAGTGAGATGGCTAGACTAATAATAAGACTCAGCAGCTACTCCTGAGCTCTTGTTCCTAAAGGCTATGCTTTAAAATCTCTAAACACCACAACAGAAGTGATCCACTTGCCACAGGGCTGGAGCTTCTGTTAACTAAGAGATCTTTTAGGTAGTCAGTATTTCAAGGAAATTAAAATCTTATTTTTAAATGGCTGAACAAGGAGTTAAGTATCCATTTGAAAATACTGACGTAATGTGACTCCTGCAAAGCCACAAAGAAAAGTGGTGCAAAGTTTGGAACAGAAATTAATTGCTATACAAGGCTCCCATCCTAGACATGGCTCAGCCCCTTAGAGCAGACCTACCATTAAAACACAGCATTCTAAAAACACCTTCCACTTAAACAGATGTGTGACCTGTGCTGGCATAGAGTCAACTCCTTCTACACATCCAAAGGTTTGCAAACCTTTTTCCAAAGAGAAAGAAGAGGAGACTCAATTTCTAACCCTTGATCTCGCCCTCATGCTCCTGGCTCAGAGCACAGGACCAGTTGGTTCTAATTTGACTGCATACCTAACAAAGACAGTGGTAAAACAGCATTCACTTAAGTGTTGGCTTCTGTGACACAAAAGTCACAAAAATCTTGAATTTCTGCTGAAAGACAACATGAATGCCCACATATAAGACAACAGTGAATGGAACAAACATTAATGCACCATTTTGCAAATAAGGGAAAGCACAAGAAAACTTACAACAAGTTCCAGAAGATGCATTTTGGCACCTGTAATGAAACTTAGGATGAATTCCAGTGGCTAAATTCAGTACAGAGCTCCAGAAAGCAGACACCAGGCTGCCTCTCTCATTTATGAAACATCTAAATACCACTGTTGTGCAGGAATGTCATGTGCAGTGGTGCCCACACAGCAGCCAGCTTATGGAGACCTAAGTGTCCAGACAGACTGGGGACAAGGTGTCACATGGCCACTCCAGGGGGATTTAGAAAGAAGAGGGGTGGTGGTGAAGCCCTGGGTCACAGTGCTGTATATGGCACTCTAAGCACATGCCAGAAGAGCTAGTTGTGCCCATACTAACAGCTGGAGAAGGAACGGTTTGGCCATAGTCAAGTGGAAGCTCTCCAGTGTGGTTTTGGCAAATGTCATCTAGAGCTCTCTGCAAGAGAGCCTAAATTCACTAAACCAAGTGAAATGATGGTTTCCAGTAGGCTGTATGGAATAAAATATGCAGGAAGTTCAGGTATACAGACTCAAGACATGTTATGGACCTTATTTCAGGACCAGAAAGTGAGTCCTGGCTTCTTTTATTTACCCCAAGAGGCACAGATAATAAGCTCACTGCAAAGCACAGCAGACACGCTTGATTCCCCTCGGGAAAAGCAGGGGGTGTTGGTAGCTAGCACATTATTTCAAGAAGTAGGTGGCTCTTCCCTGCTCAGCCTGAGGCATCCCTGTCACCTCTGCAAGTGCCTTGATGGGCAGCCTTTGAACCAGCTACACTGTTTTTAAACAGGAACTCTTCACTGATATGACTTGGTACTACTTACATGGTGAGTGTGGTATCATGCCTCTCTGTAAACTCTGAAAACAAAGTGGCAGCAAACAAGAATATGCAATTAAATTATTTTTAGCCATCTAGCCTCTCTTCTGGTTAGTGCTTTTATTCTTTGTTTGGGTAGCTTATTCTCTGCCAAATGAGAAAGGTAACAGTGCCAGTAAGAAGCATGGGCTCATGTTTGTTCAATGGCTACCACCTTGAGAGTGCTAGGTACTAGAAGTGAAACACATCTTAGCACTCAAAGATGTGCTGGCTGAAGAGTTACCCCAGTGCCCAGGCTGGGATGGCTACTGATTCTGAAGAGCCTTAAGCCATAATAGAAAACAAGTCTACTACAGACATATAAAAACCAGTATGTAAAGCATAACTAAACAGGAATACACACTTTCCAGAAAACTAAATGGAGCTTTCTCTATTTCAATAAAAAGCAGTTCAGTCAGTCATGTTTTCCTCCTGCATGAATTACTGGATACAAGGTGCAAGAGAAAGCCCTTAATCTTTATTTTTTTTAATCTCAGCCCAGTTTAGCAGGAACTTAGTATGAATGCCCCCAGAAGCACCTCTGAACACAGTGTCATAATGCAATGCACCAGTCACTAGGGAAAAGTGATGCACAATCATGAGACTTCTGTGTTATTTATGCAATATCACACCTAAGCAGCATGTTTACCCAAGTGCTGTTCAGCTCTGATATCCTGGGTGTTCCCACTCAGCTATGGCTGCACTGCAGGGGTAGATTACTAGATTACATCCTGATTGCGATAACCCAGAGGTGGGGGCCATGTAGGCTGTGTATACCCTCTGTATGCTGACATGAAGGAGGAAATCCAGAGCAGTAAAAATGACAGATATGCAAATAAATTTTAAAAAAACAAAGAGATGCAGCCCAGGACACAGCTTTCTGGGCTGTGAGTGCACATCGTTCATGTCCAGCCTCTCATCCACCAGCACCCCTAAGTCCTTCTCGGCCAGGCTGCTCTTGATCTGTTCATCCCCAGCCTGTGTTGATACCGAGGGTTGCCCTGACCTAGGTGCAGCACCTTGCACTGGATTTTATTGAGCCTCATGAGATTCCTATGGGCCCACTTCTCCAGCTTCTTCAGGTCCCGCTGGGTGGCATCCCATCCTACAGGTGTGTCAACTGCACGACTCAGCTTGGTGGCATTCGCAGACTTACTGAGGGTGCACTTGATGCCGCTGTCTGTGTCATTGATGAAGACACTAAACAATACTGGTCCCAGTATAGACACCTGAGGGACACCACTTGCCACCGATATCTATCAGGACATTGAGCCACTGACCAGTATCCTCTGCATGATATGTGGCCTATTCTTCATCCACTGAATAGTCCACTCATCTCATCAATCTCTCTCCAATTTAGACTGAAGGATATTGTGGAGGACTGTGTCAAAGGCCTTACAGAAGTCCAGACAGATGACATCCATGGCTCTCTCTAGTCCACTGATGTAATCACTTCAACCTAGAAGACCACTATTTTAGTGAGGCAGGACTTGCCCTTGGTAAAGCCATGCTGGCCATCTCAAATTGCCTCCCTGCCTCCATGGGCCTTAGCATAGCTTCTAAGAGGACCTCTTCCATGACCTTCCCAGAACAGAGGTGAGGCTGACAGGTCAGTAGCTCCTGGGGTGCTCCTTTCTACCCTTTTTAAAAATGGGTGCAATCTTTCCTTTTTTACAGACACCAGGGACTTCACCTGACTGACGTGACTTTTGAAATATCACAAAGATCTTTTAACACACATTTATATTTACAGTGTGCTTGTGTGAACCAAGGAGCCTGCCCTGAGTCCTTACGGTGATATTTAAATATCTCATAACTGAGAGAGACAGGTAGAGAAGCCCTTTCTGGAACCTCACACAGAGAGTGAGGTGACAGTGGTGCCATGGCTGAAATGAGCACCACCATTCATCTGACTCAGAAAACTGAAGCAGAAACAGGTTTAAATAAGTGATCAGATTTTCCATATGAATCTTCACTGCAGATTTAAAAAAACCCACAACTGGTTAACGATGATTACCTATGCTCAGCTGTATTTACTGTGTGTGTGAATTTACCCTTGCCCAGAGCTTGCAGCCAGAACTGAAGGCACTGGCATAGTCTGCCCTGCTGCCCGTGCTTTGCCCAGGGGCTTTCCATAAGCTCAGGGATGTCCAGCTAAGCCAGAATGTGCCAGACCTACAGAGCCTGCTTGGTAGTGCTGATGTGGCTGTGCACCATCCAGGCTCCCTGAACACAAATGACTTCAATATTCTTTTTTTAATGCTTGGACAAACTTCCAGATAGAAGAAAACACAGAAAAACTTACCTTGCTCCTACGGTGATTGTTTCTGGTGTGGCTTTTAGGCATGTGTAAAACTAGATAACAGCAATTGCTTATGGAAAACAGGGGGGCACTTAAATGCACAGGTTCACCTAAATATGATCTTTTAAATCTGAGTATCTTTTGTTATGCAACAGAAAGTTGTTTTTTTTTTTCACAATCTTGTTTCACTTTTAAGAAAGGAGGTAAATTACAATTAACAGCACATCCTTAATACATGAGTTATGTTGCATACTCTTCTTTCACAGGCTGAGCCTTCAGGACACTGTGGGTCTTATTCAGGATGTCTTGTTAGTGGGCAGGTGACCATTGCCTTATTCACAGTGACATCTATCGGCAAAAGCAATATGCAAAGGGCCTCTTTTTCTATTAGAAGGCTTTTAGAGTGCCTCTTCTCTTATCTTTAGCATTTTTCTTTATCTTCTCCACATCTCCCCACTCAGTTGTTCCCAGTCAGTTCAGAATTTTAAATTACTTAATAGACCTTAGTTTGTTATCATCTTTTCTAACCCACTATCCCCTATTCTCAATCAATCATTCATCTGTTTCCACCAGGGGAAGATTTTATATCATCAGCACCATTTGCCAGTTTATTAATGAAAACATAAACTATAAAAGAAGTTGAAGCTTCAACAGGACAAAGGGAAAACAGAAATTAAGGAAAAACTCTCTGAAAAACACCAAGAATGACTGGGTTCATTTTTTCCCTCACCATTGCCAAAGTGCTGCTAAAAAAAGAGAAATATTGAGACCACATTTCTGTCTGATGTTCATACAACTGTAGAAAGGAAAAGAACTGGAAGCAAAGTCTTGACATTTAAACAGCTGACATTTCATTCAAAATATTTGCAAACCAGAGACAGAAAAATAATAAATCAGATCTTCACAAAAATATGTATTTCTTCTACCTGTTGCATGTAACCTATATGATTTTCATCTGAGAAATGAAGCTGTCAGTAGTATCTACAAATTATTCAAATTGATCTACCCAAGTATGTGGGTGAAACTTGATGAAACAGAAACAGACATAGGAACTGACAGTGCAGCACAGTTCTGTTAAGCAGAGGCAGAGAATCTTTGTTTTCACGTGACAATCCAGTACTCTCCTGTCAGAGACATTCCCTCTCCTCAAATTCTGCTGCACGGGAGAAGAGATGCCGATCACACATGCAAATGTTTCACCACAGAGAAAACTTGTACTTGGCATAAATGATGGAGAGGTTGACAGAAATAGGAAACAAAACATGAATTTAGAAACATTTTCGTTTCAGCATTATCTCCTGTCTCACAAAAACAGCAGACACACAGAAAAGGCTCTCTGTCACTGAGTCAAATACTTCACAAATAAAAGATACGGAAATAACAGTATCTAAGAGATTAAATCACAGACCAATTCTTTGTATTTCACATCTATAACTAGAAAGCAAGATCAGACTGGATGGGAGAACAACAAAATGTAACAGCTAGATCAGAAGTTTGACGCAGTGTATCTGGCAGCAGTGATAAGGGAGATTGTCACCATGCTTTTTTAGACTAATTAATAGATAGTAAAAGAAAGAAGCCACATGTCTTGAGCAAGATTGCTCTGGTATTCATACCTTCATGCTGAGCTTACAACCTGCAGGTGCTCCAAGTTTCTCAATTATTTGCAGCTTTTAACATCTCAAGATTTATCGCTAGTAATCTGCCCCTTGCCTATTTAAAGCTACAAGAATCTAAATCCAAAATTTCCTTTCCATTAGGTTTATAGAAACTGTATAACATATATATTTGGTTTATGTTGTTTTATTCATATGCCATATTCCACTTTTTTTTTCTGTGAAGGTATTTTGAAATTTTTTTTCTTCAAATTGATTCTTAGAATTCCTTTAGGTCCCAGTTCATGTCTGGAAGCAACTGAGAGAAAAATCTCTAAAGCAGCAGAGAAAAAATAGGTACATAGCAAATGGTACATAGCAAATGTCATCAAACAGATGTCTGCTGTATCTTCAGCCCACGGTACTCCACAAGGGAAGACTGCTACTTCTGGGGTTTTTTGTTTGACATAAAGAAAATTCCCAGCTAATGTTGAACATGTGCAACATTAAAAACGTCATGAGACTGACTGGCAAATGCTATAAGCACAGCAGAGCACACTGCTTCCCTCCTGTGCCAAAAACAGCAGAGCTGACCCCAGGGCTCTACTGTGGTTTATTTAATTCTGAGAATAAGTTTATGGGTGATCAACCTTCCAGCACACCACAGTTCTTGACAGCTACTATTTTCAGCAAATACACTCTATGGTTTTTTGGTCACTGAGCATTTCATTCTTCTTAATATAAAGGCTCCAAGTGTGTCAGAGGGTTAAGAATTGATCAAAGGAACGTGTGGCTGCAGGGGGGTGATGACATATGGACTTCACACTTGACATAAGATTCTCTGGGAGAACATTTGTTTGAGATTCAGTATAGCTTAGGCATAGAGGAAATAAGTGACTGAGGCTGCAACCAAGTGCTCAGAGTTGAGACTGTGTCCATATTCTCACTTTACAGTTGCAGGGGATGGATAACTTGAGAAGCTGTTCCCAAATGTTTTCAGGCAACTGAGCATTTCTAGTCTTTTTCAGATGGCACCAATAATTTTCAGCTAGGCCAATCTACCATGAACATGGCATCTCCACATAAGGGGAATTACTTTGAATGATGACTTCTTCTAAAACTTATTAGCATAACTATAAAAATAGTCAGTAGTTCAAAAATGCATTATGAGAAACTTGTAGATTTGATTGCATGTCTTACCACTGCCAAAAATATTTTATTTGGAACATAAAGACATACCTAATACTACACTGCCCAAAGACAGACTTCAAATAATGGGTGACAATTTTTTCCAAAACTAAAGCTGCAGGTGCTAATTATAAAAGTAAAGCCTTCTCTGTAAAGCTTTAAGCTCTTCAATAGAAAATACAAGACGCATTCATAAAATCCATTTTTTATTTTGTTAAAATCCTTATAAATATAAAAGCACTGGATCAACTCCACTGTTTACAATATGTAAAAAATACGTATCGCTTCTGTTTACAATATGAAGTAGTAGCCTTATTCCTTTCTCTTCTGAGGCAAACAAACTTTGTATCCTTCCTGCAATTTGTAAACATTTTTTTTCACATTCTGTAGCTACTCACATAACAGGGAAACATATAAGATCCAATCCTAGGTCTAAGAAAGGCTGTGAAAACATACAACACACTCCCTCTTTTCTTTTTAGTGCTGCTAAATGCCTTTTATTTATCCAAGGGTCTGTTTATGTTAATTTCTTCAGAAAATATTCAAAAGGCATTGGGAGGCCTTGCAGGATATAAGAGCTATATTCTGGGGAGGAGAAAACAAAAAAATCCATCTACCTTAAACTAAGATAAAATACCTATATCTCTATGTCTAATTTATTTTTCTAAAACAGCATATAAAGCCAATCCTGATTGTGATTTCCCTCATGATTGTTCATCTAAGATCAAATGGCCCATTGAGGTAAAAGGCAGAGCATATAAAACCTGTAAAAAAATTGAATTCAAGGACAGCAGTCATGGAAGATGAATTTGTCAGAAGTACTACAGAGAATGGTGTTAGTTGCTGCCAGTAAAACCTCTAGCTGCCTCTTTCAGGTGTCACTGGATTTCACTATGAAGTTCTCACAATTTGAGAGTAAATCTAATTCTATCCTAAGCTACATCCTATGGCAAGTTCATTAATAAAAATATTTGGTGTAGAAAACCCAATTATATTCCGATAACAAAAGTTCCTAAGAGAAACACAGACTCAAATTAACTCATAAAGACAGATGTTTCAACATATTGCTGTTGACGGCTGAGCTTTTTATTAGATGTTGACTTGATTCCGATTTCTTTGGCTCACTCTGACTATTCTCTTTGGTCTTGGAATATAAGTGCAACCACTGAAGTTCAACTATGACAGCAGAACATCAGCCAGTACCTTGAGACATTCTATACCTGAGTAGTGCTGTCCTCCACAGCAAGATGAGAGGTAAGCAGCACGTGGTTCACACAGCAGTGTGCAACAGTCTGGAACAATAGCTACCCCTGCCTCTTGATTTTAAGTGGCAAAAGTCTGATGCTACATGGATATAGTGTAATAGTCCGTTATTGTTCACCAAATACAGCATACTGGATTAAGGCACAAACTGCTCCCTCTATGCCCTTTCACCTTGCAGTTTTCAGGTTTCAGGACAATTTCATCTTGTCATGTTGTGAAATTCAGGAATACCTAATCTACCTGATGTGATCTTGCAATACACAAAATCCTTACTATTTGCTTTAAAAAACCCATCAATCAGTATATGATTACTGCTATGAAGCAGCCAGAATAACAGGATCATATAAATATCTGTTTTACTTATATGCTGTTAGTCATTACTGCTTTTTGTAGGAAAGTAAGCATGGTATTGCAGAAGTCAGCAATGAAATTACATCATCCTTGACATTTTTTCCTTGGGAACTGCAATGTGAGGTTCACATAGAAGCTAAAAGTTATGTTAGCGACTAGAAGAATAATCCCAGAACTTCCTATACTGTCAATAATAGCAGAGATCCTGTTCAGTAATTCGGTGGCAAAATCTGGGCAACTCCTTCACCACAACTGACCCTTATGATTAGCAGTGACTTCTGTGCATGCAGTGCTGATGGCTCAGTGCTGCCAAGCCAATGCACTCAAACCCAGTCAGACCTGTTAACATCAATGAACCTGTGACAACTCTGGACATACTTGTCTATGAGAAATGACTGCATGGAAACCACTAATAAAACAACACCTATTTGTTCAAACAACTCACAAAAAAAAATTAAAAATCACAAAGTATATTAACTATTAAAATTAATTCAGCCTTTGCTTTCAGAGGGAGGCTACTCCAGCTTTACTCCTTTAATTTCTTCTGACTTCTCGTCCCCTTAGAGGCTGGGGAGGCCGGAAGTTTCTCAGCAAGCAGCAGGCGACCTCATCCTCAGCAGTGCTCAGGAGGCTGCGGAATTTGGCCAGCTGTAACCAAAAGAGACATAAGGTTCAGCAGAAAACCTTCATGTTGATACTAATGAAAAAACTTATAAATATTAAAAACACTTGTCACTTTTTTTCTACCTGAAAGAAGAGAACTGTATTTTATTAAGTCTTGAGGGGAATGGCAATTTCACCATTTCTATCCTTGTGAATGAAAAAGGTTGACTACTGAGAAAATATCCCAAAATACATGTCAACACAAAACTGTGCATAAGGATTACTTGTTTCCTTTATTCACACTTTGTCTTCCATAACCTGATTTAAACCAGGGGGCATTATATTTTTTAGTTGGATTTCATACTTTGGAGATTTTGAAATGTTTTTTGCCAAAAAAATAAGATTGTTTCTTATCATACAAACATTCTATGTATGTTTCCTTGTTCACAGAGTATATTCAGAATTAACCTGGAATTGCAGGTGTGGCGCTAGAGAAGGCTTCTGTAACTAACACTCACTCAGACCAGGAGAGATGCCAAATTCTTCCCTTGTGAAGACACAGGACAAGCATAACTCAGCATATGCTGATCACAGCAGAAACCCCTATCTGAGCTCCATGTCTAAACCTTGGGAAATCTGAGCCTGATTTCTGACCTAAGTACAGAATTTTGTTTAATATCTAATATTTCCAATAGTTACTATTTCTCTATATCACCTTACTTCCCTTCCAGGTTACCACAGGTAGAGCAGCACATTCCATTATAATAGAGCATTTAATTGTATGGCACATTGCACTGTAATGACATTAAGAGCCAAAAACATCAATGCTATCTTGCTTCACCCCATTCTAAAGCTAACATTTGTAATTCAGGCTCCACGTAAGTTTCTAAAGACTTAAAAACTATTTTTAATTTCTTTCAACCTGAAAAGTGGAACAAAAGTCTGTAGTAAACTCTAAAGCTCTAAAGAAATACAAACTCAATGAATAAATTAAATGGTAGAACAATATCAGTCACGGTGCTGACTGATCAATCACAATAGCAGACATTACTGAAAACAAACACTTTAGCTGCATGCATGTTTATATTGATAAGAATATAGCATATTTCTACTTTAATACATAAGATTATCTAAAGTCTATGAAAAATGAATAATAAAGGATCACTATACTTGACACTTTCCCACACCATGTCCTCTGAGCCTGTTACACGTGGCTGTTTGTATACAGCATTTCACATTTTAGGAAGTATTAATTATCGATTTACCCAAATAAGAAGCTTTTAACCTGAACAATGGCTTGTCTTTGGAAAGTGGATACCTTAACACAAGTTTTCAATCCTACATTCATACACATTGCAGCGAGCCTTACAAAGCCAGACTGAGGGGAGTGAAGAAGAGATATGGAAGAGAAAAATACACCCATTGAGCAAATAAATTACTTCAAATCAGTTACAAACAGAATCTGAGCTTTCCTAACGAGCAACCTATTCAGGGAACTGTCTTAACATTTTGAGCAAAGACTGAAGTCACCATTTCTGCTTAGTCTGTGGTCTCTACTCGGAAAAATTTTACACCTAAGAGGATCAGCCCGCTGGGTGTCACTGTTGCCAAGTTAAGATACAGCATGAAGCTTTAACAAGAAATGTAAATAAACTCTTATGCCGTATCGCAGCTTTCCTAAAGCAGCCTAGCATAGCCCCAGCTTATTACAATTGTATTAGCTTTTCACAATTCTAGTAAATTCATCAAGTTTTATGTATTTGGAATGCAAGAAGAAATTTACTACTTGTCTGCCAGATAGAATGCCAAAGATGAGGTTTGAGTAGGATATGCAAATAATTAAATCAACTGGAATTCCAGAATTTCTAAGTGTCACCGCAACTCTTTTTTTCTTTACGTTTCCTGCGGGTTATTTTTGATTATTAATTTTTAAAGTATATAGATTATTTTAAAAACTCAATAATAAATAGCTGTTACAGCATGAAAGGCAACAAGAAGTCAGAATAAATTTGAATAACAAATTTTGCCTTTTGAAAATCTTATAAGGTCTGCAATGCCAAGGCCTGCAAAAAACCCGTAATTTTAGGTGGCATCTACAATTTCAAGTCTTACAAAAGCAACATTTCTATAGCAGTGAAAAATCCAAAAATACCTGTTCAGAACAAACACTTATGGGCTCTCTCAGAACAATCCAGATGACACTCTCAAGAAGAGGTGGAACAGTGAGAGAGCCAAAGTAAGTCCAGTAGTCCAGGGACTTGGGAAGCAGACAGCTGGGATCAAAGTTTGTGAATAGTGCTTTTTTTCCCTGGAAAGAAATAAAAGAAAAAGAAATACCAGGTCAGTATTATTTAAAAGCAAGAGGCCAAGGTAAATCATGCCAAAGGAGGTAGAGCTTGTTTCACTATCAGGTGGGCTGGCAGCACCTTGGGTGATGACAGGAGGTACTCATCAGTGCCCTTCTGATGAGGTCTTACCTTGGTGACAGCTTTGCTGTGGCTTTCCTTGATGCCAGCAGACACCATCAAAGGTGTCATGTTAGCACAGACCCCCCCAAAGTTACAGATGACCATGAGATGGAAGTTGTGGTGAGAGGAGAGATGTTAGACTTTCAATGTGGTCCCTGTGGGGCTGGCAGAGTAACCACACAGGTTACTGCCACTTGCTTTCCTCCCCACTCACTCCTCCCAGGAGTTACTACTGCTTCTCCCTGTACCGGATACCAGGCCAGAGATGTCTGTCTGAAACATCATGTTGAGAGTCTGGCTGATTTCTCTCACACAAACAATAGGTCATTTCTCACCTTGTACCTCAGCAAAACAGGGGAAGAAGTCTTGCCCTCATCTCTTTCACAACTTTCCATAAAGGACATTTTTCCCCTGTTAGTATCCTCATAGCAACAGATTTATCAGAGGCTGGGTTCTGTGAGGAATTAGCCTTTTCCTCTGATCTTTTACTGTGTGAAAAATATGTTTTGTCTACTTAGTTTTCAGCCTAAACAGAATGCCCATAAACTGGGTCAAATCAGATATAAATTGCTAGGGATTAGAAAACATGAAGGTACGGGGAGTAGCAGCCAGATTTCAAAAAAATAAAAAACCCTACCAAAAAATAAAAAACCCCAACAAAAGCAATCACCAATATTAGTATTCTTTTAGAAGCACTTGTTCACCTTGATTCTGATGGTGTCCAAGCGGTCAGTAATCTTCTTCAGCTGAGGGTTGCATTCACCAATCTGTTAACACCAAAGAAAAAGAAACACTGGAGCTCCAGAGAAAAGCACAAAAACTAATAAAAAGCAAATGCATAATGAAACTGCTTTTTATAACTGTACTGAAGTGACTGTAAGATCTGATGCATTTTGTGAGTACAAGCCTGTGACTAGCTGGTCCTTAGGAATAATACTGGTCATAAAAAAGATCCACTCCCTTGCTGATAGTATTCTGGCTACTCATAGTAATTATTTCAGCTTCAAAAGAATTACAAACTTTTCACTACAGGGGAACAGAAACCATTTATTTTTCATGTTTTAATATGCGGGATATTGAAAGTCACAGACTAACATCAGAAATTTAAATTGCTTGTAACACTGAAAACACTGTTCTTACGTAAGAACATTCCAAACAGAAATTGTGTGTTAAGAAATCCAGTGACACTTCCCTTGAGTCATTGTAATGCAAACTGGAAAGACAGAATTACTGAATTGCTGAAGCAGTTCTTTGCAACTGTTGCATGGAATGGCTCTCTGACTGTGCCAGCACCAGTACTAGCTGCTCTCAGGAAGCTGTGTCAGCCACCAGAAATCAAAGAATTGACCAAAGCCCTATCTTTTGCCATAGATTGTGTGAATTCCCCATCTGTTTCTTCAAACAGAAATCAATGAAGCTGTTGCACGAATTGAATCTTAGAACAGGTAGGAAAGGCAAAAAGGTATAAAATAACTATTAGGAAATTCTCCAGTTTCTGGTTTTGCATTTTTAAATTATTATTATTTTCTACAAGAAACTACCAGCTCAGAAACAAACCATTAAAGAAACATTTAAATCAAGTTGTCCCTCTAAAGGAACCTGCTAGTCAAGAACAAGTTACAGGGATCCAAATAGGAGCAGCTGAATTATGTTCCACATCCAATGTTGTATGGGCATGCAGACTAGGCAAACTGAAGAGTTTGACTGCCTTGAATAATCTATTAATCTGATATTTTTATTCTTAAAGGAAGCATAGCTTTCTACATTGGCAGCTAAACACTGTGAAGGAAGTAAGTATAAAACAAGTGTCTCTTTAGCAATAATTGCACCAACCATCACCATTATCTCTTTGGGTTTATAAGGCAGATTTATTACAAGGGTTGAAACATTCTCTTCTTACCTTCAGAAATACAGCCATGACTGCTAATCCATCTGACTGAGAAGCTGCCTCAACAAAACTGGAATACTTCTCTGCATTCCAATGGACCACATGAAGCTGAAAAGCAAGAGACACAGACAGCATCAACTCTCGCTGAACTCAAGTAGTGGCAAATGAATATTACAATTTTACTGGGTTTGATACTCTACTTCACTCTTTTGTATGCAGAACTACTCAGTGTTCTAAATGCAGCTATTTAATGGAATCAGTAAATATATAGTTCACACAAATGGCAAAAGCATTTCCAGTGGCTGGGATTATTAAAAATTTAGCAGCAATTGGCACGCCACAGTGCCTGTCAAATTACTCTTGGGTCCCCAGATTTTGAACTGAGGAGTTAAAACAAAAAAAGCCAATGGTTATATAACTAGAGGTTTTAAATCCATTTTTACTACAGCTGATTTTAAAAAGTGATTGAAATTCATGAGGATGTCATTAGTATTTTACTCCTCTTTTTCTTTAATCAAGCTTTCAGCAACATTAATCATCCACATAAATAGCTAGAAAACAGGCAAATACACATTGAACTTGCACTGACCCTTCTTCCCTTGTTTAGCTCAAGGGAACATCAGCATTTCATTTTTGACACTTTTCAAATGTTATCTTCTATGACTACCAGTAGTGATGCCCTTACAAGCTGCTTGATTATCTCAGGTTTGAGCATTTGCATTTCCAACATGCATTATTCTGGAAGTGTCCTGTCATATTTGCTTAAGAAGCTTAAAGGCACTACCCAGCCAGGTGGGAAAAGCCTGTGATGTCTACTTCCATGCCACCTAAGTCCCTCCTGCTAAACCCAGTTTTCAAATTCCTGACCACACTTCATGATGAGAGCTCCTGGTTCCTAGGAAGCGCCAGGATGTCCCAGCCTTGAGCAATGGTCTGACTGCCAAACTGGAAAGAGCACACTCACACAGCATTTAAGTCTAAGTACTTCACAAACATAAATTACTTTCACAAATCCTCAATGGATTAGTAAATCTTATTACACACAGTTTTTAGATAAAGATGCTCAGAAGCAGGGCATGAGATTGGCTTTTCTAAAATTGGTGACCATCTTTTCAGATTTTGAACTTTAAGAATGCTGAAAAGCAGCTCCATTGAATGACTTAAACTGGGATGAACCCATGAAAAAAAAAAGGCTTCTTTTGGAACACAGCACCTACAAGACAAGTAAAGTAAGAACAATTTAGGAAAGATGAAACTTGCTTTAAAGAATTTCTATGTGAAGCAACATAGATGCATGGTCAAAATAGGCAGCTGGGAGTATGAAGATTTTTATTCTAAATATCAATCCTTCCTTAACCTCTATGAGTTCCAATTTTCCATATCTGTAAAATGGAACTCTTACTTGGTCTTACTTGATATCAATGTTTGTTAAGCATTTGGGCTCTAAAGTGCTAAAACATTACTTCCAGCAAGTAAGGAATGTCACTGTAGTCAATAATAATACAGGTACAGACACAATGACACACAGGCTGGCTCACAGCTTTAGAAATCCTTGAAGGAGAGTTGCTATGAATATTATAAACTAAACCAGGAGGAGAACATAGTCCATTAAACTTTTCTCAAGTGCATTAATATCCTGGAGCTCACAGTGTCTGCACCGCCCCCTATTATAAGTTCACAGAACCTATGTTGAGCAACTTTTAAACAATTACATTTTTACATACACAAAAAGGAAACATACTCTCAGTCAGAAATTACTTTTATTGTGGATTTGAAAAAAAACCCCACCAAAACCAACCCAACAAAGAACAAAAAGGAAAATTCCCACAGCTACTAAAAGCCCACTCCCACTCCCTCATAGCTTTGCCAAAAAAACCCCAACAAGGTAACCCTCCCCAAAACAAAACCCCCAAACAAACAGAGCATGAAACGCTTTTGGGTACAGACCCGTTCTCAATGGCTTGTGACTTCTCTTTAAGGAATATATCCCATCTTACCACCGCTCTGTCACTGCAGCTTGTGAAGAGACCTTGACCAGATCGTATGTTGTCACAAAGAATGGAGCCATAGATCTCTTCTGCTTCCCAGTACACTTAGGGGCAAAATCTTGAGGTCTTCTTTACCTGTACATTAATTCTTTCTTCAATTCAGTCGATGCTTTTTCTTGAAATCTTGCACATCTTCCTTACAAAGGTGAGCATTGAAACTATCTTCATGTCTCCTTCTGAGGTTTTCTCTTTTGTGTGAACAATATTCAGAAGCCTTGGTTTTAATTCTGAGTTTCTTATCATAAGCCAAAGTGACATCTAGAGAGCTTCTTGTGGAGGGTTACCCAACCAATAGGTAACAGAAAGGCTTTTAGACTGGCTAGAAATTCAGAGATATTTTCTCCTTCCATTTGGTTTCTTAGATGGGAAACATATATATTTTCTCAGCTAGAAATTTGGTTTTGGTACTTAATGGTTTTAAAGCACCTTTATTAATTCTTTATATTCCATCTCACCTGGTTCCTGTGGAAAACATAAGCCTTTAAACACTGCAAATGTCACTTTTCCCCATTAGTGTTAGAAAACTGATCTTTTTTTCCTGACCAGTATCTCTTATAGCATTTCCAGTAAAATCTGATCACACCACAGTGCATACATTACCTCTTTTTCTTCTGTAGTATTATGCCTTTTATTTGTCCATTTATTTTTACACTTTTTACTTCTTTTTAACCCCAGAAAATTCTGACATTGTCTGAATCATCTGCTTTTAAAGATCTCAATCACATCAAAATACTACATGTTACTTCCATTTGCAAAGAGGAGTCTCATACTGAGTACTTTTTCCTGCAGATTACTCAAATGTACCAAAGGAGACAGAGCAGGAGTGAATGCTCCATACCAGAGCAGATGGTGTACTTCTCCCTGTGGCACACCACCTCCACTGAAACACGGTACCCCACAGACAGGAGGCATCCCACAGATATTAAAGCGTGGTTCTCCAAGTCATAACCACCACATTGCTACGTGCACCACAAAATGCAACATTCCTAAGTCTTGCATAAACTTTACACTACACAGGCCCCAAATCCAGTAATTCTGTGGTTTGTCTCTGAAGATGACTTTGAAAATGTTCTCCAAGGAAGAAACAATGAAAGACAAAGTTTAAAATAACTCTTGAACATTAAGTCTTGCTCTTATCAAGCTCTTGTCTTCTGTACTCCTTTTCTAATCCTCTCCAAAGCTTTCAAATAGGTTCTCCTTTGAGAAAGGACCAAACATGCAACAGTTCAGGAAGATCGCTTGTCTTTTGATAAAATGAGGGGAAGATGAAAAGCGGGAAGAGGAGGGGCAACATTATTCTTGCAATGGAAAACTAGTCACAAGCTTAGAGGTACAGATGACTCCATGTAAAGCCTTACCTCTGCAGCATACTTCATCCCGTCCACCGTGTGCTCAGAGCCGGCTTCATCATTGGATCCCCAGTGGAAGTGAATCTGGCGCAGCCTGTAGGTCCCACTGAGTGGCCCCCCAGTCAGCACTGGAAACCCAAGCAGAGGAAAAGGCTTCACTGAGAGAACAGGAGTCTCTACCCACATCCTCTAACCTCACACCAGACTTCAGTCTTCGGACAGTCCTCTGCTCCTGCTCATAAGCTGTCTTAGAAGGCTTCCCATTTCTTGCAAGTACTACAGAAACCCTCACCTGTCGAGGATATGACTAAGGAAATTGCACCTATGGGCAGATTAGTGGGTTATGGCCCACTAAAGGGTATGCTGTTATTGGCAAAAGTTGTCTTGCTATGGGTTGGATATTTCTAAGAAAATGGGAAAATACTTCTATTTTGCAACATTCAAGAGTTTCCTCTCTTGATTATATTCAAAAGAATCACTAAGAAATTAAGCTCAAAATATAGGTTTTATGAATAAGGAGCAGGATCATAAAAATGTAATGTCAGCAGAATTTCTTTTCGAAATTTAGAGGAAAATAGGTGGAGCTTAACAAATTCTCAGGGCTCTTTCCTTCATTTGCAACTAGATCCAGTTATATTAGATTGAAGTCTGAGGAAAAGGAGCTTATATTAACATAAACAAAATTAAGCCAATGCTACATATGCATTGTACAACTGCAGTATTACTGACAATTAGCCAGGGCTGGAAGGCATGTCTCATGAGGAGCAGCTAAGTACTTCGGGTTTGTCTAGTTTGGAGAAAAAAAGGAGGGGTGTCCTCACTGCTCCCTGCAACTTCTGAGGAGGAGAAGCAGAGAGGGAGCAGCTGATCTCTTCTCCCAAGTATCCAGTGACAGGACTTGTGGGTAAGGCTCAAAGCTGTGCCAGGGAAGATTTAAACTGGATGCTAGGAAGCATTTCTTTACCACAGTGGTGGTCAAACACTGGAACAGTCTTCCTAGAGACGTTGTCAAAGCCCCAGGCTTATCAGAGTTAAAGAGGCATTTGGACAATGCCCTTAACAACATGCTTTAACTTTTGGTTAGCCCTGAATTGCCCAGGCAGTTGGACAAGATGATTGCTGCAGGTCTCTTCCAACTGAAAGAGTCTACTCTATTCTATTCTAGTCTGTTCTGTTCTATTTCTAATTCTGTTCAAACTAACATAGATATGGGTGGGCTTTTCATTATTTTGCTTTTGCAAGTGCTCGTAATTTTCTCGTCAGACTTAGAATCAAAGTATCTCTGCACAGAGACTTGAATGTGAAGTACATTCAGAAAGATTCCTTATTCGTGGCAAAACAAATCACTCCACTCTCTCAGCTCCATATGTCCCCTGAGCATTTGGGGATCAGTCTGGAATAGTTTACTGGCTCATTAGAGAAATTTTAAGGGGAAATGAGAGGAGATTTCACCAGATGTTTTTTCAATTAAGAGCAGTAGGGAGGACAACAGCAACTTTTTCTCTCTTCTAGGTTTAGTCCGAAACCTAAACTTTCTTAGGAACAAAATACACCAAATAAAGATGAAAGAAGAATTTTTAAGTTGCCTATTTGCTAACACAAGTAGCTTGGATAATGAAAAAGAACTGGGACTGTTTATTCTGTGGGGATAAATATTTAACATCCTTACAGCTTCAACTCAAAACCACGCATTTACACAGCCAATAAACTTAGCCAACAGAGGAGATGGGGAAGTGGCACTTTTAAATTCTTTCTTTTGAGGACTGTAAACTTGGAGACAAATGATCCTAGAAATGTGTAATGATCAGAGTTCTAAATGGCTGAGGAAAAACTATTATGTAGAAATGCACCAGCATGAAATACTTCTGCTGAAAAGCATGGAAAATGGCCTTTTGATGTATTTGTGCTGCACCACACAGTGATGGTAAAACCCTTTCATTCCAACAGTAATTAAGGAAGAGGGTAGTCAGAAGTTTTTAAGGCAAATATCAGTAACCTGAATTTTGAAAAATGCTGGAAGATCAATAGAACAGTTTCAAAGAATGGTGCTAATGTGGTACCAAAGAGCATAAACAGACTTACACAAACAGCTACAGACTTGACAGCCCAGTTCCAATGCTGACCAAAGTGAAGAAATAGTTCATATGGAAGTCAGTTAATAATGCATTAGAAGATGCTAATGTATTTAGTACCAATTAATTTGATTTTTCATGAAACCAACACATGGCAGGAGTTCTTACTTCACAGGGGTGCCCCAGAAGCCAAATTTGGGCCCTAGAAAATTCAGTATTTTTTGAGCAATGACCTGAAAGAAAACAAAAACATTACTGATAAAGTTTGTCAGTGACAAATATTAGGGAAAATAGTGAATTACTCAGTTTATGGTTGTGGACTGAAGAATCTGGTCCACACATAGAAGACATGGAGTCCACTGAAGGAGACTGGGGATTCCATCTGTCAATTATCTGATAAATGTCTGTCAGTGCTTTGCCATGACATGAACTATATTCTTGGAGATACAGCCTGAGGAAAGCAGTAAGAGGAGGATCACATTACTGTTGCTTTGGTACCAGGGGAAGCCTAGAGGAACACTGTGTTCAGGCACTGTCACTTAATGGATGGAGTTAAGAGAGTGGAAGAGGTTCTTGGTGTATTCACATTCATTACGGTTTTTTTTTTTAAACTGTGAGGGTAATTAACAATTAGAACAACTTACCAAAGGCTGTGGTAGGTTCATCATCACTGGAAAATTTGAAATCAAGATTGTATATTTTTCTAAGAGATGTGCTTTAGTTCACCAGCGTCTACTAGGCTCGAAGCAGAGATTAATTCTGGGAAGTTCCGTGGCATCTGACAAGAGGTCAGACCGATCATTGATGGTCAGCTGGTGGCTTTCAGGCAACATCCAATGTTGACAGAAAATTTAAAACTAAGACTGTTCAGGAAACAAAAACATGATGGTGTCTCCATCTATGTCTTTATGAGCTAACAGGACTAAGTTGTCAGGACTAATGGACAGGGTCATCAAAAATCAGTCCCTCTCTGGCTTTGACCCTTGTGAAAGCATCATATGGTCTTAGATCCTCAGCTAAACCCTACACAGCCACAAAATGATTTTATTTCTTGAAGACTCTGCACTCCTACACCTTCAAGGGGAGGCACATGCTGGCTTGCCCAAAATCCAAGAGAAGGTTTTAAAGAGGAAGGCACTAACATTACAAAGACTATGATAAACCAGAGAACTTCTAAATAAGAATTATTGTTTGCAAAAAGGGAAGCTACATACTCCTGGAAAAGACTGGGGCAATAATACTTTTCAAAGAAGAAAAGGGATTTCTTGGCATCTATTTCACTTGTTCTGTACTGGCTCTTACTTAACCGGAGAAGTCTGAGTATAGGTTGTAAAAAGGGGAAAACATATAACCAAACCTGCAGCTAAATTCAGATAAGAGATTTGAGCGATTCGGTTGGAATGAACCTGTAAAGAGACATAAAGGATTCATCTGCAGTGAGAGAGAGAGAGCAGCATTTGAAAAATTGTACACAACACTGTTCAAACAGGGGGATGGCACTATCCAGCTGGTTGGGGTGGATCAAACCACTCCTGTGAGTAGGGAATCCCAGCACTTTCTGAGAAACACAACCTCGATTGTGTGTCCAAATATGTTCCCACACTGTACCATGCTGAAAGACAGGGAAAAAAGGAATCTCTCATCCCGAGGAGCAAAGCCTTACTGTTTAGAAGCAGTTCATACTCAGCAGTGAGACGTGCCCAGGCTGTAGGCATTCTATTTAGGAACTGGTGGAGGAGGTCACAGTACAACAGTAAAGGAACAAACCTGATTTGTTGACGGTGTCATCGAACTCCACACTGGTGGAGTGCCCGTTGTTAAGGATGATTTTAGCAGAAGCTGGATCATAACTGGGATTTAGAGGACGGAGGGAGGGATCATACTTGGTTTCCTCAGTTTTGATGTCGATGGGTGACTGACGGTCTCCATTAGCGACAGGAAAAACCTCCTTCCAGTGGGCAGGCCCTGCAATGCATTGGAAGAGAAGTCTAAATTGCTGACAGCACCCTCATTCTTATGAAAGAAACCTCTGCTTGAATTTCCTCATTTGCATCTTTTAAATTCAAAAAGGATGCATCAGGAAAACACAGATCAAAATATTCAGCTACTTTTGCTGCATCACACTGCAACAGCAGGTCTCAGGACCCCTTTGTGTACCTTGCATGCACCTTTAAACAAGGCCACATGGAGTATGTAGATACTTAATTATGCCCAGTTAAGACTCAGCTATGCACAATACAAAATACAACAAATGCTCATTTAATCAGGCGTCCTTTATCCAACAGGCACTATGTCCCAATAAATTTCTGACATGACATTTTTGCCTAATATCATGTCTCATTATGTCTGTGAGGATTACCTCTCTTCTGTGAAAATCCCCGCATTAAGGATTTTTTTATGCCTTAGTCATTTGCTGCAAAAGACCTGAGAACACATCTTCTTCTGATCATTCTGAATGAGATGGAGAGATGTCAAAAAAGGTGACTGGTGTTGTCAAAAAATGCTGAGGGGTTCCTGGAGCCTGATGGCAGTGCCTGGAATCTAAGCACTGCTGCACCTCCGATCACCTCCTCCCAGCCCACCAACTGTGGGCTGTCACGACAAAAAGAGACTGTCACCCTCTAATCATGAAGTCTCCATGCACATAGGCACACTTACACACACTGGTGTAGCACTGATAAATCAAAGAACAGGAACGCTCAGGACAGTGGTGCCTGCATGAGGTTTGGATTTCTACTGCCATTGTCTGATGAGCGTAGATCTTCTGGACACAGATGCAGTCTCATTCACCAGACTTAGGTAGAAATTATAGGACTATAGAAGCTGTTAATCAATACTAGCCATCTCAACCTTTGTCTCTCCAAGCAGTCTAAGCCAACCATGAGCTGAAAAGCTAATAAATCAATAATACAGACATGAGAAAATGGCAAATGACATCCTAAAATTGTAAGAAAAGCTTCATTAACAAGATATGTGAGTTATCTGTTGTTACCTACTAAACATCAGAGCGCTCCCAGTGATTCTCAATAGGAATATATGTGCCATCGTTTAATGTGCCATATTTGGATAAGAGGGTAAAGAAAAATAGAAATAAGTTGCCTGGGGAATATATTCTATAAAGTAAAGACAGAAAACAAGGGTTAGGATGGAAAGGAGGGGAAAGCAAGGGGAAAGAAGAAAGGAAAAAGAGAAAGGTGAAAGGTGAAAGTCTGCAGGGCAAACGATCTTTCAGTATTAAGAAGAGCACAGCACTTGTTTTTCCTCCAGGCTTATAACCGGTAAGAAGCATAATAAATCAATTTAGAGAGACTGGATATAAGAAAAACTTAATATGAGCATCAGAACCTAGTCTTATAAAATCTGCATCACTGGAAATCCTCATAACTCACTCCTTATACTGAAGATAACTGACCTCAGTGTAAAAATTGGGTTTGGGTCTTTCTGGATGGCTCAGCACTTAAATAAACATGATGACAAAAAAGGATGAAAACCTATGATGCAGTGGTTAATAGCCAAACATCAAAAGCTGTTAGATATTTTTCTTTCCTCAACTTCAATAGAAGTGAACATAGCTCAGAAACTCACAGGTGCTAAAAGCACCCAGGCACCCCGGCAGTAAATCAGGGAGGGAAGCGCCCACAGCGCCGTGGGGCTGCAGCTTGCATAGCATCTGGGCAGAGAATGATTCTCCTCCTGAACATCACTGAAAAAAAAAAGCAGGAAAAGCTTGTAAAGAACAGCCTAAGACTTAAGCCTCAGAACAAATGCCTTCAGTCTTGATTTGGTAAAAAGTACTTTTGTTAATTACTTCATTAAATAAACTCAATAAAGAAATAGATTCTAAGGCGGAAGATAAAAATCCTACTAGTTTGAAACATAAAACTGTTTAAACGTAATTCTTCTCACTTCACAAATGGTCATCAAAGCTATTCAATATTCTACTAACATACAGTTTAGAATATAATTTTAATTGTGTTTAGATCCTAATACCCTGCAGTTAGGGATGCAATGCAAAATTTTATTTGTAAGAAGCACCACTCCATAATTTATACCTTACTACCACAATTTGGGATTCTTAGAAAAAGCTTATTGCTACTTAATTTTAGTATTTCTAATATTCCTTAAATGAGAAAAGGCAAAAATATATTTATGTGCTTAACTACTTGGTCCTATTGCTCTGTCTCAGAAATAACTACAGTTATTTGAATTCAATAATATGGATTACTTGCATTCAGAAATAATACAAAGGTGCCAAAAAGAGGACCCAAGGCTGTGATTCTGTCACTAGCTAATTATTTAACAATAATATTCAGTTCTAAAAAGATATTATTGCTGGTTTTGCACTTGTTCTCGGCTCAGATGACCAAAATACTGTTTTGCTATGGGGATTAAACGTGTACCAGAAAAACAAACTGGCAGACACCTGACTTTTCAAAATATATAGGAAAATATCATGAAACTTCAGCTCATTTTGTACCACTAGGTTATATTAAGAAGTTCCTTACTAGGTCATCTATCAGCTATCTAATACGATTATGATACTTCTGCCACTCTAGGAAAACTGTGACTCAATTCATTACTACAGACCCTACCCCCAAGACAAACTTTCTGCATGACTTGTAAAAAAGTCATTACTGTTGAAAGAGATGCTCAAATGCATGTCATACAATTAGATTTAAGCCAGTGGGATCTCCAGGGCGAAAATTTCTTCTGAATTCAGATCTGAATTAGATGCCTCCATATAAAAATAATGCACGCTTCAGTTTTCCCAATATGCACTTTAAGACATATCCAGGGAGTATAACTCATTGATTCACCTCCCTTCATTTTTTCCTTTACTGAATGAAAGTGATTAACATACCAATTTTTGAACTTATGAAATTCTCTCCTGTTGTTGGGAAAATGTTCTGTTGCTAGAGGCAATTTTCTAGTAGCTCTTAACAATCAAAGCCATTATGACTGAGATTTATGACAAAAACCTGAACCATCTGCTCTGAAGATTTCATGCCTGTGTTTTGGACACAGCATTACCAAAGGCAATAAATTGTCTGACACTTTTAGGTCAGACTGTTGCTGCATATACCACTCACCAGCACTGCACACATCCAGCTCATGAAACAGATCTCACAATGAAGGCAGTTAGGAATTTGCCAGGAAATAGAACTCACTATAGCACCTCACAGTGTTGAATTTTTATCCAGCTGAAGCGAAAGATTACAAATTTCATTAACAGGATAATTTGAGACAGGCCCAGTGAAGACACTATAGGATACAGTTGAGTTCCAGTGAGCCTCTATAAGTGCATAAATGGAGCATGTACAGGTGAAAAGGGGTTTTGTTTTGTTTTGTTTTTTGACAGCTTGTTATTATATATAGAAAATTCATTATCTTAGTATGGTCTGATCTTGACAGGATCACATCCTCATTTATTTGTAAAGAGAATCCATTGCCCAGCTTATCAAACACAGAGTACTTTAAATTTATAAAGTTAGGTTTGCAAGTAATTTGGTTGCATATGAGATTACAGTAAGATTACCTCAATAAAAGCAATTAAAAATTCATAATGGGTAATATTAAGCAACTTTTTTAAATGCAGATATCAAAATGATGCAATTATTCTCAGAAAGAAAAAAATACATAAGGAGTTATGGCTGGACTGAGGTATCTTAAAGGTCTTTTGCAATCTAAAAGATTCTATGATTCTATAAATTAATATTCCTTTTATTTATAAAATGCCTCAGCATTACAGTAGTAACTATATCAAGAGAAATTTTTGTAGTAAGAGAAAATTCATGTAAATAATTTCCATATATTTCATTAAACAAATAGTAAACTGAAGACAATTGATTTCCCACTGTGGTCCGTTCCAACCCTACTCATTCAGTGATTTGCCTTTTAACTAAAGCGATTCCTCTTTAAACCAAATGGGGCTGAAGGGGCGAGAACATTCCCCTCCTGACAGGAACCTTGAGCAGCAGTGAAAAGCATGCATGATGCTACATTGAAGCCAGTTTTCAAGATTTCAGTGTTATGACTCTACAGATAAGGAACATCAAAACTGTGAGGTAAGAAAAGCAGCAAGAAAGCAAAGGCCAAGGTTTTCATACAAATAAAATAATGCCTCCATGCATTTCAGAAATACATGCATCAAAGCAACCGAGAACTTCTGCATTAGGTTTGTGTGACAAGATACTGGTAGCAGGGAGGCTGCACGTGTGGCTTCTGTGAGAAGCTGCTGAAGCTTCCCCCATGTTCAATAGGGGACAATGTCAGCCTGGCTCTAGGATGGACCCACTGCTGGACAAGACTGGGCCCATCAGGGACAGTGCCAGCACCTCTGGTTTAACAGATTTAAGAAGGAGGAAAAGTTACTGTGCAACAGCAGCTGAAAGAGAGGAGTGAGAATATGTGAGAGAAGCAGCTCTGCAGACACCAAGAGGAGGGGGAGGACATGCTCCAGGAGCCAGAGCAGAGATTCCCTGCACCATGGTGAAGACCAGAGTGAGGCAGTTGTGCCCTGCAGCCCATGGAGATCTCCAGTGAAGCAGAGATCCACCTGCAGGCCATGGAGGGTCACAGCCGGAGAAGGTGGATGTGTCTTGAAGGAAGCTGTGACCTCAGGGACAGCCTACACTGGCGCAGGCTCCTGGCAGAACCCCATGGGAAGCCCAAGCTGGAGCAGGTTTGCTGGCACGACTTGGGGCCCTATGGGGAATCCACGCTGGAGCAGTTTGTGAAGAACTGCAGCCTGTGGGAAGCATTCACACTGGGGAAGTTCATGGAGGGCTGCCTCCCATGGGAGGGACCCCATGCTGGAGCATGGGCAGTGTGTGAGGAGTCCTCCCACTGAGGAGGAGAGGCAGAGACGACATGTGATGAGCTGACTGCAGCTGCTGCAGGAGAAGACATAGAGAAAGTCAAGAGTGAAGTTTGGCCTGGGATAAAGGAAGGGTTGGAGGTGTTTTAAAGATTTTACTTTATTTTCTCATTACCCTACTCTGATTTGATAAGCAACAAATAAGCCTCATTTCCCCAAGTTGAGTCTGCTTTGCCTGTAACTCGAGTGATCTCTCCCTATTCTTATCTTGACCCATGAGCCTTTCAGTCTATTTTCTCTCCCATCCAGGCAGGGTCAGTCCTCAAAACTTTTAATACTGTATATAACAGCGAGCGCATGCCCTTAGACAAAGATATTCCATATATGCAGACATGTATGTTTTAATATTTGACAGTTTATGCCCATAACGATTTCTGTTGTGACTGTTGCAAGTAATAAATGCAGAACTCAGAGTGAACATACATGTCTTTTCAACTCTTCAGGCAGTCAACCATAACATATAACTGCACCAGATTTAATTTCACTTTATTTCTGTCTCAGTTGTAAGAGGTAATCTTAATTTCAGGGAAACTATTTTCAGGCCCATGAAGGGCAACAAAATTTTTCAAGAATTAGAGCAATTTCATTCATCTGCTACTCACTCAAACAATAAAAACAAGCCAAATCAGTAAAATAAATGCATTAAAAGAGAAAAAGCTGAGAAATAAAACTGATGCTAGGGAAGAGCACTGAAGTGCTCAAAATCCATGCCTTCCTCCTTTAGTCTCCTGTGAAAATTGTGGTGAAGGGGATGGACTGATGAGGAACTATCCACCCCACAGCTGCTGTGGGGCTCCAAGAAAGGAGCAAAAGGCAAACTCCACCTCAAATATGTTACCAGGCAGGCAGTAAACAGAGTTTTACAGGAGAGACGGGGCCTCAAGCAAGGTCCAGGGCCACCCCAATACAAATTCTGGTGGCCTCTCCTCTCTAGAAGTTGAGAATAGCAAACATGAAGAGATAGTATAAGGGAGGGAAAGTGGGCTTCTTATCTGGATAGTGCAGGTGAAGCTCAAAGCATGGAAACCTATGGAGAAAAAAATTTGAAAAACAAGACCCATTTACGTCTTCAGGGGAGGGGTAGGGTAGACTGCACAACAGCAGATAACACACCCAATCATTGCAACATCCCTGTGATCCACCACCACCCAGTTTTTCAGGAAAAGTACATCCATCCAGAAAAGATGGAACAAGAAGGCCAGGAAGGAAAGGTAGTACTTGCGCAAACAGTATTCCAAAGTCTAAGTAATAATATACACAAAGCATATTCTTATAGGCATTAGTATATGCAAATATATAGCTGTCTCTCTTTACTGTCACGGCTTTTTATTTCTCTGTGTAGAGACAATGTAAGTTATTCCATGTGTTTTATCAGAGTTGAGCCTACAATTTACAAAAATCACTTTCATTTCTACTTGCATGACTTGTGAGACCGTCTGCACACTGAAGCAGCGTTTGCATGACTTAAAATGCAAAACAGAGCAAAGTCTTTAAGCCTGCTGATGAGCCCATCTTGGGACTTCAAAGACTGACAAGATGAAGGAAACCGTGGAACAACTAAAATCCAAAAGCATCTCCTCTTAGGTGCATAGTTATACATTTAAATAACCCAGTCAAGTAACTAGGATTTCCCACCGTGTAACAGAAGCAGAACACAGCTGGAACCAGAAAAGCACTGCTGGTACAGCAGTTCCGATCAGTGTGGCTGTCTACCACGTACTCGATCCGTGCACGCAACTGTTCAGCTAAACGAGCGAACAAAATCCCAACCGGGAACGTGACAGACCCCACCCGGAGCCAAGCCCGGCCCAGCTCTGCAGGCGATGCCACACGCACGGACACCTCTCTCAGACGCCTGCCTTACAGAATGCCGAGACAAAAATATGCTCGCTCTTACGCTGCAAAGCATTTCAGCTCATCCAGCTCTCCCGAGGGCAAGGGAGCTGCCGAGGCCAGCGGCGAGAGGTGCTCCCGGCGGGACCCCGCTGGCCGCCCCGACGGTCCCGCGGGAAGCGCCGCAGCGGCCCCGGCCCCGCTCGTCGTTCCCTACCGTTGTGCTCGTCGTATCCCCAGTGCAGCATGGCTCTGCTCTCCTGCCGGCACGGGACGGGACGGGACGGGACAGGACAGGATGGGATGGGACGGGCTGGGCCGGGAGAGGCGGCTGCACCCGATTTGAAGGGGACGGGCGGCGACGCCCCGATCCTCGGGCGCTGATAAGGAGACCTGCAGCGCTCCGGCCTCCCGGCCCGTCCGTGCCTGTTCTCGCCCCAAGTCCTTCGCCGGCCAGCCTCTCCCCAGCCTCCCCCAGCACCGTCGGGGCAGCCCGGGGGAGGCAGTGCCACCTCTCAATAGCCCGCTCCAACAGAGGAAAGGTGCAGCCCCTCTCCCGCCAGAGTACGAGTTCAGCGGCAGGGAAAGACGGGAGTGTCCATTCCTGGGGTCACCCCCACCACTCCCGAAAGTAAAGCCAAGTGCGCACCACTGCATCCCCTCCCGTTTTTCTCGCAGGGGTGTAAACCCAATTCCCTTTGGAATCGGCTGCAGGAAGATTCCACGTTTTCCCAGGCAGGGCCGTGAGGCAGGAGAGTGTCCCACAACCCACTGGGAATTTATTCTTTTATCCAAGTATCCAGTGTGCCGGGGGCTGCCGTGGGCACGTGCTTGTGGCAACGCGGAGCTTGGGACTCGGCGCTTGGGCTGCGGGCGCGCGGCAAGGAGCTCTCAGCTTTTCCATGCTGCAGAAGCTGGCTGCGAAGCCGCGGGAGAGGCAGGCAGAGCCGGTGCTGAGGCTGAGGCCGGGACCGGACCGGCAAGGGTTCGGGAAGGGACAGGCTCAGGGACAGGCACAGGCACAAAGCACAGGCACAGGGAACACACGGCGCCCACCCGAGGCGGCGCGCGCCCCCTGGCGGCTCCGCGCGCGCTGCGCCCGCCCCGTGACGGCGCTGTGGGCGATTGGCGGCTCCTCGCGTCACAGCCCCGTGTGACGTCACCCTCCCGCGCCCGCAGCCGCCGCCATGGGCAAGAGCCGCGGCGGGGCCGCCAAGGCCGGCAGCGTGTTCCGCATCGCCCGCAGCGGCGTCCTCAGGGCCAAGGCCAAGGGCAAGGCGCGGCCCGTCACCTCCGGGCTGAAGCAGGTGAGTACCGCGGCAGGAGGAGGCGCTGGCCGGGCTGCGGCAGCGCCCCACCACGGGGAGGGCCCCGGCCCTGCTGTGGCGCCCGCGGGAGGCCTCGGCCCGGCGGGGTTTCCTCCTCCTCGTCCTCGCTGCGCGGCGGAGGAAGCGCTCGGAACTGATTAAATCGAGCTGTTTTAGGGGCGGTGTGCCTCCGGGCACAAAACGGCAAAGTGCCCGATTTTCACCCGAAAATTAGATTTGTATGTGAATGTCATCATCTGCAAAAAAAATAGCAGAAGAAATTCATTTGACTAATCTGCAGGCGTCTGTCACAGAAGACATCAGGCTGTGCTTGAGGGGTGTCGTTTGGGACGTGTCTGATAGCATCTCGCCTTGTCCTCGGGAATGCGATGCTAAAGGGCGCATCAGCAGTTCAGCGAGTTCGCGTTCACTGGACTGCATTCACAGCGTCACTGAGGGTGTAATTCAGGGTATAGTTTAACAAAATGCCTTGATCCGAAGCACCGGACATAGTTAGTACAACTAGCAAGGGGAGGTCGTGCTGCTTTCCATCACGTCCCTGGTCCCAGGAGGCGATCCCTTTACCAGGCTCTGGGCTGTGTTCCCACAGCTCTCCTTGATGCTTGGTCAGGAACTCTTCGCCCACTAGGTGACTCAGCTTGCTAAATCAGCAGCAAAAACAATTAAAAATACATTTTGCATTTTTATGTGCTGGGTTGGTGAGTTGAACAAACTTAATTATGAATGAATGAATGCAAAGAGAAGCATTTTAGTGGGGAAGAACCAGAAAGGATGGTTTTTCCATTTGATGCAGTTGCAATGTGCTGGACAAACATAAGCAAATAGCTTAAAAAAAAAAGGCCGTTTCAGATTTCCTCCTGCATGCCAAGGCCACTTGACAAATTAATCTGGTGGACAGACAGGAATGAAACAAACTTTGGAAAAACCAATTTCATGTTGCTGGCATCGTATCTCCTCTTAGTCTAGACTGGTCTGTATAATAAAGGGAGAAACAGGTTTAAAATCATAGTCATGAAAAGTCAGTAGCTTATTAGGAGTAAAATTTTATTCTCTGTGTTTGAAGCTGTATTCTTTAATGTATTAAGCCTTTGGGCTTAATGGGATTTACTTATCATTAAGCAGTATAGGAAGATGCTCAGAAAAAAAAAATGTTGATAGCTAAAAGCCCATTGTAACTGTTCAGACAACTTTAGATGTAGATACCTGTGCTAGCTATAGAGCCTCTTTCTGTGGAGAAGTCCTGCCTGAGTACCTGATGATATCACATATTAAAACTGGAACCTTCTAACACCCCTGTGAAGCTGGAAGATGGTGACAAGCGCTGATGGAACATGCAGTCTCTGTCCATCGTGTTACCAAGTCTGTCCACTCTGATCAGAGCTAGGAGCTGGGGCTGTATTTCTCCAGTCACTGTCCCAGTTAATGTGTTGATCTGAGTAGGCCTGTTTTATCAGCCTCACTGCCACTGCTTTCTTAATACTGATTCTCTTGGTCACTCAGAATAAATGGAATTATGATTACTGTATACATGCTCTGAAATTATGGAGGCTTTGAAAGCAAAATGAATACGTGTAACCTTTCACAGTTTGCTTCTGCCTGTTTAAATTTCTGAGAGGTCAATTACAGGGGTAGCCTTTGGAACAGCAGTAGGTGTCCTGAAATTTGGGGTTGCCTGAAGACCTATGAGCGTGCTTCTGGAATGTTTGCGATGTAATAGGTCATGACCTGACAAGGATCCTGTTCCAGATTTTGGAAGCAGCAGGTGCTAGGGCTGAGATCAGCTGAAACTTACTTTGCTGCAGTGGTGAGAGTTTATGCCCTCTTGCATCCACCCTGCTCCTCTACCACAGATGTCCCCAGAGTGCAACATATGTCTATATTCTAGCTCTTCCTCTTTGAAAGCAAGCATCTTCAATGAAATGACTTAAAAAGGCAGACTTGGGCTAAAAGAGAGGCTGAGGTGCACAGAGATACACATCCCACTCTGCTACAGCCACAGTTTCTTTCAATACTGCGGGCAAAACCCAGTAGACGTTGTCCAGACCTATAGTACAAGCAATTAGGATGCAAGATGTGATGATGCAAGGTAAGCTACTGGATGAAATTCAAAATTGTGAAATCATGTTCAAATTGTATTGGGTTTGAGGGGCTACAGGGGTGGCTTCTCTAAAAAGCTGCCAGAAGCTTTCTCATGTCTGAAAGGGCCAATGCCAGCTGGCTCCAGGACGGATACCTTGCTGGCCAAGGCAGAGCCCATCAGGGACTGGCAGTGCCTCTGGGATGATGTAGTTAAGAAACACACCCCCAGCAGCAGTCAGAACAGAGGAGTGAGAATTTTTAAGAGAAACAGCCCTGCAGACAGCAAGGTCAATGAAGGAGGGGGAGGAGGTGCTCCAGGTGCCGGAGCAGAGATTCCTCTGCAGCATTTGTTTGATAACATTAAATTAATTTTCCCCAAGTCGAGTCTGTTCTGCCCATGAAGGCAACTGGTGAGTGATCTCTCCCTGCCCTTATCTTGACCCATGAGCCTTCCATTGTATTTCCTGTCCCGCTAAAGAAGGCAGTGATGGAGCAGCCTTTGGTGGGCACCTGGCATCCAGCCAGGGTCAGTCCATCAGAGAGATGAAGGAAGGAACCCTTCCTGGGACTCCTCTCCAGCTAAGAAGAGCTGAGGGTGGTGTAGCAGGGCTTATGAAGCCTGGCTTTTGTTTTCTGTGTTCTCTTTCTGGATCACTATGGGCTCCCATTCCAGTAGAGAAAGTTTAACTCTTAATTTTAAATATATTAGTACACAACTAGATGACCTAATGAAGTAACAGATAAAATATACGGAAAAGCATATAACACTGGCTGCATAATAGTTGCACAAAAATGGGGAAATTTCACATCAGTGGAATTTTTGTTAAAAATAATGTATTTTTTTCTCTCCCAGATAAACATTAAAAATGCTGAAAAAGTTAGTGCAATAAATAAAGCATTTGCTGAAGTTCAAAAAGAAATACAGCAGCTATCAAAAGGTACCACAACAGAACCTCAGAAGACTCAGCAGGTAACTTCCCTTTGTAAAAATCTGAGAATGAAAAGAATGTGTGTGTTTAAAGCATTATAATGTGACTCTGCAGGCAGTTAGCTCAGTTGGTCAGGGCATGGTGCTAGTAACACCAAGGTGCTGGGTTCAACCCTTGTGTGGGCTCATTTACTTAAGAGCTGGACTTGATGATCCTTGTGGGTCCCTTCCACCTCACAGTAGTCTGTGAATCTGTGAATTCATGCAGTTGCTTTAAAGCTAGAATTCCAGTTTTATGAATTTCATTTGTGTGGTAATGCTGAAACCTGGTTAGCATATTCAAATGCTATATAACTACTAGAGAAGAGGGTGGGCAGCCATGCTGAAGCACACTTCAAAAGCATATTTTTAAATTACATTCTAGCTGATGTCTTACTGGTTTTTTAAGTTAGTTCCAGCTCCATCCCCTTGATTTGAAACTTATGTCTCCACATGAATAGACAGAGAGAGGATGAACCTGGCTGTTCCTTACCTGAAGCACCTGACAGTGCTTTGAAACAAACAGTTCTGCCTCTCTCTGTTCCCGATTCCTATGCCTTCATATTACCTCATCAGAAGTACCAACACCTGAAACAGCAATTTCTGTAGTAGAGGTTTTGCCTGCAGCACTTAGGGTTCAAGACAGTGTTTCACTTGCCTTTGTCTAGTTTTTTTTATACAGGCCTACTTACAGTCTTGCACAAGAATTAATTCACAAAGTTTAATTCCTGACAAGTTCCTCCGTATAAACTCTTCATGCTGACTGATGCTCTAGGCACAGTTTCAGGGAGAGAAAGCAGTGCTTCAGGATGAGGTGCAGATGAATCCATCCTGGCTGTTGGGGGAAGATGGAGTTTGGAAAAGTGGACATGAGTTCTCAAGTGTGCCTGAGGTGACCAAGTTTCTGTACGGCTGGGAGCAACAGAAGAGGTGTCAAATACCTTAAGGAGAGGCTGAGGGAAAAATGAAACATAAGTGACAGTGCTGCCAGCACAGGACGAGGCCAAGCAAGGATTTCGAGGCACTTGGAGCCAGTGGTCCTGTCCCTGCTGGCTTGTTATTTATTCCTCCAAGAATTCAGACTGTACTACTGCTCCTGTGCTAGTAGGGTTCTACATGACTGCTGTATTTGATTACTCAGGCTGTAATAGTATTTTATCCAAAGTTGCAAAAGTAATATTGAGAGCAGTTGTGAACTAAAAGCTGAGCCTGTCTCAGTTGGGCCATGTGTATTACTGGTACAACGCTCCTGAAGTGCAAAGCATTTTCTGCTTATGTCTCAAATTCAGTGTATCCTGCAATCCCCCCAAATTACTGAAGTATGACTGCAAAATTAGCCTAAATTAAATATATAAAAGACAAACTAATCTTCTGGACAATGGGTATTTATTAGTCTGGGGTTTTTTTCAAGCAGAATAAAAAGAAATTGCTTTCTACTTTAAACTGAAACTTTTTTTTTCAGGTTTCCACAAATCTGGAAAAAGAACCAGCAAACGTGGACGCTGCTACAAGCCTTTTATCTCAGTTGTAATGCAAAATGGACAATGAAGGGATTGCAAGAAGTGAAAGACCACAAATACTGATGGCTTTGTTTGCACAGTTTTATTAAAAAAAATTTGTTAATATACAAGTATTGGCACACTTTAATACAAACTACAAACAGACCTTTCCTATCATGTAGGAAAGTGGAATGTCAGAAGTCAGTGTGAGAAACTTAAAGTGCTAAAACAGAAGGCACTTCACAAAATTGGTTCACTGAAACAATTTAGCATAACTCAAGTTGATACCCTTCACATTTCAACTTGGCAGTGAAAGCTTCAAAATTGTTTGAAAAGTTAAAAAAGACTATAGAAAGCTTCTTGGCAGTAAAACTTCAAAGAAAATGCTGTTAACTGTGAGCAAGAAGCCTAATCATTTTTTGAAAAATGATCAAAAGGCTATTAAGTATTTTCACTTCTCTTACTAAAGAACACTCCAAACAATTGGGTTACACAGAAAAACACTCAGGTGAAAAAGTGCCAGAATTTTTGATAAGAGCCCTTTTTTTCTTGTTATTGAATTTGTTTTGTGAAGTAGTTAAAGGAAACAAAAGGAAATATACTCCCAGAGTCAGTGAACTAAGAAGTTATACATTCATTATTCAAACACTTAGGTTATGAAGAAGTCTAGAATGTTATAGTTAGAGGTAGATAAGTAGTCTGGTTGACACAATATCTAATAATTTAGTATCTGCACATCAAAGAGATCACAGACTCCTTCATTATCATCCAGGTTAAAGTTGTAGTCATCTCCGGGAGTAGGAGAGAGTCGTAAGAGAGGAAAAACTGTAAAGCAGGAATAGTTTAGTTTAAATTAAAACACTTCTGGTAAATCAGCCCTATCATAATTCAGTATGTTTGTCATCAGGGTTAGTCTTAATAATTAAAATAGTCTTGAAAATCTGACAAGGTCACTGGGATACGTACCGTGAATACCTGTACTGCATTCCAACTAAGGCAGTAAGTGATCTATCTAACATTTTTTGCTTGGTATTTTAAGTCAGTTTGCTGAAGTGGAGTGATAGCTGTGCAATATGGGTTTAATTTCTTCTGCAGCAAAGGAGCTCCTGAGCAGCTTTTTAAAACTTCAACCAGAAAGCCATAATTTGTATTTATATTCCTTTGTCTTGTTACAATACCACATCTTTTCAGCCTTCAAATAAGTAAGGAAGTTAGCATTTTGTCTGTTTTTACAGAAGGGAAGTGGAAGCTAGCAGTTTGTCTATGCACTGCATTTCAAGCATGGACTCAGCTGTCTTTGAGTGGGGAGTGCAGAAAGATAAGCCTCAGCCCTCACTCTGCACTGTAGGAACTCTAACACAGTGTACATGAGCTGGGCATGCCATAACTGCTCTAGCAGTGGAGGCGGTTTCCATGTGAACAACATACTGGAACGTTCACAGAATCCCATCTTGCCCCTCGGATCTTATAACCATATGTCTGTCTCTGGATGAGCCCTGAGGTGGTCTGCTTGAAGGGCATATATTATCACAGGCCTTACAGAACACAGGCCAAAAGGAACAAAACAAGCTGAGTTCACCTCTTGGCTTGGCACCTCAGTGAGAGTGGCAGAGAGGTAGGCAGCACTTGAACTCTAGTAGCAGTGGTACAGCGCTGCACTCATATGGCCAAAGAGGTGCAGGAGCAGAAATGGGTGACATTTGTTCTATTAGTATATCACAGCTGGACATGTATCAGTCTGCATCCAGAACTATGTTTTGAAATACTTACTCAAAGCACCTGCACAAAGCTTTAGGCAGAACAGAATTAAACCAGATTTTTTTTTTTTTTTAGTCATCAGCTTGTTCTTTCTTTGTCCCTAAATTAAGGACTTGTGGGTTATTCATGCATGTAAGTGCTTGTTGGATTAAGGTTTACATATTTTGACTGTTAAATAAAACTTGCAGGGAATAGAAAGGGGAGCAAAGACAAGAGTGACAGAGGAGGCAACACGGGAAAGAAGTAGTTTCATATTGACTCTTGGCATCAGATTTAACAGATGCCTCCCAAGTGCTGCTCACACAAAAACCATGCTGCTACTTGTGATTATTAGAAAAGATGCTAAATACTTACCATCAGAAGACATGAGTTCATCAATAATATCTCCACTGATATTTCCTGTGAGACAGGAGCATACGCTTTAAGTATGTAGGGTTTTTTAACACATGCTTATAGCAGTCAACACATTCTTTGCATTAAAACGCCAAATTGCCAAGTACACTATGGCTTGTGCAGTGTAGGAGCTGCAGAGGTGGTATGCTATGTACATGTAAAATATATTTATCTTTGTATCCCTCAGCTTTTCCCCCCCCAGTACGTTTTTCCCACTTGCTCTTAAAACCCAAGAGCCATATACAACATGAAGCTTATTTGGTGGCAAGGAAACTCATTTGCCCAAAATGAGTCTGCTCCTCTGAGCTGGCTCACTGGCTTCATTAGGAGATAAATAGAGGCCTGTTTTTTCCTCTGTGTAACTCATTGGTAACTTGGTCACAAAGAAGGGCTCAGGGAACCAGTAAAAACATTTCAACAGGAACTACTGCTTCCTACCTGCAGGCTCCTCCATCTTTGCAATGTCAAATGAGTTTGGCTTGAGAATACAGTTGACATCCAGAGGCAGCAAGCTCTGGTAGTCACTGGAGCTGGCTGAAGCTTGGGCACCATCCCCGGACAGGCTGGGGTACAGCTCCGGCTCTGGCAGGCTGGAGTAAGGGGCTGTGGGGGCTGTGCTGTCCCGCTGGGTGCTGCCATCTACACAGACAGGAAGGTGTGTCACAAGTCTGTTATGGTGAAACAAAACACAAAGCACCTGCCCCCAGCTTTGTCTTTTGAGGAGAACATAGCCAGTGTCTGGGATCGAGTGAGAGGAGTCTTCCCCTTTCACAGTCATGGGCACAATGTAATTAATTGTCAATTAATTAAAGGTTAACAAATGAAAGTAATCGGGACCCCTCAGAAATGTAGTTGTGACACTAACAGCATTTTCTTAAATCTTTTCCTATTACCTATTAACTTATTGTGAAAAAAATACGATATTCAGGTAGCCTCTCACTGTGGCTATGTGGGAGAAGGTAAGCGACCTTGTTGTACAATAGCTGGAACTGGTACCTGTATTATCAGTCTCATTAAAAGGTACAAGTTCAAATCATATCCTCTGTCAAGAGGTTTGCAATTTTGCTCCATACTGCATTCTGGAGAAGCACCTCAGAATAATTAACAGGATTACATCCCAAACCTGTTCAGTGTATGATAAGCTCTGTGGGAAGCATCTGTTTCACCAGACAGAAGAGGAAGAGGTGTCTCTGTAACCTCCTGAGAGCTGTTACTAAGCCCCTGGAATAGTCTTTTCATGGACAGCTGCTACCCTATGCAAATTCTTGATCTTTTCTTTGTCTACCTTTCTTAACAGTTTCTTCTTTCCCTCCAGCTGCCTTCCTCCCCCACCCATTGGAGGTAGGAAAACCCCTGGATCCACCTGATGGTGTGTCCGCAACTGCTGTTTGCGGTATCTCCTGTCCTTGGTTCGGGTCATGCTGTTCTGGGGGATTTGGAGGAGCTGCAGCCGGTTTAAGCGGAGTCGCTGGAGCTGCAGGTTGAGATGGGGGCTGTGCAAGGTCATCGGGCGGAGGAACTGGAAACACCGTGGGCTTGGAGGAGCTTGATTCTTTGTTTATAAGCAGCACATGGATAGGTCCTGAACTACTTTTAAGATTGATCTGGTATTTCTTCTGTCCATTCTGTCCCTGTAAAGGTGGTGTATTATGAAAGTTACTGTTCCTTGAGAACTTGGAACTGTACAAGGTGATGAAGACTAAGATCAGCTGTTTTAGTCCTCAACAAAAACAAAAAAAACCCCCAAATCCAACATCACAGCTGCTAACTTGGTCCTGCAGAGAACCTTACCATTGCCTGAACTGATTTCAGCAGAGACAGACAAAAATAGTACCATTGATCAGCTGCATGGCTCTAGCCTTGGATGCTTTTATGATATTAGACTGAGCTTAGCCTCACTAAAAATAGCTTGTGAAACTTGTCAGGTGAATTTCAGCCTTCTATAAGCACAGTGGCTATCATGCTTCATACAATGCTCTCTCCCAACTATGTAAACACTATTTAAAACCAAGCACTGCAACAACAACAAAAAGAAGAGTTAAAGATGGACAGAAGGAAATAATCTGGCCTCCTACTTTAATCTTGCCAATTTAATCCTTTTGGCTATAGCGAGACTGTAGTCTCTTTCTCTATCCAGTCTAGTACCATGAGACTAAATCTAAATTAAATCAAAACTAAAAGGCTTTTTCTTAAGAGATCCATTTTAACAATGTAACAGAGAAACTTGACACATAAAAGTCACTGAGTTCTCAAGAGAAGTCATGACAACTATGCATTACTTTGCAAGTTGCAACATTTAAAAGCAAGAGAGAAGAAGAAATGCACTTGTGTATCTTGGTTTTAATAGAAGGCAGGGTTACCATTAGTCTGTCTAAGTGTACAAAACCCACTTTTTTCCATCCGGCCTCTCTCTTCTCAACTGAAGCAATCCTAATCCTTTCTCCCCCTCCTCTTGCACATGGATAGAGATAAATCATCTGCTCTGCTCTTCTTTTCCGCTATTGCTCTAGAATACTTACGTAAACAAGAAACCAGTACATACCATTTCAGGTCTTGGTACTTCTAACTGTGTACCACAAGGTGCTTGAATTGCTAGAAGTGTGTCTCCTGGTTAAACAGCAATTTTTAAGAAAGTGTTAAGTGTATTTTTCTTAAGTCTTGTATAGTATCCACTTGAGATCTGGAAATTCTCTAAGGCCACCTAAAGTACTGCACAATTTAGCATATATAAACTTGTGGTAGGACATATGTAATCCCTATAAGATCCATGTATATTGCATAGTATAAATCACAGAATTCCAATACTTAGATCATAGCTGCAAAAACCTTTTCTCACAACAGTACAAGATTTACAATTTTCTTTACCCGCTTGTCTTCTAGTTGTGTATCTAACATAAGGTGAAAATATTTAACTAGTTCCTTTTTTCACAGAATCAAAGAATGATTTAGGTTGGAAAAGACCTCCAAGATCATTGAGTCCAACTGTTGACTGATCACCACCTTGTCAACTAGACCATAGCACTAAGTGTCACGTTCAGTCGTTTCTTGAACACCTCCATGGATAGTGACTCCACCACCTTCCTGGGCAGCCTGATCCAATGCTTAGAAGCCCTTTCTGTGAAGAAATTTTTCCTAATGTCTAACCTGAACCTCCCCTGGGCACAGCTTGAAGCCATGTCCTCTTGTCCTGTCACTGGTTGCCTGGGAGAAGAGACTGACCCCCACCTGCCTACAGCCTCCTTTCAGTTACTTGTAGACACTGATAAGGCCTCCCTTGAGCTTCCTTTTCTCCAGGCTAAACAACCCCAGCTCCGTCAGCTTCTCCTCACACAACTTCAGCTAAACCAGCTCTCTGGTCTAGCTCACTTTATGACTTTGATGAATGGTGGTACTACAGAAATTTAACAGAAGGAAGAAGAGGTGTTAATGTTCATCTTCAATGCCAGCACTTCCAAGTATCTAAGCTCATGGCTTCCGCAGCACAACTGGGATGTAACAGCTGGCTATCCAACTCATCTGTGGCTTACTATGTGCACTAAAATGTGCTGGGTAAAGTCAGGGGACCACAGTTACATGCACAGCACTGGCACCTTACTGCAGGTCACTTGCCTACCTGCACATAATTTCCTCTTTGTCCATAACTAATTTGGAGTAACACTTTTCCTTCTCCGCCTCCTAAGAAACACTTGGGTGAAGTACTATGTGAGCACCATGCCAGGTGCCTCCATGTTTTGTAATGACTAACTCTTTTCAGTAACAGCTCATTTTTGTTAAACTTCAGTAGTCTTGTGTTTTTATTTAAAAAAAAAAAATCTTCCTTGTGGCAAAGAAAAGATGGTTTTGAGCCTAGCTGGAGGCTGAACAACAATCTTCCCTTGGGTGCCCCAGAATCAAGAGATGATGTCAAGGGAAGTAACCTCTGCCAGCATTTCTTGGCAATTTCTTCAAACCACCTGTACAGGAATCCTTTAGATTTAGTAGCAATGCCCCATCATTGACCTTCAGCTGGCTCCATTTGTACAGCATCACAAGCTCTGTCTGGCCACAGCTGCCACCACAAAAATGATAAGAAATTCGGATCTTCTTGGTTGTTTTGGAGGGTTGGACCAACATGTCCTGTCTCTGGTTCCATTAATGGCCTGTGGCAAGCTGTGGCAAGTATGAATACCAAAAAAGACATCCAAAACCAGGACTCCAGCTGAGCTTCCATTCTATACAATCTGTGACTACAACTAGAAAATACCAGAACTTAGTAGCCATGAACATTATGACACATCTACCTAGTACTGATCCCTATTGAGTACTTCTAAATTCAAAATACTTGCAGGGAAAAAGCACATTAGTTAGCAAGTTATTTTTCAAGAAATCTCTCACTTTAGAAATACAGCCTAGCAGCAACTTACCATTGAAGCAGTTGCAGATATCTTCATGGGTGACATATGAAAATGTTATTTATGTCAAGGAACATTTTTCTTAAAGCCATATAAAACTGGTATTTGTTGCCCTTTAGAAGTTTGTCCAAACTAAGCCTAAACTATAATGCTATTATAGTTACTTAGAGGTGTAATCAAGGCATTATTTTTGACTTTCAGAATGGCTCATTACAAATAACAATAGTTCTGTGTTTTAAAGAAAAAACCTGTATCTGCAAAGAAAATACAAAAAGAAAAATAGTTGTGTAGCTTGAATGAGAAGCAATTCTTCTAAAAAAGGAGAACATGTAAAATCTTGTTTTGAAGAATACCATTTACCTTGCTAACTTGACAATACAGAATTCAGATATGTATCAGCATTTCCCAGAATCACACAAAAATACTGCTAGGGGGAACTTCAGAAGGCATCTGCCATCCCATTCCTCTGCCTCAAGGTAGGATTGATCCACTGTTCAGACATTCCAGACAGATGTTTGTCTTTCCTCTTCTGCAAAACCTTCAGTAACAGATACTCCACCACCTCCCTGGGGGATCAATTCCAGTGCTAGCTCTCCCAAAAGGAAAGTTTCTCCTAATATTTAACTTCAATCTCCTTTGCTACAAAATCCATTTTACAGAAACAGTTTCTGTACAGAAAATCTAGTAAATTTTAAGTACTTATCAATAGTATTATAGGGCACTTGCCTCCTCCCAATCTCAGGTGTCTATTTTGCAAGATAGCTAAACACATGCTTATGAGCAATGCAGATGGAACTCTGTGGTTATTTATATACAGGATTTTTTTGTCTAGTTTGAAACCCAACAAGCTTAAGGACTTTGTCAACTCAATTTATCTCTGGGTGATAGCTTAATCGTTTCAAAAGAATGAAGAAACAATAAAGATTCATGTAAAGCACTGGTAACAAAGTATAAATTCAAGTTCTGGAAAGCAATACAACTAATTTCAAGTAAGACACTAGGATTATACTATTGACTTAAAAGTTACTGCTGTACATATATATATATGCTAAATTATTTTCATGTTACCAATCACAGTCATAGAAATTAAAAAGTCATGTAAATAAGATTTATATCTTCTTTTGTTGAAGCAAAACCTGAAAAAATACTTGCCTTACCTTGCTTCAGGATAAAATGGGCTACATTATGCTTTATCCATTACCTACACTTTCAGTGTTGCTTTAATTCTAGTTCCAAAATGCACATAATTAATTTAAAAGGATATTGGTGGTTTGTAGAATCATCCATGACATTCTTGATACTTTGTTGAAGCCACAGTTTCTGCTGATCCAATTCTTTTTCTTTTAGCTCTAAATCTTCAATTTCAGCTTCCAGATACCTCAGCCTGTCTATGACTTCTTTTGTATTGCAGCCAGCACCTACTCCTCTTAAAAAAGTAAAAGGGTTCATGAAACCACAAGTGAAAAATCTAAAGCAAACAGGCAATGATAATTTCTTAAGACTATTTTCAACATTTGGATTTTTTTTTTAAATTAGTATCATCTACTAATATTCAATATGAAGGAAATGAGCATTTACCCTCCCAGTAGTGTTTTAACAGGAAAATGAAAATTCTTAACTTCTGATCAAATTTAGAATTTCCCTCTACAAACATTTATCTTCTTTCGGAATGTAGTTTTTTCTGCGTTGGAACTGTTTTGCAGGCTCCTTCTCCTTCACCTATAAATCTTACCTTCAGCTTTTACCTTCAGAGGCCTAAGAGAAAACAGGCATGGACTGTAGTAGAGCAGGTAGGTGGAGACAGTGTGCCCTGATACCCCTCCCAGATTCATTCACAGTGAATTTTTCAATTGCAAGTGCTAGTTATAAAGTATCCCTACAAGTTTTCTGAAAGTTTCTCTTCTGTATGCTTTAAACTTGATTTTATATATCAAAGACACAAGTTAAAGGGAAAACAAATACAGTAATTTACTGTAATTCTGCAATGTCATATTGCTCATTGAAAAGCATAATGTTAATTTTATGGTGTCATGAAGAAGTAGAAAGAGGCAACTTTTGTTGCTCTTAGGCATGTGAAAATTTGCAGAATTGACATAACTTACTTCCACTGAATGCTGTTTTTTGACTTCTTCTCAATGAGATCAATCCCCTCCAGAACGTTGGTGATATCATAGATCCTTCTCTTCTGCCTCACAGCAAGCGTATCAGCAGCCTGATGAGAGAACAACTATCAGCAACTTGCATGCTGAGGGAAAAGACAGTTAAGCCACTCCCTTGGAAAAATGCCATCTAGTGTCATTCCAAAGGGAGAAGGTTCCACTCTTCAAGAGCCAGATACCATCATGAATTCTGAACTTCAGCACTTGCAGGGAGAGCTACAGAGCACACAGAGCAGTCCCCTGGCTGAAGGTCAGCAGGCCATCCCCCGACAGAGGGGAGCTCACCGGGGTTGCAAAGACCGTGGTCAGTATCTGGAGCATATTCAACTGCATGGAGGAGCTTGCCATGCTCTTTCTGGAGGGTAGGAAAAGGTATGGAAGGCAGGCAGTGACACCCTGCAGTGGGGCAAGCCTCTGAAGCCAAAGACGTACTAAGTTTACCATTCCTTCCACTGACAGTCGAGGTATTACAGCCTTTGTTTGGATTCAGTGGTGCCAGGATACGAAACAGCAGGGCTGTAATTTCACAGAGTGGCTGCAGGAGAGCTGCAGTATTTCAAGCCATCATTGTCCTCGCACAAATGCCCCTCTAGGCGCACAAGGGCTCACTTGATCTGTCACACTGAGCACCAGCACCCTGGTACAGCTGCCAGGGATGTTGCTGCTGACACACAGCCAGCTGTGCAGTGCGTCTCAGGGCTGTCACACCTCGCCACTCTGAGCAAAGCAGTGTCAGGCAGAGACAACTGCTTCCTGCCTTACTTCTTTCTCTCCATGGTGGCTTTTGTGTAAGTGATGCAAAGAGATATGATAAAATAAGCAAATGACCTAGTCATGCCTTCCACACCTGAAAAGCAGCTCAAGTTCAAACAGTATTTGCTAAAATGAAGGAAAACAGAGAGGAGTCTGACTCTGTAATTACTTGGGACACTTAAATACAATGATTAGATGTGATTGTATGTATTAAACAAATAGAAGAAAAATAAAGAGAAGGGTAGGCAACGACTTCTGAATTTGAACTAATACATAAAGTCAAATAATTTCTCCTACAGGACCATAATGATTTATTTCAGTTTGTTCCAACAATCTATTAAGTGTATGCTTTTTGTATGCAGCCTATATGAAAGAAAGGTACAACTTGAGACAACCATAACATGGAAGGAAAACCAAATTTCTTTGCTTAATAGTACAATTACCTTTTGCTACTGAAGTAAAGTTGAAAGGATAAAAAGAACAGAGATTAAAAAAATACTCATAGCCATGAAGTAAAAACACTGCTCTTTCTCCTTCACAGTGATGTACCCACTAAACACTGTTTCCACTGACACCATTAGCAGCATTTATCTTTTGTATGGTCTTCTGTATGAGTCTTTTAAAATATTTTCTTATCTAACCAACCAAATACATGCAAATACATATAAAGTGCACAGTTTAGTTCTCTCCAAGGAAACAGGCTCTTCGATCACTTGTTTCAGCAGGTATGCACCTACTATTTAATCTGCTATTTTTGCTGCATACATATACACTGCTTCCAATGACTGCAAGAGAACCTTAAAAATCTAGCAAGTGACAAAGTTGATGCTACTTGCACAACGTTTAATCAGCACCTCATACATCTCAGTCTTCAGTTACTCTACAAGCTGTTTACATTATTCAGTGCAAGAAACAGACAGCACACACTTAGCTGCTATTCAACTTTCTGCTTTTTTCCCATTGCTCTACATGTTGACCTAGGACTTACTCTACCACTCATGGCTTGAATGATGAAGAAACTGCTCTGGAAACAGATTTCATTACCTCTTGAGATTTTCCCAAAGGCCTGTCTACAAAATATAAATGCTTTACTAATCTTAATGTATTTTCAAACTGTACTGGTAGCAAAAGATACCAATGTACATAAATTTGGAGCTATAAAACCAAAGCTTACGATTTTTTTTTTAAAAAAGTCACTTTTTTTGAGTGTCCAATTTAAAATGTTTCAAAGTTGAAGTAATTGTTCCAGCCTAATTGCTATTGCATTTTGTATGCCCAAAGCACAGCTCCCATGAACACCAGCAGCAGATTCATCACTACCAGCTCCAGATCCCCAGGATAGGGGCTTATTTCATAGGAAAATGAACGACACAGTTACATTTCTTACAGGGCTTGACTAGCCCTGCATACAAGTCAATCACTGCTATGAAGTTCAACTACTTACAACAAGAGTTCCAACACAAGCTAGGACCAGTTCCCAAGCTGAGATGTTTAATCCAGACATTCACTAGCTTTCTGGTGCTGATCTTGTAACCTAATTATCTTTAAAAAATTTCACAGATATTTTAAAAAGCAATTGAGAAGTTCCTCCCTGACATTGTAGCAGTTATCAGTGTGATACCTTCTGACAGGTACATGGATCAGTAATTAAGTTCAGTCCTCCACATAAACCATTCACTAATAATTTAAATGATTAAACAAGCTTCCTGAGACAAATCTCCTGTTGTCAAAAACACTGTTAGAACTCCTCATTTCTCAGCCTACGTCAAGAAAGGGACATCTACAACAATGACCCTGCTAACATGGGTGGGCATAGCTTCCACATTCAGAGTTCTTTCATAAAATCTTTCAAATGTAAAGCTGCTGAACTCTAGTTATTCCTGCTAATATCTCCTCATACTTTGATTAAGTATGTATTCAAGCCAAGCGCTTAGAAGTGCCTCATAGACAGTTTCAGAGCTGGAATAACATATCTAAGCACAGAGCTAAGGTTCTGTGTGCATTCTGATCATGCAGCTCCTGGAATACGGAAAACGCACTGTTCAGCACAGGTTCAGCAGCAGGCACAAGCACACACGACCAGAAATAAGAAAGAAAGGCCAGGAAAAGGGCAATTGAGAATTTGTAGCCCTCCCCCCCCCCCAACTTCTTTGCACCCTGGGAGCTGAACAGAAGGTAGCAGAAATCATCAGCTGCAAATGTGCTGCGTTAGCCCTAGAGAGGAACTCAATACAGCACCGTGGCAGTCATTACTGAGAACCTTAAAGCACAAGGGCCAGCACGGCCTGCTTGCTCTCTCCACGTGTCAAAGGAAAGAGGTCCTGCATCTCCTGAACTCTGCCCATACCACATGACAATACTTTCTCCCCAAGAGGGCTGTCAACAGTTTGGTGAGAGTTTTAAATTGAATGGCACTCTTGTCAAATTGTACATAAAAGTGCTGGATATAATTGCAACATAAACACTAAGGGAATGTAAAATCTAATAGATAGGCTCTTTCTTCTTCTGTGGAGTACAGCAAGTATAAGGCAGTTGTTATTTGCCCCTGATCAATACACTTGTAAAACAAGTAGATTTTAGAATAACTCATGTTTTGCATTGATGATCAGAAACACTACTTAACCATCATTAGAGCAGGGATGGCATTCTGCTAGAAACAAAGCCCACATAAGAAATTAAGGCAGAAGCATTGTGTGCTATGAAGAGCATCCCTTCAGGTGGTTTATCCCTTATTCACTCATCTTAGTCTTTTTCTCTCTTCCCTGCAATTCATGTCTTGCTGCAGATAGAAACTTGTTTTTTTATCATCCTTTAGTGTTTTAAGCTTAATTCCATGACTAGATTTCTTTATACGGGCTTATTCCGCAACAAGTATGCCATTATTTTAGAATAGCTGTTTGGTTTTAAAGTAAATACAAAACTCAAATTTCAAGTAAAGAAAATTCTCACTTCCACTCCCACAATTCCTCAGATGTTACAGAGAAATGCCCAGCACTAAAACATTTTCACAGCTTCCTTTTACAGCCTGCTAAAGTGTAATTATAGATGATCACCAGAAAATGTCCCATAAAACAGATTTTCCTTCTCAACTGCTAAATTGCAAAGCTGGAAGTCCACCTGTTTCCAAATTTTATTTTCCTCCTAGTGTAGGTTTTGCTAAAGAAATACCAATCAGCAGCACAACATCAGATGGTCAATATCAGCCAGCAGGGGGACACTTAAAGGTGTTCACTGCACAAATAATTTCTTGGAATGCTCTGTTCCATTTCAAGACTGTCCCGTTCTTCAGTTTGCGGAGCACACTGACATAATACAAACTGGTCTTCATTTTTCCTTAGATATATGGCTTATTTATGAGAAAACCAGTTACAGAAATATATGTTCTGACTCACTGCTTATGAAAGTACCAACAATTTATGCACTGCAGTTAGTATTTACTTTCAACAAACTGTAACCTGTAATTCACAAACCAGTCTCCAATAGGTCTTGAGCAGAAATGTCTGTGATTGGATGCAAGGCCCACTGAACTTTTCCGTGGATATCAACCCTTTCATTCCCTCTGAGTAGGTACCTTTCTCACTAAAGAGAACAAGAAGCATTGTTCCATCCCCTAAACAGCCCAACTTCATTCTTCAAGTCAATCCTCTTTGGCACTTTAAGCCAAGCTTCTGGACCTGATATCTTACAAATGGAGTATGTTTTACTTATCAGATTGACCTGGAACATCTCTCAGGACATGACAGACAATAAAGGAAGCTGCACAACAATCCCACAGATCTGGACATCTTCATTCTGTTTTGCTAGAGAAAGAAGCAATTAATACTAAAAAGGTCATCACCTTGTCCAGACCACAGCATAACTAAATGACAAATATAAAACCTATCAGTGTCATTCCCTATTCACCCTGAAGTTTCATTAGCCACAGTAATATCACTGAACTGCATCCACTCTGAACAGGGATGCACAAAAAAAGCTCCAAGAACACCATTCACCTCCTGGGGCCCATTAAGAGTAATCAAAAAATAGGTCAGTTTTCCAGAAAGGACTTTAAGCAAAGCACCAAGCCAGCCTCTTGCTGCACTTTGCTGAACATCTCGGCCATTCACTGACGACCTTAATCAGTCAGGTTAACACACCCTTGCCTCAATGCACTGCACACCCGACAACCTGGAGGGCCCGAGCTCCTGGGCCAGAGCGGCAGCACGCTCTGGGGAACTGGCAGGACACAGTGCCAAGGATCCCTCCTGCAGCACAGTGACCTCCTGGCATGAGGACCTGGCCAAGGTAGGCTGGTCCCAGGGCACCACTGGAGACTCTCCAGCCGCAGCAGCCCAACGCCCTTACGCCTCGGAGGCAGAAGGATGGCTGCAGAGCTGGGTGAGATGACTTGTCACTCATACGCCAATTCAGCTTCTTTCATTCACACGTAACAGAAAGTATGAGGTGGCAATGGTCTGTCAACATCGTTTTCTCTTGCTAAAAGGACATCGAGGGGGTGAGCAAGAAACAGGTTTAAACAGCAGCCCATACACTGAGTCAGTGCACGGAGCAACATAGGGCAGTAAGAAAATTACACGGAATTATTAGGGCTGGAAGGAACCTCTGGAGATCATTCAGTCCAACCCCCACCAAAGCAGGGTCACCTAAAGCAGGTGCACAGGAACTCATGCAGGTGGTTTTTGAACGTCTCCAGAGAGGGAGACTCCACGACCTTCCTGGGCAGCCTGTTCCAGTGCTCTGCCTCCCTTAACGCAGAGAAGTTCTTCCTCATGTTGAGGTGAAACTTCTTGTGCTTTAGTTTATGGCCAGTGCTCCTTGTCCTGTCACTGGGCACTACCAAAGAGTCTGGCACCACCCTCTTGGCACGCACCTCTAAGATATTTGTACGCACTGATGAAACCTGTTCTCAGTGTTTTCTTCTCTGGACTAAATGGCCCAGCTCCCACACTCTCTCCTCATAAGAGATGCTCCAGACCCCTCATGATCTTTGTAGCCCTCTGCTGGACCCTCTCCAGTAGTTCCCTGTTTTTCTTGTACTGAAGAGCCCACGACAGGGCATAGTAAATAAGACCACTCTCAATAAGTTAAACTTAATGCACAGTACCC
>VZTH01008953.1:527688-635352 GCA_013397815.1 Aleadryas rufinucha | reverse complement strand
GGGCGGGGCGGGGCGAGCGGGCGGCCCCGCAGCCTGCGAGAGAGGGAGTGCGCCTGGCTTGCGCGGGCCGCTCCCGGCTCTCGCTCGGGCCCCCGGGACGGGTAGCGCAGGCCTGGAGTCGGCCAGACCAGATACATGCCGTGAGCCTGCCTGTCCCCGCCTCGATAGCTCCTTGTCGCTGATTTCGCCGTTTGCATTTGATATAAAAGCACTTTGATTAATTGCAAACTGTGTTCTCACACCTTGCCAGGCCAGGCATAGGACACGTTGATGATCTGTCCAGGGGCACAGGGAATTCTGGATGCTTACCCAGTCCCTTTCACTGGTGTCCAAATCTCCTTGGCCTTAATTCAGGTACACCTCTTTCCCTCAGTTACCATCGGGTAAAAGCAGAGAAGGTTTAAAGTCCATACTGTATAAGAATTCAGGGGATGCACTTAAAGAAGAGCAGACCCTCGGGTCCCCATCACACACGGCAGCGGAGTGCTGTACCCTGGTGTGCCATGGCACACAGCAGCGGTACCGGCACATGCAATCGCGGGTTCAGGGCAGCATGTGCATGGTAACACACTCTCTGCACCTGGAATCACAGTCCTCCTGGACTCAGGTAACACAAGAATTCCCTGAGTTCATACTCAGTGTTGATTGAAACAGATCATTCTTTAGTCGGGAAATGAAAACAAAGTCTAATAATGGAATTGATTTTAAATTGTCGTGATTGATGCACGAGGGCATGTGCTGCATCTGACAAGGTCAGCGTTCACATTTTGTTTATTTTGTTATTTAATTAAATGTATTTTATTTATTTTATTAAGTTATATCTTTCAGTCATGCTGGGTTGAAATTTATCCTTGTGAATAGATGAATTTGGTACAGCTTTCACCTGCACTACATCTTTATTATTTCACCATTTTGAAGGTAAAAATCGTTTAAACACTTATTAAAAAGCTCTAAGGAAGCCATGTAAGCATGAAGAGGGAAACAATGCCAAAGACAGAGTTATCTGCAAGAAAAACAAATGTTCCAAGCACTACTAACACATGCATGTTCCCACATACTGTAATATGAAATTCCTGAGCCAAGAGCAAGGAATAGAAAGAATTTATGTTAAAAATGTTAACAACTCCCTATGATGAAATCAGACAATAAGTTTCAGAATAAAAATTTTGGAGTTAAAACTCTGAGGAGATATTAAAAAATTGAATCAGGGCAAGAATAAGTTCTTTTAACTCCCTGGCGCATTCCAGGTATTCAATTACTTCACCCAAAGCATACCTTGGTCAAATAAAGCAAAGAAAAAAGAAATGCCCCAGGAAACACTCGATCAACATGTCAGAAAAGCACTCTGAAGTGGTGCAACTTTTCTGCACCAATGATATCCGTAAAAATACTGTAGAACAGCTTTCCAGGTGAGCATTTCCTCACATACAGTGGATGAAGTGTGTAGAGCACAAGAAATCATTTTCTTCTGCCTTTAGAGAACTGATAGTTAAGAGTTTGTTCTTAGACCTTGCTAACCATTACCACTATTTCATAATTTTTACGTATTTCGAACAAAAGGGACAGATTCCAAGCAAACAGTCCTTAACAGCTCTATCCTACGTTAGCTGAGAGTACCACAGTGCAGATACCTCCCCATTAGTGCTGGTGGCTCATTCCTGGTGTTTTCATGGGTCAGGTGCAGGAACTCTTGATGCAGGGAGTCAGAGCTGAAGCAGGTGTCTGCTTTCTGTCCCCTCCACAAATTTGGAATTTTACCCTTTTATAAGACCATGCAATCTCTAGACAATTTGCAGCCCTACGCGCCTCCCCACAGTGAGGGTGGTTTTCCCAGGCTGGTGCAGGCACCTCATTCAGTCGTTGGACTGCCTTTTTAAAATTTTGCTTTGCTGCTGCTACTTCCATTCTTAAAGAGTGTGTTCCCACCTCTCAAGGTTATGCTTTGTCAAAGACTAGTCACTGATCATTAGTTGTTTTCACTGCCACGGCCTCTGCCTTCAACTCGTGCCCGTTTTCAAGGCCTTTTACATCCCACACTGAAGCGGCACCTCACAACAAGAGGCAGCTGGTATCAAGCTCTAGTTTGTTCACACAAGCAGCTCTCATTAACAAATTGATAACAAACGCAACAGGCCTCACAGGTACCCAAAGGCCAGGGCTTTCTCCTAGCACTAAGTACTGTTACGGGGCTGCTGGGCACAAAATTGCACAGGCAGTTACACTGTGCTAATGTGCTAAAGCCTGGGCTCTGAACAACTGATGGTAAAGTTGGCTTAGGGGCTGCTACCATCACTGGAGCAACAGGACTGCTTCAGCTACTGCAAGGTGGGAAGAAATAGCTCCACCTGCTGTACCAGTGTGTACCCGGGATTTTACTACTCACGGCTGCCTTTATTAGTGCAGCATGAAACGCTTCAGAGGATGGGGTAGTTCAGCAGCAGTTTAGGATGCTCTGAGAACAAGCAAATGAAGTAAATGCCTGAGTACAGTGGAGATGGTAAAGCCTCCACTGTGAAATAAATGTAACAATATATTAACATAAGACTTACGTTTTGCTTCCATAAGAAGCTCTTAGGTTATCTCCTTTATTTCAAAAGCCTAGTAGGAAGCCTATTGCTGTGGAGAAAACCAAACTATGCTGCCAAAAAAGCCACTCTAAGTTGCAGTAGTTGTACATTCTCCAACAGTGGCAGATTAGACATATTTTCAGGTACAAGAAAGATGGAGGGAGTCTATTTACAAGGGCATGTTGTGACAGGACAAGGGAGAATGGTCTGAAAAAAAGTAGGTTTAGGTAATAGGAAAAAATTCCTTACTGTGAGGGTGGTGAGGCACTGGAACAGATTGCCCAGGAAAGTTGTGGATGCCCCATCTCTGGAAGTGTTCAAGCCCATGCTGGATGGGGCTCTGAGCAACCTGGTCCAGTGGAAGGTGTCCCTGCCTATGGCAGGGAGTTGGAACTGGATGATCTTTTAAGGTCCCTTCCAACCCAAGCCCTACTGTGATTCAACATTCTTGGTTCTCTCATTACAAGAATCTTTACCTCACTGAAGCAAAGCTTCAAGCACTTGGCTTAGAACTTTCCAACTTCCTTTTCTTTTATTAAACATGCTAATTCCTAATTTCATATGATTTTCATCTTTTCACCTATACATGTTATGACCCATTTTGACAGCAGTTAAAAATAACCAAAGGTTAGAAATAACTATTTATTATGAAAATAGTGTACAAACATTTGTCTGCTCCCTGAAGTATCGAAATATACAACAAAGACTTAATTCTCTAGAAAACAAGGAAAAGTGCATTGTAGTGTATGAAACTGCTTGTATAATATATATTTTTAGTGTAAGTATTAATAGTCTTCAAAGTCTTGTTGAATATCATTCAGTGCATGTGTAAGTCGTCGTATTTTATTTTCCATGGCTTTTTTATTGTTTGCCATTTCTTGCAGAAGCTCCCGCATTTCTTCTTCAACAGAGTAAACCTGAAAGATGAACAGAGATGAAACAGAATTCTTGCTTTTCTTAATACACCTAAACACACACAATCTTGGCAATTTTTAACACTGATAAGTAATGCAAGACTTATATGCTTATGTTTCAATATGCTATGCACTACTCTTGCTACTGGATGCAGTAGCAGAATCTTTCTTTAAAAAAAAGTATTAATCTGCTAGGACACAGCAAGTACTGTATCAATCTAGAAAACTTATTAGGGAAAAAAAGCACCAGTTGTCATGTTAAGGAAGAATGCAGTAGGTGACAGAAACAGTAACTGTTAAGATTGGCATAAGTGAGTTAAATGGATTATCTGGCATCGTCATCATTACTCTTGCCTGTATAGATAAGGAAATGTTTAGCTATTGATTCACAGCAGCTACATAGCATGGAGCTTCACTTTGCTTGAATATAAAACTTCACAATGGCACAAGCCTAGAGATTTTCTTGCTGTGCAACGATTGAGTACTAAATCAGGACTGTTTCCACCCAGTCAGCCTGATACATTCAAACAGGAGACTTTCAAACACCATTCTTGTAGCAGCTGTAGAATAAAAATGCAAATACAAAAAATATATAAATTGAGTATTAAAATTACTTTTTCATTTGCTGCTTCAATTTGTTTTTCCTTTTCATTTGCCAGGTGCAAGAGTTCTTCCTGATGTGCTGCCAACACTGACTCAAGTTGTTTTCTGAAAGCATTATCCATTTTATGAAGCTTTTCCACAGCAATCCTAAAAAATGATTTAAAAAAAAAAATCACAGTCCTGCAAACAACTGAAGTATTTTGCTTTGTCCAACTCTGCCTTTGATAAGGTTTTAATAACATAAGCATGAAGACAATTATATATCGACAATTATATATCAGAATATTATATATTCTGATATATAATTATATATATCAGAAGGTGTCCTGTTTTCTCAAGTACATGTTCTAGCTTTATGCACTGTGCTTAGGACTTTGGGCATTCTCTTAGAAGAGGCATTTAATCACTAGCAAAGGATATGAAGATTAGGGCTTGCTACTGTCAACATGGATAAAAACTCCACCTGTTTTCAAACATCTCCTTATGCTTTTGGTTCCCAAGAAGGGAATTAATTAACTGTGTGATCCTGTGAACGGCCTGTGAGCCTGTGTCTCACAGAAACAGAAAAGTGTCTCCTTCACCGTAAAGAAGCATTTCTTTAACTCCAAGAAAATTCTGCTTTTAGGGGATAATTCTTAAATATGTAGGAACAAAAAGCAATACAAATTTATACAATTAATTTACAACAAAATTCTGAAACAAACCAGAATTATTTAGATCAAAAATTTCAGATTCACTATTGTTCTTCTAACAATTCCAAACCCCAGTACTATTGACTGTTTGAGGTGGTTGGTTTTGTTTGGCTTTTTGGTTAGTGTTGTTTGTTGTTTATTTGTTGTGGTTCTGTTTTCTTCTTTTTAGGCAGTCTTATTAACGATCTAGTATTTTCTCAAGAATAGTTGGGAGGAAGGAAGAAATACATGAGAAGGGGGCCAAAGAATAAAGTAAAAATCATAGTAAGAATCTAAACTTATCACAGGCATCAGGCTAACAAACTTCTCTATCATTCCAGGAGCATATGAAATAATTTTCCAGGTTATGAGTACTTGTTTCTGTATCATCTCCTATTTAACTATTAATTGATCAAAGAAATTGACAGTACAAGAAGGACAAGAAAATAAATTTAAAATCTTGCTATTTGTATGGGAAAAGAATGACAGGTAATTTAGAAACAGTCTGGTAATCACAGACTGAAACAGTGATTAACAGACACCAAATTGGGCAGGAGTGTTGATCCCCAGCGGGGCAGGAAAGCTCTACAGAAAGGATTGGGACAGGTTGGATTGATGGGATGAGGCCAATTGTATGAGGTTATTTTCAAAGAAAATGGAAATCAAGGAGTTCAGATGACGAATGCTGTAACTGAATGCCAGTTCCATGAAGTAAGTCACCTCTACAGCAAGAGTTCCTTCTAGGCCCAGTTTGTATCTGAGCTCACCAAGTAGTTAAAAAGGTATTACGCCACATAATCAAGCATTTCTGCACAGTTATTAATAGTGCAACTCTACTGTAGTCACAAACTATTAAAGTGTTCACCTTTGACTTTGAAGGCTTTTATTTCTCTCTTCAATCAACTTCTTCTCTTTGAAATCAAAGTTCTCCTTCATTTGTTTAACCTGCACCTCCAGCTGGCTTAATAGCTCTCCTTTACCTTGCCACCTCTTTTTCAGTACACTGAAAATAAAATGCACATATTTACAATGAATGTAAATACCACTTCTTAGGAGGGCAGAAAAGTTTTTCATGCTTCCATCTTTCCTCATTTCTGTGGGTTTTAATAGCAAGCGAGTACTCTCTGAACATAGAATAACTTCAGAGCAGTGTTTCATAAAATGATCCCAAAGAATTATTGTATGTATTACCTGTGTGCATTCTTAATATCATCAAGTTCTATTTCCTTTTCTTCTAGCAGTTGCTTTAATTCGTCTTTTCTTTCATTTTGCCTTTCTAATTTTTCCATTAGTTTTTCACATTCAGCAGCTTTTTCATCCAACTGCACTCGAAGCAATTTCTGAGCTTCCCGATTTTCTTCATAGTTTTTTCTGATTTGTTTCTCTTTTTCTTGTAAGCCCTTTAGAAGACAAATATTTTAGAACACATAAATTTTATTGTTACCCCTTAAGAGTATTTGTTTAGTCTATGATGGAATACAGCAGAGAAGAACATGACAGTTTACTCTTCTAAATGTATGAAGAACACTTAGTAAACTGATAGTCAGTTACTTACTCTTCATCTGAAAGAAGTCAGAATAAAAAAAGTCATCAAAATACAAATCTGAAGTTGAAAGCAAGTTAAGACAAAAGTTATTTTTAACTCTTATTCTACATAAGAGTTGAATAAGCAACTTATGTGTAAGTAACTGAGCTCACAATCTGTAACGAGTAATGTATCTAACTTTGACTGACATAACATGCTATAAAATTCTGATTAATAAGCTAAAGTCTTAAGTCTCTAAATGAAACAAATGGAATTACTGTCACAAAACATAGTACCTCTGCTGCCAAAATACCGTTTTACAGAAACAAAATAAAGAAAAAATATTGATGTTGTAAAATAAATGTGAAGCAAACTTTTAAAATTATTTTTCCTTTTCTTTTAAACACTCAGAAAGAATTATGCTATCCTCGTTTCACCTCTCTCAAAATCATTATCAAGAATAAATTGAAGCAAAGAAAAGAGAAGAAAGTCTGTACATAAATATGGTTCAATGAGAGATTCAAAGTAGCATCACTGTGCATCAATTTAATAAAAAGCCCTCTTCTGCTCTCAGTGAAATGAATTGCCACTGAGAGCCTGATTGTGATTTGTGAGTTGGTAAACTACGAGTGCAGACCCAGCTTTCATCACAGGCTTTGTGATAGCTAAAATTAAGACTTGCAGTGAAAGCTAAGCATGCAAATTGTCAGATATGGCACTTACTTCTTTTAGTCTCCTAATTGTTTCTGTCTGATCATCCACTATTTTGTTTTTAATTTTTATGGTATCACTGTCCTGTTCTTTTTGCTTTTTTAACATGTCAATCTCATTTGTTAAAACTTCAATTTTTGCCTCCAGTTTCCCTCGATCTTGTGCAAGATGAGCTCCTACACAAAACAGGATATTCACATTACAGCAACTCATGTTATAGATGATTTCAAGATATAGAATGTTTGGAGAAGAGAAGGTAAGAACCTTACAAATCTAAGTACTGACTATTTTGTCCAATGGAAACACTGTAGGGATTTAATCTGCAGGTAGGTAGCACTTAAGACGAAATGCAGAACTGAAGGTCTGTGTTTTATCCTTTTGGAAAATTTTTCTGAAAAGTAGTTGACAGTAATTCTTACAGACCCCAAAAGACCACAAGGTGATGCTGAGTCACATGAAAATGCCCAAACTTTTTCTTTTTTTCTCCCAGCATTTAACACTCTTTTAAGATATATACTGAAATTTTCATATTAGACTTCCCTGCTAGACAAGAAGCATTACGTAACATTATTTACAAATCCTTGTTTTTCTAGTTCCATGTTTAAAGCTCTTTGTCCAACATTATGGTATTTTCACATTTTCAGGAAACAAATAAATTGTATTCACAGCTGACTCCCACAAATGCTGTTACTGATCCTGTATCAGCCTGTGTGCCACAGAACACCTATTTTTGCACACCATCTTTACAACTGGATAAGATCAGGAAGGCATCCAAGGACCCTGTCATGATTACAACTATATTGGAGTGTTTATTTGAAACTTAAGATACTGAACACCACCATTTCTTCTGCACAAGAAAAACAACCTGCTATTTTACCCTGTTCTGCCAACTCCTGCCCCCATATTTTTCTTTCCATTTTTAATCCATCAATCACGGATTCCTGGGCTGTCAGCTGGGAAATAAGTTTTCCATTTTCCTTTTTCAGAAGTTCAACTTGAACAGCCTTTTGTTTGTCCTCCTCAATCACAGTTTCAAGTTCTTCAGTTCGACACTATACATTGGGAAAAGACAGTAAGATCATTTAAAACAATATTCAGAATTTCAAATCAAAACTAACGGGTTAGGAAAGTAATACTTATATACAGCAGATTAAGTTAACTGAGAAATATTCTACTTGCATTCAGAGTTCTATCTACATCTTGTTCCAGTTGTGAAACACAAATGTTTGCTTCAAATAGACATACTTCAATCCCAAAAACCAGTAAAGCTGATTTCTAAATAGCCACTCTGAATTATCAATGTCATTATAAAAACCTGTTTAGAATTATAAATGCAGAAGTCAAGAAAAGCAAAAGAGAAAGTAAAGACATTAAAAACTGAATCAGAAGAAGAAGCTGGGATGTACTTTCACTTCCAATGATAAATATTTATCTTCAATTATCCAAGCTACTTTTTGTTTTACAGATTATAGCTATTTAATGTAGGTATTTTTCAATTTTTTTCTTAGAAGCATCACTGACTGGCAGAATCCTATTCTGTACAACAACATAATGTTTGGACACCCTAACAACATGTAGAGGGGAGATTAGAAACAGCTATGCAGAGGTTGTATTGCATCCAAGTTTTAGCACAAAGGTGGACTGGATCACACAACCATTTAAAAGTTATGTTCCAAAGATTTTTAAAAATTATTTACGGATAATAGGATAGTACTAGAATATGTTACCACAAAGCAACTGTGCCTACAGTATTTAAGATTAAAATCTGACAATTAGTAGATAATGAATAATACTACTAATATACAACTAGGAGATACTAAGCTGCTAGTATCTCCTAGCAGCTCCATTATTTGTCCAATTACATTTTTACTTCATGTACAGTGACCAATGCAGAAGTGTGTTCCATTTCCTTGAATTTACAAGGGGTCAGAAATATTAATGTAGTTTTGACTGACCAACTGATTATATATAAACTGCTACTGCTCAAAGGGCAAGGAGTGCACTTTCAAAGACAAGAACGAATCTAGATTTTTCTCTGTGGGGAGTGGTGTTTGTGAGAAATAGAAGTGCAAGATGCAAGAATAAAGGCTGATGTGCAGTACTGGATTTTAGTGCAACAGGAAACCTGTGTCTTTTACTTTATCAAGCTTGTATGGAATCATTAACTTTTATAGATGAAACATTACAAAAAAATAACATATGTAGTTGAAATATTTTGAAACAAATACCTTTAGGTTTGCTGTAGCTTCTTTATTTGATTTTGTTAATTCTGCAATTTTTGCTTTCTGTTCTTCCACTATATTTGTCAGGTCTTGGACCAGACTTGCCATGTCTTTTTCCCTTTGTTCCAACTCAAAGAAGGCTTGTTTGTGTTCAACTAGATCAGCAGAAACTTTTTCAAAACCCTGTTTTACCTAAAATTTTGTAAGACAAGACTTGAAAAATGCTAACATTTCAAAAAAAGTATGCATATATAAACACAAGTGACACTTGAATTTCAAGTGAAGACACAGAAATTCATCAACTGTATAAGAAATTGGTGAATATCTGAAACTAGTTTTCTCCTGGTTTGTAGGTGAAACTTCGACTTGAAAAACAGCTACATATTCTACCCAGCTACATATTTGTAGAAAAAACCCAAACCCAACAAAACATAACAAAAAACCCCAAACAAACAAACAAACAAACCAACCCCCATACAGAGAAAAAAAAAATCTTGGGTGGATGGGAAGCAGAGCAGAAAAACCATACTTGGGAACTGAAAACAATGCCTTGATTTAATCTCACTGTTAAAATTGACATTAAAATCTCAAAAGAAGGACAAAGTTAATTCAAGCCTTTTTTTCTTGCAACAGAAAGATTTGAAGGGTAAACCCCCTGTCTCTTCTTTCCCCTCTTCTCCCTTCTATTTAAAACTGATTTAAAACAAAGAAAAGCAAGCTTAAGGTGAAGCATTTAATATTCTATTTAACATATAAAAAAATGTACATACTAGCCACAGAAATAAATTCTCTAAGTAATTTAGCAAGCAAGTTTTGAATTTGAGTTTCAAAATGTACATCCAAAATTCAATTTTGAAAATTTACACAATAAGGAATGATATTATTTAATACACTTGTATATATATATTTAACGATAACCTTATCAAAACACAAACCAAAAAAGAATAAAACCTGTAACTGAATATATCCTAATAGAAGGTCAACACAGTTTAAAATAAATTAATATTAAGTTCTACATATAAACAAAAATGCTGGGGTTTTTGAGTGCTGACTTGGCATTTGCTGTCATTGTTCTAATCACTGATATTTCAAAACTTTCTACCAGGATTTCTGCATGAATCCTTGGAGCAAAGACCATAGGGATGAAAAACCAACCCAACAAAACACCAAAAAACACACCCAAAATATCCTCCCAAATCCAACAAATTTAAGAGAACTACAGCCCCACCTAGTGTGAGATGAAATGTTCCCTTGTCTTACCTCTTTAAACCTTTTTGCTTCAATAGTTAAAGCTAAACGAAATTCATCTTCTAACTCTCTGTACTTCTGGTTTGACATGTTAATTTTCTCCTGAAATTCTCTAACATGCTGTTCATGCCTCTGCTCCTCTTTAGCCACTACTTTTGACAAAGCGTCTTGAAATTCAGGTCCATTTAAAGCAACTCGGGTTTCAAGCTCTTTCCTGAAATTATCAAGCATACACTTGAGACGTGGACTGCAGGATCTCACAATGCTGCTTGAATTAATTTCCTTGGTCTTACTGAACAGCAATAATGAATTACATAATAAATGGGATAAATTCCTTCATCTCACAAACAGCTTTCAGTCTTCTAATGACAATGGCCCTGGCATGAGGAAAATTCTGTTGACTACTGTTAAAACATCCAAAGGAATATCCTTACTTTTTAATTCAAACATTTGTAGAAATTATTCAATTGTGCTTTTGCTGTTAGTTAGCACTTGTTTGCTTTGCTGTTAATAAACATCTGGAAATGACACTGGAAGCAAAGAAAATCCCTGTACAGCCAGACACTCTCTTTTGCAGTCAGTCATTCCCTCCACCCTCACCCAACAACTGGTGCCATTCACTCAGACACAAAACCTGAAAAGCAGCAGCAACAGGGACCTAAAAGGACAATGTTGAAGCAAGTCTACCCTGTACTTTAACACTACTCTGTTCATCTACTTAAAAGCAAAAAAATATAAAATAAAATATCCACTGTCCTTCACATTACATCTTTTGGAGCTTTATGAGGTAATTATTGGAAGTTCTGAAAACACAGCTATCAGATTCTTCCCAACTAAACCTGCAGTTTTCTTGGTATCTGAATACATTTTCCCTTGTAAAATTTGGCAAATGTAACCAGCTTATTTTATTAATAATCTTCATTATATATTACTATACCACATGGTACTTCTTGCTTTAGTTTGTACACATATTTGGCTGTATTAGCTGAACACCACAGAACTTAGCTTCAAGTATTCACCAAAAAAAGGGAAATTTTCAAAGAGGAGAACAGCCAGGCAAGTAACTCACCCTTCACCCACAAGCAAGATACTGCAGAAGCTGACTGATTTTTTGGAACGCTGTGTTATTGTTGCATATGCAGCTCTTCAGACAGTAATTCAAATAAAATTTTATTTTTATCTGATTATTCCTGGATTACAGATCAAGTAATTAAAATAAAGAATTCAGCCATATAATAAGACAAGAACCTTTCACATGAAAGGCTAGAAGTTGTCTACATGAACTCATGAGTCAGGAATCTACAAGATATTCTTAACTGAGCAAGAATATGTGTAGGAAGACATCTACATTTTTACAAAGACCATCTCTCACACTAATCAAAAAAATCCCAAACAAAACAAACCCAAACAAAACCACATCCGTACTTCAGAACACATTTAAGTAAAACATGTTGGCAACACAAGCATCTCTATTAATTTGTGAAAAGAAAATAATGACCCCATACCTTTGTTCTTGCTCTCTCAATACAAGAAGCTCATGTAGTTGTTTTACCTTCTCCTTCTGTTGTCGGACGGATATTCGCAGTAACTGTACTTCTCTTTCATTTGCTGATGCTTTAAGCTCTGCTTCTTGCACCTGTTTCATCTGTGTGGAATTCATAAAGACAAGGACAAGGTTTTCTTAAAACTGTAATCTAGTCTTCATGTTTTATACTAGAATACAAAGGAACAGGTGCTTTCTAAGAGTTTTTTGTTTGGAGTGTTTTGTTTGGTTTTGGTTTTATTTTGGTTTTTTCTTAATATATATCGTAACACTTGAAGAGATTTAAGACAAGATGTTAAAAAAAAAGTCTTAAGTTACTACAACACAAAAAGCAACCTCAATAAAGAACCAAGGGCATTTACTTAATTTGTAAAGAATTTCAAAGTGTCCTACAGAAGCAGAAGAGCATTAGCAGAATGATTTCCTCAATTAGAAACTCTCATATTGTAATACTTGTATGAGTTTCAAACAAAACATTTTTAGAGGTATTCAACATAAATTTATTAACACTCCACTTCTGTAAAAATCTCCCTCTTTCTGATTTGTACAGTTTAGAGTTGATGAACAGAGCTGCTTTCTAATGATTTTACAAAAAATGTAGAATCAGTATAAACACCAGATGGCACACTCCACTTTTTCCATTCAATGCAAGCTTTTATGAGTAATTCCATTTTATAGACTTAAGCCTTTTAAATACAAAACTCTTTTCTGATTCAACATGAAGAAAAAAGATATGAAAAAAGTTATAAAAAAGGTTTTGATTACTCATTAAATGGTAATTCAGAATCAGGACACTTCAGAAGGCTAAGTTCTCACATTCTACATGCTAAGCCTTTTCATGAATAGTTTAATGAGTAACTTTTAGACATGCTCCACTGTATTCCTTTGTTTTGTGGAAGAAGAGAAGCAATTCTCTCCTAAATTGAAGCACTTAAAAAATGTCAAGCAAGAACACATGCAAATTTAAAGACTACCAGAAAACAGGGTACACATTTAGATGCATAGTAAACTTACTCATCTTGAATCTCTTCAAGAAGTCATCTAGTAATGCTGACTGAAGGTCTTAAAGAGTGGCTACCTAGAGTAACTTACTTAGAGTTACTTATTAAGTGGTAACTTAATAATTTACCACTGAAGGTAATTGCCAGGATGTATTATGAGAAAGCTCTATGAAATATTCTAGAATTTCTTAATCTTGGAATTGATAAAATAGGCCAAAGGTATATTAAGTTTGAACATTCAAAAAGAGGATTTAGCTTCTAGAGCATCATGATTATCATTTGAAACACTTATTAAAGAGTATTTGCTACAGGATCTTACAGACAGGAACAAAGATTTTCCCTTAATAAAGTTTTGCAGTTGATAAAAGCAATGCTACTACCACCAAAAGAGATTACTTATTTCTACAAACTCATTAAAGGAAAAATAAAAACCTCATACATCAATAAGGTGTTTCCATTCTTATAGGACAGAAAAAAATCACACACACACAAATCCCACTCTTCTGTTCTCTAAATCACTACATTTAGTACTTTTCAAACTGACAGGCAGATACCTGATCTAAAACGAAGGTCACTTCTAGATTCCCTAACAGCTCCAAGGTATCTACAGGAGGATATCTACCTTATTCTTCTAAGGAAGAAACAGAAGAGCCACTCAAGTGCCCAAACAGGAGCCTAAAGTAGAGAGTATCTTGAATGGTGCTTTGCATTTCGTCTGTCAGCACACTCCCTGATTCTCATGCCTTTCAGGGAACCTGAACAACATCACCTCCCAGAGCACCACACTATCAGTTCATTGACTTTTCAGCATGGATGTGTTAAGATTCAATTTTTTTAAGTTCAGTGAGACAGAAATGGGCTAACATAGGAATATAAACAAACAAAAGGAATAGACATTGGAGGACACCGAAAATTCAGCAATTAATTTTTCAGAAAGAAATAGTGGCAGTATCTGGTCCAGCATCTTGATCTTATATATTTGTATACTCAACAAAGAGCCTCTGACAACAAAAGCGTCATTATCTTGTCCAGCTGTAAAAACAAAACCAAAAAATCTCAAACAAACACAAAACATCCCATGAACTAACCAGAATCTTTAAAGTTCTCAGAAATTACTGTTTTGTTCTGGTTGCAATTAGAAGCATCTAATTATTTACATCAGCAAAACAAACAGAACCATCAGATTTCCATTCCGGCAGTAAAATCTCTATTGATTTTAGCAATATTTTAAAAAACTTGTCTTTGTAACTCTCCTTTTTCAGAAAATATCAACTCTCAGTATTAAGTACACAGGACTTGTTCTCCTGTATCTTAAGACTACATCACATAACATACTTCTATTTATAAAATACATTAATTGACAATTAAAATGGATACCTGTTATTAACTACTACTATGTACAAAAAAAGCCCCAGGTTTTATTGTGGAAAACTCAAGACTCAATGATGGTAAAATCCAGTGTTTCTTTGTATTCAGGACTATGATAGCCACCCTATTGCCACTGCATTATTTACTCATGAAAAATATTTACCTCTATTGCTCGCTGCTGCATTCTCTGTGTCTCCATCTTGGACAGTGTTTCTTCTAAAGCTTGCATGGCCTTCTGATGTTCTGCTTCTTTATTTCTTGCCTGATTTAGTTCCTTAGTAAGTCTTTCAATTTCACCTTTCAACTGTTGGACATCTGCTTGCAGTCTTGCTTTGGCATCTCTCTCTTTCAGTATCAATTCCTTTAACCTGAGAATAAATGCAATGAAGTTGTATTACAAACATTTTACTTATAAGTTTGACACCAAATGCATTGAGAAAAAGGCATTAGTAACTGTTGTAGCAACATATCTTGTTCTTTACTGTGTTTTACTATTTACAGCACTGTCTCGTAAAACTGTTTAAAAAGATGTCAACTATTACTTAAGTCATGTGTAGCATTACTATACGGAGCTTCATTTTAAAAAACCTGAGGTGGAGACAACCTCATAGATACATCTTTTAGGAAATGACATTCCAGTATAACTTTGCTTTACACAAACTTCGAATATACACTATCCATTTGTAATTGAATGATTATCTTCACAAACTCTGAAATATCCTAAATATTTTATTAATTTTTACATAAGATCTATCCCAACAAAAGAGGAACATAATAAGCCTCTTATAGAAGATGGTATAAATGTAGATGCATATAGAATAAAAGTGGGAGGTGAAGCTAAAACAAAAAGGGAAAAAGGAGAAGTATTCACAGTCATGGATGGTAACTCAGGAAACATGTGGCTTGGTTTTTCCTAAAAGAAAGAAAATGTGGTTTTGATAAATACAATGCAGTTAAGAAAAAAACAAATGGAAAAGACATGTCCAAAAATAGGGAGATCTTTTGAAAACACAGCTGCTGCTCAGACCACACAAGGATGGTGACAACCATCTCTCTGAAGATGTACTAGGCCTGCCCTGCACAACACATTGCCTGTGGGCCAACTCTGGCCTGCTAGAAACATTCTTTTTCTAATGTGCTGTGCAGAAAAAAACCAAAGAATGCTCTAGGTGTATGTGGAAAGGGAGATTGGGAAACAGAAGGCAGAAGTATGATATGGGACAGCTACTAGAGCTTGAACTGAAGGTACAGTTATGATACAGATTGTTTGGAAAGTAATGGCAAGAATTGGGAGGAAAGTGGCACACTGATACTGTTCTATGACAAGAACCAGAAGCAAGCTGCAGAAAGGAATTTCACTATACTGAGAGAAATACTGAGAGAAATACTGAGAGAAATACTGAGAGAAATTCTAGCACTACTTCTTGATGCCTTATTTTCCAAGTATATTGTTTAAAGCTGTTCTTGTTTCTTAAGCCTACAAAATGAATTATTGGAAACTAAAAAAAACCCATCACAAACTCTTAGACTGCAGCATTGTTTCCCTACCTGTCTGTATTGTATACAGCCATACTCTGAATATTCTTTTCTTCTTTTGCATGCTTCTGTAGCTCACTGACATGCTCTAATAATTTCTTCTCTGCTTGCTCTGCTTTCCACCTCCTTTCTTTCTCCTGATCCAGTTCTTGAATCAATGCCTTAGCAAGAATGTGATAAGCATCACCTTACTAGGAAACATTCAAGCATAGCCAAAAATGACAAACAATATTTATAATTGTAGAACAGGACTTTTTTGTCTTTCTGGAATTCATGGATGACAGAAGAAAGTGCAGGCGACCAGGCCAAAAACTCCCATAAAAGTGAAATAAAATACATCCTCTCCCAACTGACATTGCAAGAACTCCAGTACTTTTGATACTATCTATATGCAATTATTTTTGTCACCTCCAATTTTAGCTTGACCAGGAGACATATGTTTGGCTTCAGGTGAAGATATATTTAACTCAAAATGATGCAAAACCTACTCGGTATGTTGATTCCTCTATGGGATTTGAATTATATTCTTCTACTTTTTCCATATTGCTCTGTCTTCCAGTTAGTATTTCAGCTTTTCTTCCCACTACTTTAAAATGAGAGTCTTTCTGACTGGAGCGTGGACACTTTGAGGAACTCTTCTTCTCTTCCCTATATGCAGAGTTTAAACAGTAACAGTGGATTCAGACGCTTTTAAATGAAAAAAATTTACAGTTTTGTGCAGCTGCTGAATACTAGAGAGTTCAAAACCATTTAGAACATAATCTGCAATCAGACCATGGCAGAAACGGCTAAATTCAAATATTCAGCTCTAAAAAGATACTTACAACCAGTAGATGCTATCTACAACCATCTCATGATCACATAGACATGAAATAATTTTAGAAGAGTAGAGTAGCTGTAGAGCTGCAGTGGCTGACTGAACTAATATATTCCAATTTGTATTGTCTTCTCCTCATCACTTCTGATATTTATTATATAAATGAAATAAATCACTATGGCATCCTCAATTCATCAAGGATATATATTCTTGACCATTGTTCTGACACCATGAATCTTTTATTTTTAATTACTCAGTTCCATCTGTGGAGAATTCTTTTGTCACCACAATTGAAAATAAAGATGGAAATATAAGCTGTTAGAATTTTGAAAATGTTTTGGTATCTTCAGTTCAATTTTCTTCTCACCTGAAGACAGAAACTGTGCTCATATGGAGAAATGACTGAATGAAGCCTCAGTAGCTCCTCATTTTTAGGGCATTATTAACTGAGCTGATTTACTCAACCTACCACTTTCAGTGAAATGTTTCAAGTTAAAACTACGTTCATGGTGACAATATTCAGTTTAATTCATTTTGGCTTGATATGGTAAACACTGGGATACCTGTCAGTTACTTTCTTCTTTAGATGACTTGCATGACACTTCATGGATAAGGCAGTTTTACGGTAAGTGGGGATCTTGCTTCGTTTCACGACCCTTCTGTTGTTCTCTTTTCCACTCTCATTTTCACTCTCAGAAGTTGGATCTGTGTCTCTCTTAGCTTTGAGAGCACTTGGAGCAGCTTCCTGTGTTGAACTATCAGATACCTAAGAGGAGATCAAAGTTTTAGATACAAGTTTTACAATTTCCGATTGGCTAATTTCTAACACTTATTCAGGTGCTATTTTTAAAAAAGTTCACACAAAATAGCTTTGATAAAAACTAAATAATCGCTTCCAATTTTTTACTTTCACAATCCCTTCCCTCCCTCCTAAAATATTTTGGTTTTTTAAAGCTAAAGTAAACCCAGGATGCTTGAGAACATATAGTTGTTTCCTTATGCAATACCTGAAGTTTGGTAAAATCCTTAGGCATAAAAAGTTGGTATAAAATGTAAAACAAACACACCACTTAAAGCCAAAAAAGCCTTGCAAACACCACCACCAAACAAACATGACAAACTTATGCTACCTATGTTAATAAAACAAACTGTATTACCTGACAAACATGTCAGACCAAGTTGACCTATTGGTGAAATTAATTTTCACCAACTGTAAAATCCAGGTACTCTGGTGCATTTCATATTTTACTCTGGTTCAGTTACTACATTGATGGCTTTAGGTTTAAAAAAAAAACATAAAAAGAATTTTCTGATATAACATGATCAGATAACTCTGCTAGTCCCATTCACTATGGTTTTTATTCTGTATGAAAGTTGTCATGATTCAAAGTACAATCTTCAGTTTTAAAGACTTGTTTTTATTTTATTCTCAGCTTCTCAAAATGATTAAGAGCACATTAGCACAGTCAGCCCATACATACCAGTAGAAATGCTCTAGACTGGTTCAGCAAATGTTTCATTATCAGAAAGGCACACTTTATCTTACAAACAAAACTTGCTGCGCACAGAAAAAAAAATCACCTTTTGCAGTATCTGTAAAATCTGATCTTCTATTTTTTTAATCCTCATCTCACTGTGTATTTTATCAAGTTCAGTCTTCTCAGGCTCAGAAGAGGAGACAAGCTCTGTGGAGGAGCTGGTGGCACCTTGCTCTGGTATCCTTGTACGCTGCCGAAACTGAGCCAGTGCCTGGTCGATGTGTGGTGTTGCCAGTGGTAAGGGGACATTGTTCTATCAGATGAAAAAACAACCCTTGTAGCATTAATATGGTGCATGCAATATAAAAATAGAATGTGTCAATTTTAAAACCAATACACACAAACTATGGCACCTGATCTCTGGATGAAGGGCACCCAGATGAAACCAAAGAGCCCATAATATCTTCTAAACACTGCAAATCTGAACAGTTTTCTTCTGCCAGGTCCACTGATTCACCAGAAATATTTCTTCCATCTAGAGCTGTTAGCTGGGGCAATGACTGAAGAACAGTTTCTCTATAACCTTGAGAAAAAGACCACATTTAAATTGAAATCAAGCTCCTAAAGAGAGGTCTAATATATTTTAGGTACCTCATCATCTTAAATGATTCATTGCATTTTTAATGTAAGAAAAAAAGTAGTGAGTTATCTACAATTGTCTCACCTTTCCCCACCCACGGCTTTCAATAGACAACACCACAAATTAAATCAACTGGGAAGCTGCCTGCCTAGTACTGATCTACACAAGGATTTCCCAACCACCATCAGCACACTGCAATTGCACAGACAACCTTTCAACATCAGCCTACTGCACTCAAACAGTTGTACCAAATAGAAGGGTAGATGAATGTAATGGAAAAGCAAGTTCTGAAAAGGCTTAGACAACTTCATCCTCTGTCAGTGAATGAAGTAAGGCATTATGAAACTGTAAATCATTGAAGTTAATGTTTCTAATTTGTTAGAATTTGGGCTGCTGAACACTGTGGTTTTGAAAGTGCCACCAAAGACACATATATGAAGAGGTATGTAAATACTTGCAGAAGAAAACTAGTGGCATTTTCTAAATTAATCAGATAACTTCAATAGTCCTGTAACTGTTTCTGTAGTGCCTGAAAGTATTTGTAAAACATGATGGGTGTATTTCACAACATTATTTAAACCTAATTTGGCTTTCCTCAATTACCTCTGATGTTACTTTCTAACTACACATATATTACACCTGTATCAGCTGTATGCTCATGATATAGTTGCCATTTTGTACTGTTGTAATTCCTACTGTCCTACTCTTCAAAATGCAATTATCTTTGAGTTCTCCCAAAAGCATCAATCCTCCACTTCTACCTTCTTGTAAGAGATTTTCCCCTCTTACACACAAAGAAAATAAAAAAACCTACACCAATATAGCATGCTACAATTTAACTTGTTTGAACTTAGAGTGTAACATTTTAATGGCCTGAAAAACCTACCCCCAAACCAGGAGCTCTAAACCATGCAAGTGAAAGTGATGCATCCACATGCATTCTCCAACTTGTCTCCAAGCTGCCTAGTGAAACACCTGCCACCTATTTGGATGAAAATACTAAATACTGCAGAGGATCCTAGAGTCTGTCACTGCTAACCAAAGCAGGGGGAAAAGAAGGAAAAGGTAATAGTGCTACTGATCTTTCTTCTGTGTTCTCTATCAGTAGCAGACTATCTACTGCCTGTGCCTGCCCTCTGGCTATACAACTCAATATCTCTGCATATTCTTTGAATTCTCCACCTATCCAGCTTATAATATTAATACGCCTGTCCTTCCATTAGGCCATGTGGCTCAGAGCTCCATCCAACCCGGCTTTGAAAACTTCCAGGGATGGGGCATCCACAACCACCCTGGGCAACCTACTCCAGTGCCTCACCACCCTTCACAGTAAAGAATTTTTTCCTAGTATCTAATGTAAACCTACTCCAGTTTGAAGCCACTCCTCCTTGTCCTGTCACTAGGACACTAGGACAGGACTCTTTCCTTGGAAAGTCTCTTTCCTTCCTTCTTGTAGACTCCTCTAAGGTACAGCAAAGAGACAATTAGGTCACCCTGAAGCCTTCTCTTCTCCAGGCTGAACAATCCCAATTCTCTCAGCCTTTCCTCATAGGAGAGGTGCTCCATCCCTCTAAACATCTTGGTAGCCCTCCTCTGGACTCACATGTGAAAATGTTGAGCATTATCAAAGCATACAAGTTACAATTTTGAGATTATGCCATGGGGGAAAAAATACATTTTTTAATGGAAAATGAATTAATTTTTACAGAATTTAGATTTCTGCAGGCTGGCCAGTTTATGAATCAATTTGTAAGCTTCAGAAAATGGCTCACAGCTTAACAGAAATCACCGACCTAACGAGCACAAAGTATCTACATAAGATAAGATCCATACCTGCTGTGTGACACACTGGATTGGCTTTTCCATCTTTTTCCAGTGTGAGGTTTGTCAAACAGTGGAGCCCCTTTGTGCACTGAAGTAAGTGATTTATACTGCTTAGACAGTTGCTGTGAAGGTCAATGTGGCTAATCTTATACCTGGTTCCATGAAGGGATTGAAATCCTGGAAGTTTCAGGAAAAAAACCACACAATCACAAAGTAATGTTTTCTGCTACAGTCCTAGACCATAGGGTTTAGAACAAATGACATCTTGTTGAAAAATATTCAGTAAATAATATATCATAACTGGAAATGAGAGAACAACACTTGCTCCATATCCTTGTCTACATATGTTAATTATTTATGCTACTCTACCACAAAGTACAACACGTAAGCTAGTCATGTGAGCTAACTTTAAAGAAACAGATTAATCTCTGACTGTTAAAAAGCATGTAAAAATAAACATTTTCCTTGAAGTTTCATTTTATAAGTCAGCTCATTAACAAAATTGTTAACAATGTTCTTTTAATTTTCCATTACAAGTTCTCTTGAGTTTGTAGCATAAAATCTTACAAGAAATAACTGACCATTTCAACAAAGAGATACAGAAGATAACTTCTATATCATATGTAAAGTTGCATTTTTGTTCTATAAAACTGAAAGACATGAATATTTTCGAAGTAAGTTTGAAATGTTTACTGTACTACTTTCTGAACAAGCTTGGCGTCACCAAACACAGAAGAATAAATTCCAGTTCAGAACAATTTTTGGTGTTAGAAACTTAAAAGCTGAGAGGAGCAGCAATTGCCACCTTTATTACAATTATTCAGTGAACTGGCACTTGAAGTGCTAGAAACTTCTCAAAATACACTTGCTCCAGTTTTTCAAAATTAAAGTGTGGCAAATGCTTTGTATTGCACAGCACATGGCAAAGTCACTTACCAGAGAGATCATGTATGTGATTATATGACAAGTTCAGCATAGTTAAATTAAAGAGTTTTTCCAGTCCTAAACAAAATGAGGAAAAACAAGAAACAGTATGATTTTCAGAAGAATGCTCTGCTTTCATCAAATGCAAAGCTTGAAAAGTGAACCTTTATAGATCATAACTATGAATTATGACATTAAACCATAGTCATAATATAAAAATCAGGTTTTCCTTCTAAATTAAGGCATTTTACTATGATAAGGTTTACGAAGACTATACATACACATCTTAAAATTTACTTTATAAAATGGTGAACATACTAACCCATACTAACTTGGTATAACCTTAATTATATGCAAACATTCCAGAAGCAAAGTTTAAGACGACTCTTAGAAAACCTTTGTAACTGGCTAAATAATCAAAAATAAACATTGCAGACCCTCCACTTTAGTTAGCAGGTTACAGGACAAGCTCAGGGTGCGCAGGTTAGCCAGGGAACTGAGCCCCTCGATGCGGCGGATCTGGTTTGATGACAGATCCAAGTGCTGCAGATTCCGGAGGTGGTCGAGCCCTTGGATCCTGGCGATGAGGTTACAGTGGGCGTTGAGCGTGTGCAGGTCCGAGCTCAGGGACACATCCCGCAGGCTGCGGAGAGAGGCGCCCACCGTCAGCCGGGCAGCTCCGCCCCACGCCGCGGCCTCCCCTCAGCCCCGGCCCGCCCGCACTCACCTCTTAACGCCCTTATCCATGAGGCTGAGCTCGCCGGGGATCCTCGCCATGCCGCCGGGCCCCCGCGCAGGCCGCATCTCGCTTCAACCCTCCGTCGTCTCCCACGGCAGCGCTCCCCGCCTTAGGCCGGGACACAAACGCCTCGCGGCAGGGGGACAAACGCCTCGCGGCCGGGGGACAAACGCCTCGCGGCCGGGGGACAAACGCCTCGCGGCCCTGCCGCCGCGCTCCGCTCCCGCCGCGGGCAGGCGGTGCTGCCGGAGGCCGCGCAGCACGGGCCCGCGTGGGGCCAGGCTCCCTGCCGCCGCTGGGCTTCCTGCCGCTTCCTTTCGGTCCCTTCCGCTCCCTTCCGCTTCCTGCCACTTCCTGCCGCTTCCTGCCGTCGGCCCAGGAAGGGGCCGGGTTTATAGACCGGACTGCTTTGAATTCTTCTCGGGGGCGCGTTGCGCGGCTGTGGTGTTTCTTAGAGCTCACACGGTGTTAAGAGTTTCACAGTATCACAGACTATCCTGAATTGGAAGGAACACACAGGGATCATGGATGACCATCCCCGAGAGTCACGGCATGTGCCTGAGAGCAGTGTGCGGCTCTGTCAGCCTTGAACGGCGACCGCCTCCCTGGGGAGCCTGTTCCCGTACCCAACCACCAAGTGATAATCTCCGTGACGCTTTCTGAGATCAGGCAGCTCTGTCAGAAGTAAAAAAATCTTTAATAATACGCTGCTTGGGATTTTGTAAAAGCGTTTGTTGCACTAGAAATCATACTTCAGGATGAACAGCGAAAAAATCAGTTGCATCTGTACTTTAAGATGCCATTTAGAATAACATCGATTTGTTTTAAAATAGTGATCCAAATCCAGCTGTACATGGCAGAACACACAAAGAGTTGGAAGATTGCTGGATATCAAAAAATATGTGCGAATTCACAGAGAAAGAGACTCAGAAAAGGCACTGAAATAAAACAGGACATTGCATATTTTAACCATTTATAACATATGTCATGCTGAATTTTGAAATCATGCATGCTAGACAATTATTATTTGAACTATTATTATTAATTAATAATGCATGGTAAATGCATAATTCAATACATATTACAATTTATGAAATTAATACATGCAATTTAAAATGCATGCAAGTTTTAGCAATTAGAGACGTGCTTCTTGTAGAGCTAAAATTTTTGTAGTCTGTAAGGTGAAAGTGTTTAGTGAGTACTGCAGGGATTTGGAGAAGATGGAAGAATTTTCTTGTAGTTATAAGCTGCTCTGGAGCTGTAGATTCTGTCGACCATGCTGCAAAGCTTTGTGATGAAGGAAACCCACTTCAACTAAGTCATTGACACAATTAAAAGAACAGTCTGTGCACATGCCTATTTTTGCCAAAGGTTTTTTATGTGATGGCATATTCTATAAGCTAACTTTTCAGATGAATTTATTTTGTATTGGAGTGAAAATCCTGCTGTTCAGGACTGGTGTGAACCACTAACAGGTGTCTTTCAAGTTGGCCCCTGTAAAAGCATGATTTTTTTTCACTGCACTGCTGAGCTTTGACCTGAAGGACAAAACTGGTTCTGCAACTTGACTGACAAAAAGTAAGAACTTTGCAGTTACGAGTTTGGGCACTTACACAACCCTTAGGGTCCATACTGAGCTTCTTTTCAGTTAGTTTTCTTCTTTCTGCCCATTTTTCTCTACATCTTTTAAAAAGAACAAATGCAGGTTTTTTGTACAAAAGTCATTGTTTTATGATATCTCTACACCTGATTGAAGAGAAGCTCCTAACACACAACATATACCACAGACTGATAAATATGTAAAAAAATCAGTGGCCACACCTTGAAAGACACATGCCACACTGATGGGAACTTTCATCCTTCATCTTTGTTCCACAGCCCCCGCACAGACAAAGAAAATTATGATACAGCTTCTTTCCCTCACAGCAGTGTCCAAAGATTAATGCCATCTTAGGATGTGCTTGAGTACTATTCTAACAATGAGTGCTCAGGAAAAACGGAATAAAACTGGTAATTTTCTTTCTAGGGCAGTGTTTAATGAGTGAAGTATAAACAAGATCCACTATACTCAGTGACTGGTGAGGTTTTGGCAAAACATAATGGTGATCATTGGTTATCACTGTCCATTTTATATATGGGCAGTAGAAAAATAGTGCCAGGCTGTTCACCTAATGTCCATGTCACTAATATAAGGAAAGTTGATTTCTTTCCTCACGCTGCCACATCCTTCCTCTTTCCCTAGGGTTAATGTAGAAGTCACCTTTACTCACCTCTTGTGGTTTTCTGAAGATGTACATAAAACAAATTGAAATCTGTTGATGAAAATCATCTGAGAAATGAGCATTTGCTATGCATTATTTTTTATGCTGTTTTCTTTAAAAATACCTGCAGACCTTAATAATTTCTGAAGTACATATTAAACCAACATGTGTATGATTTGCCAGTGTTTCTTGAAGTATTTGGTTAATCATCTTCACACAGGAGACATCAAAACCCAAAGTATGCTCTCTGTTCTGAATGATTAAGCCAAGCTTTCCATAACATTTCACTAGAAAGTAGGGTCATGACAGACTGCTAACAACAAAGTGAAATCTGCTGTGAAAAAAAAACAGAAAAAAATGGGAAAAGGAGAAAACAATAACCTCAAAGATGTGCAAAGAGAAGAAAAAGCCAAGATGCATCTCAAAAGAAATATAGGTTATTTTGATGGGGTAAGTTTTATTGTAGGATCAATTGTTGGGGCAGGGATCTTCGTGTCTCCCACAGGGGTCTTGAAACATTCCTTACTCAACGTTGGCGTTGCACTAACGATCTGGACTGCATCTGGACTGGTTTCTCTGATGGGTGCCCTCTGCTATGCGGAGCTGGGAACCGCTCTGCCCTTCTCTGGAGGAGAATACAGCCATATTAAAAGAGGCCTTGGATCCCTACCCGCCTTCGTGTTTATCTGGACATCAACGTTTACCAAGCCAGCATCAAATGCTGCTCGAGCCTTGCTGTTTGCTGAATACGCCACCCAGCCCTTCTATGGCATTTGCCCTGCACCAGACGTGCTGAAGAAATGCTTGGCCTTGGCCGTTCTCTGGTCCCTGGGGATTTTGAATGGCCTCAGTGTCAAAATGGCTGCGTGGGTGCAGACAGTTTTCACTCTGTTGAAGATGATGGCCTTGTCTGTGATTGCTGTCGGTGGCATAGTTCTCCTCGTTGCCAGGCAAAAGGAGAGTCTGGCCAGGTTTGAGGACATGTTTGGCTCAGAGATCCCCAACGTCTCACAGATTGCCGAAGCCTTCTTCCAGGGACTGTACGCATACGGCGGCTGGTGGTCCCTCAATTACATGGCAGGTATTCCGCTCCTCTTCTTTAGATGTAGTTCTGCAGCTCTCATTCTTGTGTTCCTCAGCTTGTTTTGGGAGAACTTGTCTTTGCTTCAAGACCACAGGGTCCTTCACGTTTTACATGAGTCTTGTGTTTCTTGGGGCTGGTGGAAGAGCTGTTGTTCCTCTCTAGGGAAGATTCCTGCTTTTTGTGCAGAATCAAGCGGACATTTCCAGGGGAATTCAAAAGAATCAAAAGAGTTAATTTAAAATATGCATAAACAGAATTTTTCACACCTTAAAATTTTGCATTTTGTCTTTCTCAGTGTCCATGTCAGTGTATTTTTAGGAAAGTATTAAGTTATCCATGCCAAACTATATGTGCATAGATAATTTCTGTTTAAATATCTGTGCCTTGTCTGTGGTTATGCAGCTGGTTTGTTCATGGACAAATTAATTTTGAATTTTGTTAGACTGTAATAATTTTATGGGATATATTTTCTTGGGAAAATAGACTTTTGAAGTCTAATAGAAGGTGAAGAGAGATCTAAGGAAAGTGGTATAAATTTTTTCATAGAACTTGTACTCAATTTTAACATTCAAAAGGTTTTTGAATATCTATTTACTTACCCTATTCTGTATCTGATGACATGGCAGTAATACATAAGCATTTTTTCATAAAAGCTACAGAGATGATTTTCATAATGTTAGTGATTCACAGTACAAGTTAAATTATTAGTGTTTTATAGTATCATCAGATTCATGGAATTACACTGCAAGCAAATGGATATTGCTGTTATATCTTTAACCATTTGTATTCATTGACCTCAATCATGTAAAATATTAAATAAACTGAATGTGTTAAATGCGTAACACAAAGTTCAGTGGTGAGGACAGTGTGAAAATTTGGTTAATGTTTAAAAAACTGACTGTTATCTTTATAATCCGGGTAGTCCAACTTTAAAAATAGACTGCAATTAAAAAAAAATAAGTGATATAAATCAGGAAAGTATGGTTTTGAAACCTTAGGGATTCCTCAAAGGCAAGCTCTTGGCTTTGTAAGCCTGAGAAAATACAAGACTTATGGTAACATACTGATTTATTTTCTGGTCAGTTAGCAGTACTAATAAATGCCATACACTGGGTAGCACAGCTATTTAGACAGATGTAACCTATGCAATAGTTCTGAACTGAACTGAGTTTTCTATTCTTCAACAATAACTTCATTTCTGTGAGCTTCAGCTGATGCATCAGGTGCCAGCTGGATGGCAAGACTGCAACAAGCAACAAAATGAATGGAAAGATAAATTTAAATTGGCAATTCTGGTGATTATCCTCTTCTGACCTTAAAATTACTAAGTATATTTCTTTCATTTGAAATAAATCCCAAATTCTCTGATAGTATCTGAATTCTGCTGTTATGGTTCTTCAGTCTTGTCTCTGTGCACTACAGCCAGCACAGGGATCATAGCTCAAGGTGATGTCCTGAGCAGAAGACAGAAATCAAATGTGAAGGAGGAAATGGATTTCTCTTAAAGAGTATTAATAAGCTGTGCATTTGACTTTTCACTTCTTCTCTCTTGTCGGTTGTTTGCTGGTAATACTCAAGAAATTGTCTGTAAGTGCTGAGGTACTAGCCTGATCCCCTGGGATAGCGTTGTATCCTGTGGGGTAGCCCCAATCCTGCAGCACCCCCCTAGTTCTGGCTGGCCAATGGACCTGCCCCCGTTCTCTACCCCNCAAAGAGAGAGAGAGCTCTCAACACAATGTATAGAATTTTCAGGGAAGAGGAGATCTCCGGGGGGCTCCAGCCTGTGCCCGGGATTTTAAGGGAAAGGGAAAAGGGGTGGGGGAAGCTCCCGCAACCAATAACACACCAATAAGTGGGAGGCACCCGTGTCCCCATACCAATAATCTGAGGGTAATGGGGAGGGGCTTCTCCACTAAGCAATCCATGCTCATAACTTGCCGAACTTTCCAGAACTGGGGGTGGTCCTGGCCCTGTCTCTCCACCCGGGGGTCCGCCCCGGCGGTGGCTTCTAGTCAGCCTCCCCGCCCAAGGAGACACCCTCAGGCTCGGGATCATCGAGCCATTGGATGGCCAGGGCTTGACTGATAGGGTCTGGCCACAGCTCAGTCGACCCAACAGGAGGGGACACCACTACACTGAGGGAAGTAGGAAGTGGGGAGGGAACAGGAGGAAGGAGTGGAAGAGATGAAAAAGAATGTTTTTGATTGAGATGAAGGTGATTGAGATTTGTCTTCTGGAAACTGGCTCCATCTTTTGCTGGGACTATGACATGCTCAGGAATGTGTGGCAGTGCCTGAGTTGTTCACCTGCAAAATCTGGGTTTCTTTTCTTGTTTAGTAAGAGTAGTTCTAAGCTATCAGGCTTAGCACTAAACACTTTTCCTCCACCATATTTGCGCTGGAAAAGATAATAATCATCAGAATCCGTCTGGGAATGGCTCCCTTTTAAAGCCACTGTATTATTGCTCTTATGTCTATACCTTCAGTCTTTTCTGTTACTTTTTCTGTATTTCTTGATATAAGAGCAAAAAGAAAGGTTTTGAGTAGGAATAGGCAAATACACTCAGTAAGTTTCAGATCAGGACTCATGAAGTGAGTGATGTAAGAATAAATAATGTGACTTTAGAGTTTCATGTTTAAGCTACCGATTTTCAAGTAAGGCTACTTGAAAATTTCCTACCAAATCAGTTGTCTAATGTAAGTCAAATATGTGCTTAATCAAATCAAAGGGAAATTATCACTCCTTTTGTCATCTTTTTTAATCAATCAGCTCTTCATCCAGCCCTCCTTCCAAACAGTTAAAACATAGATAAATTAAAAAAAAATTGTTTAAGAATCTTTGATATTAACTTATTTGAGAACCACTGGAGGGCTTCACAAGCAGGGAACTTAGCAGCCATGATTAGGGATTGGGACAGGACTTTGGTATCAGTCTTATCAAACTCTGCACAGCTTCACCACTGAAAAACCCTTGCAGAAGCTACCCTGCTTGCTTCATTTGTTGTTTTAAATTGTATTTTTCAGAGGAGATGAAAAGCCCCAGCAGAAACATCCCCTTAACTGTTATGACTGCTGTTCCTGCAGTAATTGTTTTTTATTTACTGGTGAACATCTCATATCTGACTGTCCTCACACCTAAGGAAATTGTCTCCTCAGGTATGTATTTAATATTTTTTTAATTAAAAAGGAGTGGCCTGTTAGCATATCCATCTGATGTCAATGTCCTGGGTTACTCTGCTCACCTAACTTCACAGTCCAGAAATTTGGGTTCATATTCTTTTAACAGAGAATTCTTTAATTTTACTTATGACACAAGTTGGACTGAATGCAGGCAGATTGTTGAAATTGTTGGCTTTTCCCTACACTGTCTAAAAAGAAATCAGAAGTGTATTAAAACCTGGAAAATAAGGTGAGAGTCAGGTCCCAAGTATAGAGATGACCTTTGTTTTCCTGTAGTTTTAATCCTCTTTCCTCCTTCTTTCCCTATCTCATGGAGTGTCAGGCTAAAGCCATTAATTTTTAGGAGGTGGACAAGTCTAACATGTCAGGAGTATGGAAAACACTGTGGACAAAAAAATGTAGCCATTTTGGGTGTGTATTAGTCATGATAAATATTGTGATTCCTTAGAAGAGCCTATACAAAAGTCTAGTGTATGTAAAGCCTGTCTCAGATCCTGTACCAATAAGCTGCCCATGAAAAGCTCCAAGGGGAACTGTATTTCTCCTTGGTTGTCCAAGCAGCACATTTTAAATCCCACTGTAATGAGACTGAGCTGTCAGACCTTGCCTACAGGCGTGACAAAAACCATACCTCATTTGGATGGATCAATTATTTTTTTCCTGTGAAAAAAGCTCACTAACATAAATGGGAACAGTGTGGCTGTCACTCAGTAACCTCATATTATTGCTCAGCCAGTGTCAGGCTATCTGCTGGGAGAGATGGATCATTTGCATGCTACAATGAAGGAGACAGCAAATACGAGACTATCCATGAACAGCAGCTGCCAGCTGGCATGACCAGCTCCATGCATACCAGGGGAACTGTGTTTATCCAGCTGAGAAGATAGACTTAAAATTATAGCACTTTTTCAAACGTTGCTTGTTCTTGTTCCTTCACTACTTTTTGGGGGTTTTTTTGAGGGGAGCTCACTGTTTTCCCCATCTCTAATAACTTCCTATGCTGCACAGGACACTGCAAGACGTATGTTCCTCATGGCATTTGGTTATAGACCCACTAAATATTGTCCTCATTACAATATCAGCTATAGCTAATTTCCAAGCAATATTGAATATCTCTTGTTCAGAAACAATCTTCCGCATTTCCCAGTTCCACTCAAAGCGAAATCTCATTAATAGCATATTTGTTGACCCATCTCTGAACATAGATGTGCTCCTGTTGGCAGTTTCCTGTAACAGCAGATGGTGTCACCACCATGGTCACGCCAGGGACCAAGGAGTTAATTTTCTTTCCTTGCCCATATGTGTGTTTGTGATGCAGGACGTGAGATGCAGCTCACTCCTGCTGGGAAGTCCATGACTGTGGTATTGGCCCCAGCAGGTTTCTGTGACTTGCTCTGGCAAGCAGCACTCCTTCTTGCTGTCATCTTCCCAGGAAATGTTTAGCTCCTGAATGAAATACCCTTAGGATTGGATTCGTGTTTGACTACTGCAACAAAAAAGCAGGCATTGCTGGTAAATAGTAGGTGTTTCTTGTATTTTAAGTTTTGTTCCTGTTGAGTCTGTCAGTTATTCAGAACATGGTACTTGTACTACACTAATTCTTTTCTTTCTTGCAGTTGCTGTGGCAGTCACTTGGGCTGATCGAGTGATCCCCTCTGTTGCCTGGATCATTCCTCTTGCCGTTGCTGTCTCAATATTTGGTGCCCTCAACAGCAGCATGTTCACACTCGGTCGATTAAGCTATGCTGGAAGTCAGTCAGGACATTTACCTGTTTTAATATCCATGCTTAATGTCCACTCCTGTACTCCAGCACCAGCCATGATTTTTTCAACCACCATTGCATCCATTTTTATCATCCCCTCTGACCTTATTACATTAACAAATTACTTTGGATTTTCTGCCTGGCTTATGATTGGACTGACTTGTGCAAGCCTGATTGTACTTCGATACCGGGAACCTCATCTACATCGACCATACAAGGTAAATGGGTCTAAGTTACAAAATATTTTTATAGATTTCTTTTTGAGTCACGGGTAGCATGCAGAAGTTACAGAAGAAATGCAAATCAAAAGTGGATAGTCACAAAAATACAAATAATAATCTCAATGCTTAGAGCCTTATTTGAAAATTTTGTTTCACTATAGAAAGAAGAGAAACAGTTGGTCTCTGCTCCAGAGAACTTGCACTTGAAAACAGGAGATGGTTCTTTGCAGAATGGGGGAGACTTGCAAACAATGTGGAACCATACCAGTGTAGAGCAGTAACAAGAACCATATAGGATTGCCATTCACAGTTAATTAAACTTTGATCTGCTCTCATTTTTCGTGACACAATCACAGGCATTTAGGATAGGTTGAATTTCCTCGTACTCTAGCAGTCAGAAAGCTGGGTTAGAAGTGTATGCTTATTGTGAAGGCTTCTGGGCACCCAGCCCTGAGTGTTCTATAGGAATCCACAATATCATATGAGAACAAATGGATTTCCAGTACTGCCTATCTCTCCCCCTTAACAATAGAAGGAGCCTAAACAAATATTTTAAAAAAGAAGGCTCTCTTATAGGCAGTTTGAGTCAGATGACTCTTGTCCTGGGTGAATTTATAGCAGCATGAAAAATGGTACTCTACTGGGACAAAGAACATGTTGTTACTCTTATGAATGAGGCATAAAATCACAGTTGGTTCATTTATTTCCTAAACCACTTTTTTTCTTTCTCTTACAGGTGTTTTTACCAGTTCCATTTGTGATGGTGGCAATGTCTTTCTTCCTAGTTCTAGCTCCCATAGTCTGGTCTCCAAACCTGAAATATGTTTACGCTTTCCTGTTTATGCTGGGAAGTCTTATTGTTTATCTGCCTTTTATACATTTTAAATTGCATTTCGCATTTCTTGATAAAATTACTTGCCACTTACAGCTCCTGTTAGAAGTCTGTCCTGCTGATGAATCTGCTGGGGGCAAATGTGAATAATGGCAGGTGTTTAATCCCAGTACAACTAAGAGCCAACAGAGGATTTTGTTTAACTGAGACTGTAGACAGTACAACTTAGATGTTGGTGTGATATATAGGTGTGCATGCATGCATATACATATATAGGTGTATGCACATATATTGCAAACATGCACATATATGTACGTATAGGCACAGAATCACAGAATGAACTAGGTTGGAAAAGACCTTTGAGATCATTAAGTCCAACCCATGACCTAACACCTCCTCATCAACTAAACCATGGCATTAGCATAATAAGCTAATATGTATATATTTTTGTGTCTGTTTGTGTAAATACATAAATGTATACGTATACTAATTTAATAGGTGCAAAGGATCTCTCTTAAACTTGAAAAATCTGTAAAATGCTCTCTCTTGATCCTGAAAACACAGTTAAAAGTTGTGTATAGTCTTGCAATAATAGAAATAAGACTCAATCACAGCACAAATAATTATCAACATTATCATACAATAAATGAATAAATACATACTTAATAGCATCATTATATAAATACACTTTTGGACTTTGAACTAAGTTGTCTGGATTATTCTTAGTTTGCAGTAGCTCACTGATTAGAACTTCTGGTTTTAAAGGCTTTAAATTTCTTTTCATCTGCTACTTTTTTTTGGCACAAATTTATTTTTAATAAAAGCCTTTGAAGAATATCATAAAGTTGACTGAGATCTTTTTAAATCCCAAGAAAACTGTACATGGCGCATCTTAGCTATTGTAGAACAACACATACAAATTCAAGGTGAAATCTTACAAAGCATCAAGTAAGGCAATAAGAATTATTTATCTTTTTCATTACAGAAATAAAAACTAAAGATATGTAGATACCTTTACTAAATTGTTTACATCTTAGCATTAATATTACTTTATTCCTTGCTTTCTTTTTGGTGTTATTGAGAAGTAAGAGCTTCTTTAGGCCTCCTTCCATCCATTTTTATTTTGTTTATGAAAGCCAGATAATTTTTTTTTTCTTCTGATAATTGGGCCATATTAAGTTCACAGAATATTTAATCTTAAAAACAAATAACCAGTACATAAGAAACATCATGTATGTAGGTGATTAATCTATTAATATATGCTGCTTTTTTTATAATTACAGTGGAATTACAAATATAAAATGATTTTCCAAATCTGTCAATGAAAGCAACACAACCAGCAGATGGCCCCAGCCTAACACGGCTCTTACACTGTGATCTCTGGTTTGATGGATGTTGTATTGGTGAAACTCTCTTACAGGGCATTGTATTATAACACAGTAGAATGAAAAAAATCTTGCTACAATATTCGATTCACTGATATATAAAAATCCTAGAGATCAGAATGATAGATGAAGAATTTTTCATAGCTGCCCAAAGTCTAGGGTGCCCATCAGTAAAGCTGGGAATCAACCAGAGGTTTAAGAGGATTTGACTTTGCACTGGAATGAGCCACCAAATGAAAACAAATACATGAAGCAAGTGGCTTTTCTCAAGGTGATAATGCACACAGAATGAAAATTTGAAGAAAAATTTATACCTTTTAAAATGCTGTATGAAGAAAAGTTCATACAAGGGAGGAGTGCAATGTATACAGCTGAGCTAGAGACTGGATCCAGCTGAAAGCAAGAAAGGAATCAATGTTTGATTTCACTTCATAGTGCTATTGGAAAAACATTTCTCTTGCTATTTAAATTTAAAAATCACGAGACTCATTGACATTGTAGAGGAGTAGTATTTTAAGAACTGAATTGTAAAAGGAAGAAAGGATTTTACTGTGACCAAAGCATCCATCAGTGATTTGTAAATGCAGGTGTGTCAGTGCCACAGATTTTCAACTGAGCTTGATCAAGTAATTTATTTAAACCCATATTTTTATATGTAAAAGAAAAGTGGAAGTCATAAGGAAAAAAGTGTATGTAACAATAGTACTGTGTTGTAGACCAGATGATTAGGAAAAGCAAGCATCAGGGGGAAGTAGCTCAGTTGGGTGTGTTATTTGTATGTAATTTGTCAGTGTGTCAACTATCTATTTAATTCCATAATGAGTTGGGTACCTACTGATTACATATGTCAGGGTATGTTTGGGTAATTGGAGCATGTATTTGTTAATTATACAAACTTCAAATATAGAAGTTTAGCATTCAACAAATCACAGAACTCAAAAGTCCCAGTGAAATGTAATATGAAATAAATTGCATTTTATCTTTATCTTTCTGGAATGTGAAGTAGATAGTTTTTATTTTCACAAAAATCTAGGAAATGACACATAAACTGGCACATACAAGATGAGATGATTTAGAATAGTTCTTAATTAAAAATGTCCATGCAAGCTTAAGCCCCTCTGCAAAAGCACCTTGCATTATCAGATCATAAAGTGTTCTTTCTAGATATCCATACCTCATTTATTGGATAGAATGGATGGTGCCAAATAATTCACTGTAATTTTCTTCCCATTTCAACATGTGATCTTGCATTTTGTTTATCACTGTCTGCTCAAATGCTGCTCTTGATAGACACTGTTGATTTCTTACAGACTTTTCTACGGTTTTCCTCATGACAGCACCTAAGCACTTCACAAACAACCACTAATTTCTCTTGACTCTCATGAGCTGTGTCAATGGTATCATCTTTGCTTGGTGAAAGTAAGTTAAACTGATGTGTAGGTTGCACAACAAATCTGTTTCATGATGTTCCCTGAGATCCTTCAATTCACATCAAATACCCGAGTGGAGAACCATTGATGGAGATTCAAGTCTGAGTATGGCTGTTTCTTTATCTTAGGAGGCAGGGCAAGGAGCCAGGGAATTGCTGAACATACATCTTGTGTGGCTATTCAGACACTATATACAGATTTCCATTTCCATTGATTCCAGCTCTTAGATGGAAATGAAGTATGGCCAAAATTGCTCACTAACTTTGGATGCCTAAAATGGGGTACCTTGGAGCTGACTTTTCATAGTAATAAGTTCAGACTGCCTATAGTCCCCTGGAATTAAGTTCTAAGAATACTACAAAAAGGAAAGAAGGACAAATTATCACAGTCACTTTGGTTTAGATGAATAGCTGATATCCTTTAGCTCAACTTGATTAACTGTGAGTTGCTGCAATTCCTTTAAGACCTACAGTCTACTAAATGTTATATTACAACTATGATATTTTAAAATTCCACAAATCAAATGGGGAGGATTTAAAATTTGGTATAGAAAATGATGAAAACAGAATTAATTACAATTTTGAAAAATTACGATGTAAATGATTCTAGTATGGCCATGGAATTTTATAGAAAAAGAGCAGTGTGTATTCTGGGCAATACTCAAATTCCTAAATCCAGCAACTGTTCTGCAAGTGCTACATCATTCACTACATCAAATTCCTCTTCTACAGCAAATGAGGGATTGGCTGCCTCACATTTAGCATCTCCCTCAACAAATGTTGACTTATTCCCAGATCCGAGAGAGACAAGGTTTTCTGAAAAAGAAGGCTCTCATTAAATGATCCCTGTTGGAAAGGGACTCACACAGCTGAGCTGAATTAGCATTATAAAAGCAATCCCAGATATGGTATTGCCCATCCCCTGAATATGTCACTGATGTTCTCTTAATGCGGCCTTTCTTTTGCCTGAGTGTTTTAGAATGCTAAATCACAAAGAAGCAAATACAGTAATAAATTTATAAAGATTTCTTATTGTTGCTGGATCATTCCACATCCTCAAGCTGTAAGCATAAAGGAATAGAATTCAAATTTATAACTCGTATTAGCTACTCTGGCCAAGAGCAATTCAATATTTTAACATTATAGCTTGTTTCAGTTGGTCTCAGCTGCTTTCCTACTTGAATATATCTCAGAAAATGCTATATGGAAGTGCGACTGTTTTATTACTACACTATATCAGACATTTATTTAAATTTTTAATTTTTTAAAATCTTTCACTTCATAATTCTTTTATGCTTATGCATACTTGCATGTTTCAGAACTTCACCCTTACAACAAGTAAAGATAGAATGTGGATAATTTTTTATCAATACTGTACTGACTGGGCCATTTTGACATGTAACCTCTCTATCTGTTCTTCTAGATTTTTAACACAATATTTGTATGTATGTCTGCTTTACCTTTTTCTCCTTAAAAAGACAATGTAAAATACAAAATGATTATCAGTCTTATTTTAAAAATGACTTGTATTTACACATCATGCTAATTCTATGTGTGCTGACTGCTTTACAAGAAAAAAAAAATCAGTGTGAGGCAAACCCCAGGAACTGAACAGAAGAAATAAAAGAAAAATCCCAGCAATTATTTGTTTTACTTCCTTTTCCACGGTTAGTGTTAACTATGATTCCAATAAAAAGATAGTCAGCTAATAATGAATAGCTGTATGTGTTGTTTTGTGCTCTGATGTGGTGATATTTGGTTGGAACCTCTGGGTGACATAGGGGAGGATGTATGAGGAGCTGCCTGTAGCTGGTGAGCCATGAGTGGTTCAGACTTCCTGACTTCTACTCTTATGTTTGATACATGCACTGTGGGTATTGCTAAGGTTCCCCACATCTCAGTTTCCATGTATGCCAAAACAGAAGCAAGTGTGTTTTAACAACTAACAGGTCAAAGAGTATTCACTTGTGACCTTCTGTATCACAGTTAGAAGTTATTCTTGTCATTGTCCTCTACAACTGATTTCAAGTGAAGGGGGTTCATGGGCATTCCCAATTCTTCCTGGCTTGATTTGGAGGGGTAAGACCTATATCTGCTTCAGGAACTTTGAAGCCGTTTCTGTTTTTGCTTTGGAACAGGAAATAAAACATTTTTAAATTAGCAGTTTTGGATAAGCTGTATTATCCTAGAGGTTTAAAGGCACTGCTGAGGAGTTTGACTGTTGATGTTGATTTTCAATAACTCTTGCTACACAGGGGAAATTTCAGGAGTGCAAAAGAGAGGTAACATGCCAATATTTAAATAGAATAAAAGAAATGAGCCAGGAAGTTATAGTCTTGTCAGTGTCACTAATTCCTTGGAAAATAATGGAACAGATAACATGAAACTGAATTAATAACGAATTAAAAGCGAGTAGCAGAATTAATACCAGTTCATTTGTGTTTATGGAAAATAATCCTATCAAATAATAATAATGATAATCATATCAGATTCACATTGTACTTTCTGTAATATAGGTTGGGATAAAAGCTGAAGAAAATGTGAATTTGAGGTCCACCGAAGCTGCAGACTTGACAAAGTAGTTACACCACTACCAATCAATCTGTTTTGTTTGGCAAATTTAAAAGTGACTAGGGTTTTTCATTATCTTGCAGAGCTACTAAAATGAGTCCTGCTAGCAAGCCTTTATGCATAATATTGGCTAGGGATTTTCTCCTTCTTTTGACAGCAGAAAAAGGTATTGTTCCTGGCAGCAAGAGCTAAATGTGTTTGGGCTGAGACTTCCCTATGTGCTGCTACATATACAATAGGTCTTCAGTGTGAGGGTGGTGAGGCACTGGAACAGGTTGCCCAGAGAAGTTGTGGATGCCCTGTTGTAGGCCAGGTTGGATGGGCCACTTGGTCTAGTGACAGGGGTCCCTGCACATGGCAGAGGGGTTGAAATCAAATTATCTTTAAAGGTTCCCACCAACCCAAACCATTCCATGATTCTGTGATGGGGAAGTTCTAGGCTGCAAGGGGGACCTTCTATAGTAGAGTCCCACCAGGATTGGGTGTGGTCAAGCCTGGAACTTTGGGGAGGGGCTGTTGCTAAGCAACCTCACAGCCTCTCTGTAAACATTCCACTGCAGTTGGCACATAGGGTCCATCTCTGCTACTCTGCCTGCATGGGTATGTCCTGTCATTATTGTAAATGTGCTAATTTATAGAAAGTGTGGGCCTTTGTACTTTGCAGCCAAGCTCTTGAACCTGAGCTTTTTTTGGTGCTCAGTGCTTGTGTCTGTTTAAGACTTCCAGATCAGAGTATGTCTGGAAAGGTGTATTTGGCAGGTGCTTCAGGTGTAAAGAATTTGGGCACAGCCAGTGTTTAAATTGGCTACTGGTGTCCACATTTTGAGGTTGCCAGTTCCAGAGAGATCTTCACGCCTGAGCCTCTGTTATGTGTGGGCTGGTTCTTGTGCACCAAAACAATCACTTTATGTTGTGACTTTCAGTAGATTGAACTTGTCCTCTTAATCAATTTTCTTGGCATCAGAAGCACCTTCATGTTTAATTAACTTTTCTTTCATGCTTACAAGTAATTTTCTAATGCCAGGTCGAGTTAAGGTACAGCAGAAATTTGGATACAAAGTGAAACAGTCCTAGTGTTTCTGTCTGTGTGTCTGTAACTTAATTCTCTTTGTGCAGCCCACACTGACATTGTTTTCTGAAAGGTTTGCAAAATGTGACAGCAATGAGATTTTTTTTTTCTACCATATATAGTCATAGAAAAACAGTATAAGACCTTAATTCCAGTTACAAGAAGAATAAGCAACCTTAAAAATTTGAGTTGATAATCCTTGTGGCTTCCTTCCAACACAGAAGACTCTGTGATTCTGTTGTCTGAGGAAGGCTGTGAACTAAAAATGACTTAATGCTATCATGCAGAGCAACCTAAGTGTGATGACAAACTTCCATAATTTCTTTCTGTTATCTTAATATGATCTTCAGAATTCATTTTTTTTATTGCTAAATGAGATTTTTTTTAATTGCGTTCAGCAACAGGGGAAAATAAATATGAAAATGGTGTATGTTTGCAAATGCTTAACCATTTGCTCTTAAATCTCTCTGTAAAAAAATAAACCTTTGGCCTAACTTTTAAGTAGTGTTGAAAAACTTGGCTGGAGGTCAATGACTTGCTTTGTGCACACTGTATTGAAATGTCACACTGATTATGCGTGCTGGTTTCAGTGAGGTTTTTTTGCACCTGCCTATCTTTGCTCTTACATGTCAGCTTTGTATCTTAGTACTTCAGAAGCAGCCTTGCAAAAAAGTGGATGAGGGGGAGTAGATTTGTAGGGTATTTCACATGGAGGAATTATTTACTTCTGTTTTTAATTTAGCTCAACAAACTTCTTCCAAAGCATAGTTTAGTCCAGAAAACTATTTATTTTTGCTCTCCAATTATAGTTTAACATCTTGCAGTCATGTCACAGCTATACACTAAGGGTGGAGGAAATACCTTCTTCAGAAGAAACTCAAAAATAGCAGTGAAATGCTGCAATATGTACTGTAAACTATGCTTTCTGAATTGTCTTACAACTTTTGAATGGACTCTGCTTATGAACAGCTGTTTCAAGGCTTGAGTTTTCACTTCAAATCATACTAAAAACTGATGCCTGCTTTATCTGTATTTGTTCTTGTGCTAGCCTTGTCTGTGAGCTCAACTAGTCCTCTGTTGTGAGAGGAACTCATGTTAAAATGATAGACTGCAGCCCTATTCCCTCTTAGTTTTCCTCTATTAAGTTAGTCCGCTGTCCTTTTGAATGATAGGGGCTTTGTTTTTTGAACATCTTCATAGCCTGCTTTGATAGGTCCTTTTTTTGTTTAGATCTGAATTCTTTTATGTTTTCTTTGGTTTTTTTTTTGTTTGTTTGTTTGTTTAATGACACCAGAATTTTCCATAGTACTTTGTTTGTCATCTCCCAAATACCACGATGATATTTTTTTTTGTCTGCTAGGAATTGCTTTGTCCTAGGTTCTGTTACATTCTTAGATTATTTAACTGGGATTAATTGATGCACTCTTTTTTGTATCTGGTGAAGTGTTTAACTATCACATGTACTAAACTCTATTTTAGAGCAGAAATACTTTTTATTAATCCTGAGTACCAGAGAGATGCTCCCATTCTCTCCTCCTGTGCCTTATTTAATCTTTTGTGTATATGGAATGCCTTGATAATGTTACTGTGTAAGCACCAAATATGCCTACAGATTTTTTGCATATTTCTGACTGATCTTTCTTGTTTCTCTTAATTAGGAAAGCCTCAATATGGGAAGAACTAACAAAGAAAAAGCTGATGGTCCAGGTAACATTGTAGGCTATTTCTGCTTTAAATTTTCTTGACTATTCTCTAGCCAAAAGCCTTGTCTTAAACAAATGAGATGGGCTGAACTACTTGTTGTTTTTCATCTATTAAAGAATTTATGTTGCTATTGCCATTACAAGCCGTAAGCTCTGGGGCTGTACTGTAGTGAGCTCAGAACAGGTATTCAGAGAAAAAGAAAATCCATGTTTTTCCAAAATGCTTACAAGATAAAAGGTTGTGGACAGGTGGGAATCCATTGTGTAGTGTGTTTTGAGTACATCACATTTGCAACAGTACTTACACAACATTGTGTTAATATGCAGTGGTTTCACCAGAAAGAAATGAAGCAAAAGCAGACAATGGTCTGCGTCGCTCCTTCCGGCAGAGGAAAGCTGTTGAGCGCTATGAATCTCCATTGGAAAGTAGGTGTGCTGGGCTGACCTTGGCTGGACACCTGTGCTCACCAAGCTGCTCTATCACTCTTGCTCCTCAGCTGGACAGGGGAGAGAAAATAAGATGGAAGGCAGCTTGTAGGTTGAGATAAGGCAGTTCACCAAAGCAAAAGCAAAGTGTTGTGCACAAGCAAAGAGAAAAAAGATTTTGTTTTCTACTTCCCATAAGCGAGCGATATCTGGCCACTTCCCAGGAAGCAGGGCTTCAGCATGTGTAGCGATTGCTCCAGAAGGCAAACATTTTAAATAACAAATTCCCCACCTTCCCCCACCTTTTCTTAAGTTTCATATCTAAGCTGATATCATATGGTATGGAAAATCCCTTTGGTTAATTTGGGTCAGCTATCCCAGCTGTGTCCCCTCCCAGGATCTTGCCAGCCTACTGCTTGGGAGTGGAATGTAGAGGAGGCAGAGCTGATGCTGTGGCCAGTGCTGCTCAGCAGTAGCCAAAACATTGGTGTGTTATCAACACCTTTCCAGCTACCAAGGCACAGCACAGCACTGTGAGGGCTGCTGTGGGGAAAATTAACTCCATCCCAGCCAGACCCATAACAGTATGTTACACAATACTACATATTATACAATACTATATATTATACAGTTTCTCTTGAGAGCTAATTCCTTGCATGGAGGTGGGGGGTTGTTGTTTTGGAGGTTTTTTTGAATGAGAATACGTGCACACAACTTCTCTTCATATTTCTTACTTCATTCTGCCGGTAACTTTTATTGAATGCAAATATCCTGTGCACATTCTATTTTTTTTTCCCATTTGGCATCCTTATTGTTGCTTTTCAGTTAAAAAAGTGACCTATCTACCCATAAAAGAATAGCAATTAAAGACACTTAATAATCTTACTCTTGTAGTTTTCAATTTTCCTTAAAAATCAGGTGTCTTTTTACTTCTGTTGTGCACTGATTAAACCACTCAACCTAACCCTCCTTGAAAATTTCCCTGAACTTAGAGATGGGTAATACCTGCGCCGTTTTTTGCCTCTTTGACTATCCTGGTTTCTCTCAAACTTGTTTATAACAAATTCTAAATTGTTTGCTTATTTCAACAGATATAAGAAAACGTAACCTAAGCTTTTCCAGCCGTACTTCACCTGCCAAAGAGAAAGATTCAGGCAAAAAACCAAAAAGGTTGGTGTATGGTTTATGATAGTTCTCCTTTCTCAAGAGTGCTGTTGAATAATGCTTTCAAGGTTTTTTAACCTGGTGGTAATTAGAGATTAATGTAATTGCAGATTATTACTGTGGTAGTCTGAGGGTATAAAGAAAAACACTGCAGGGGAGGCCATCCTTTGTACTAGCCATTAGATTTTATTTGAAAATGCTGTATTTTTGGTCACTAATAAGGTGATGATGAGGGTTGTGGCTGAGACTGTGTAACTGAAATTCATTTTTCTGGAATGGAAGCCATAATCTCCCTCTGAAAATCTTAGACTTGAAGGGTGTACAAATTAAGATTTAAGACTTAATCTCAAAGGGTACAAATTATTAAAACTGAAGACAACTTAAAGGGAGAGCCTGTATGGAAATTTCAATGGATTTTTTTCAATCACTCAAGACAGTTCATGTTTCTTTATGAAACTATCCTTAAACAAGAAAAATGCCTAATGAAATTCTAAATTAAAATTGCAACAGTAATATTTGTAAGTGCTAAGAGTTGTTGTAATAATTAATTCAGTTTAAAGTTCTTTATTTACTCATGGCCGTTAGATGTAAAACAGTTGGAATGAATATCTAACTATTTAGGAAATTTACGCTCATTTATAAGGTCTTTTGGATTCACTTGCTATTACTAGAAAATCAAAAGTTATCTAACTGCATCATAAACTAGAAAGCACTTTTTTCTTTCTCCTTAATTCAAATTAGGTCTCATTCAGCCAGCTCTCGAAAAGATGACATAAAGGGAGTTCCAAATGATCACGCGAAAACCGAAGCAGCTCGGAAAGGCAACTCAAATGAAGTTCACAGGGATCACATGAAAATTGGAACAAGTCTGGCTGGTGTGGAGCAAATGCAAATAGATGGTTCAGTAAGTACTTTTACTTCATTGTGTCAGTGAGACATTTGCAGTATTTATGAAAGCTTCCAGTAATGGGCCATCTACAGCTCCCTTGGCTTACAGTTTTCTCTCAAGCAATTTGAAAATTGCTGTGAACCTTTCCTTTGTGCTGACATCAAATTTCTGATGGAACCTTATTGAGGTTGCAGCTTTCTTTAACACATGTGTTCTGTTGATTTCATCTTTAGGCACAATTTCATGGTGTGGGTGGTCTATCTGACCACATTTCAGCTTTAAAAGAGATGGTCATTTTGCCGTTGGTTTATCCTGACGTCTTTGAGATATTGAAATTTAAACCTCCAAGGTAAGAGACATCATTTAAAACTATAAGATCTTAACTCACTTATTTTCCATGCTTCAAAATTTTCAGCAGTATTTAAGGTTCTTTTAATCACTAGTAAAAAGTAATTTTTTAAAAAATTGGTAGAATACAGCATATATGTACGTTCAGAGATTTACTGTGTGGCAAGACTATCCTTTAAAAGTGTCTTGCCTTTAAAGGTTGAGTTGGAGATTTTTTCTTTAGAGTTCTGAATGCAAGTGGACTTGATTAGTTTGTGAGCAGGAAGGAATTATCTACTGCCAGTTAACTGTAGTTTGTTTGGTGGAAGGCCAGTTCTGTCTTCCACCAACGTTTTTTTTTCCCAAGTATTTTCAGGTATTAGTTTTACAATTGATAGGACTTGCAACTAGAACTTTGCAGTATTTTTTGTTCTTGGGCTGAAATAAGAATCTGTCCCCTTCTTACACAGCTAAGTGAGTTCTGTGTTGTGAAATGAGATTATTAGAGATTCTTTAACTTTATATATCCTTGGTCAGCAAAACTCAGTCATGGTATATTGAAATAGGACTTTAAATTCTTTGCTTCCAGTAACTTTAAAAGTATTACAAACATTGAAAACAAAATGTGTGTTTTGCTTCTTTATTCGTTGAAATTCTTTTTGAAGCAGCAATGCATTGTCTCTTCTAGTTGATGGAAATACAGAAATGCAGAATACCTTCCCATTTTCAGACTACTTCCTCTTCCTTAATCACCAGCAAAGGGAGACCAGATCCAGTAACTTCAAGCATTTTAAGGGAGAATTAAATGCTTTACTCTCAAATCTTGACTTTTGTGAAAACAAGAATGAATATGCAATTTATGACTGAAAAATGAACTGGTGATTCCTAAGTTATCCCAGTCTCAGATTCTGAAAGTTTTTATTGAAAGTTTGGTCTTGTTTTGCTCTTCTGTACTGTAACCGTCTCTGTTGGTTTGTCAGAAATTTTGAAAATGTCCTGCTGGAATGCTACTATCTTTTCTCAAGATTTTGTACATCTGCTTTATTCTCTTGATTCATTTTGTTTGCTGCCTTCCAGAATTGTGTAGGAACACTTTTGACTTTTCTCGCACTTGAGCTGTTGCTGCTATCTTATCAATGAAGTGTTTATCTTAGGAGAGCAGAGCTGTGTGTTTTAGGGATGGGGGTTGTGACAGATACTTTTCCATGATGTTTTTTCTTATGTGAATTTTTTTTAACATTTCTTCCTTTTCAATTGTAGAGGCTGTTTATTCTATGGTCCACCAGGGACTGGAAAGACCCTGGTTGCTCGTGCACTTGCTAATGAATGTAGCAGAGGTGATAGGAAAGTAACTTTTTTTATGAGAAGCGCTGCCGACTGCATGAGTAAATGGGTAGGAGAATCTGAACGACAGCTTCGTTTAGTATTTGAGCAGGTAAGGTTGGAACGTGCCATGTGTTCTGTTGGAGTTGTAACTAATTTTCTGTGTTCCAGAAGAATTCACTCTTTTTCATGTTTTATCATCTCCTTCCACTGAAATGGGATTATCAGTGTTCCCTTTTTCAGTGGAGTCTCTTGAGATGTATTGAAAAGATTAGTAAAGCATCAAGAAAATCACCACCACCACCACCGTCAAAAAGCCCTCCACCATACGCACAACTCAAACAGTCACAAAAAAGGTATCAAGAAGAAAGAGATGGTGGCTTTAGATGAGAGGGAAACAGATACGGTGAAAACATGTTCATTTAAATTGGTAATGGAAGGTCGCTTCCAGAACCTTTGAGTCCTGTCTCTGTTCTCATGGTTGCCAAATAGCTGTAAAAACTACTGGTATGATTTGTTTCCTGTCACCCAGTCTCGGTGGGTTGACAGGCTGCTGTTTTTCATTAGGTTAATTAGTAGAGATCCCTGATGCTAGTCTGAAAAATCTAGTTCCAGTGCCTTTCCAACCATAATGTTTTCATGCATTTTCTCTTTCAAGTAATGCTGGTTTCCTGATGTCAATATTCCCGTGTTTTCTTTGTAGGCCTACCAGATGCGACCTTCAATTATTTTCTTTGATGAGATCGATGCTCTTGCTCCTGTACGGTCCAGCAAACAAGACCAGGTTCATAGGTAGGACATGTTTTGTATCTGTGTAGAAGGTGCTTGATCTTTGTGAAAAGAAGACCACAACCTACTTAACTTGAAGTGACACATTCATTTATCCGAAAACTAGTAATTCAGTGCTAGTGAATTTCAGATGACTTTTAAACAATAATTGGAAATAATTTGCTAAAAGCTTGATATCAGCACAAGGTCTGTGTTATCTTATCTGTATTTTGCTACATCTTAATTCTTTCGCTGATTAGTATCTTGTCAATAAAAACTTGTCCTTTTTGAAGGACCAGTGGAGAAGGTTATGTGGGACTGAAGAAAATTTACTAAACCAGTGAATGAAAATAGTATTTTTCTGTTAGCTCTGTTGTGGGGACACTTCTGACACTTATGGATGGCTTAGCCAGCAGAGGAGAGGTTGTGGTAATAGGAGCCACCAACAGACTGGATTCTATAGATCCTGCTTTACGAAGACCTGGACGCTTTGAACGAGAATTCCGCTTCAACTTGCCAAACAAAGAGGTCAGAACTTCAAATCAACCTTATGTGACAAAGTCCATCTTTATAATGAACCCCTGTAACAAGGCAACATTGTGAAGCAGTGCAAGTCTCCATCTGTAGCGTGCAGCTTGGACACAAGAGGGATATCTGGAGACACTGCATTTTACTGTGGAGGGAGACCTGGCACTGAATATAGATAGGAATAAGATGATGTCAACAAGTTGTTGCTTCTCTCTTGGACAAAGATATGAAGTACACTGCACAGGTGCAGCACTTGGAGTTCAATGGCAATAACTAAGCAATGAAAAAATTTGTTTTATAGCAACCAAAAATATTGGGGTGGGGATGGTTGGGAGAGAGATGGTGTATGAAACTGTAACCCTGCTTTTGTGGTTTTTCTCTGGCTATCACTGATATTTCTTAGCGCTTTTTGGAGCAAAGATAAAAGGCTTATTGGATTGAAGGCTAGTAAAAGTGCATGAAACAGTGCATTTAGCACAAACATTTGTATCCAGTTTTTATCTGCTCTCAGGAACAAGAGATGAGATGCTATGAAACAGATCTAATACATAATTCCCTGCTGTGGAAGAATTCTAGAAGTGTGCCATAATTAATCTTTGTACCAGGAGATACTTTCACTGAAAGACTTGCTAGGATCAGAGATGAAAATAGGCAATGTTTGACATGTTCTGGATGAGTGACAGTAGTTTGAGTCATAGTTTTTGTTCTTGGTAGCAACTGTAGCAATTTTAAATGGAGTGCTAGTACTGTTTTCTTTGAATGAACTGGCAGAAAAGCAAATTTGACGAACTACTGAAACCGTCACTGTGAAATTTTGCTAAATTTGAGAGAATTTTCTTTGACGCAAAATGTCCAATTGCAGATGAGGCTTTTACTACAATTTGTTCTTCAAAATCATTAGGTCTCACACTTATAAAACTCACTTTTTATGGAAGATGCACATGCCTTTTATTTCACTGCATCCTCCACAAGAGTTTGATGTAAGAATTTAAGAATTATTAAATTTCCTTCTTGAAGAAGCAGCTGTTGTATTAATAACTGACATTTAAAATACTTAGAAGTTTAGCAGACAAGAAAAGTATTTGTATTAGTGTGAGAGTTTTGGGGGTTTTGTGTTGGGGTTGTTTTTTTAAGAGAAAACTTAAGGCAAATTAAAATGCAACCATTTTGTTTCTAGGCAAGATTAGAAATTTTCAAAATTCACACACGAGACTGGACCCTGAAGCCATCAGACAACTTACTTGAAGACCTGGCTGAGAAATGTGTTGGTGAGTTTGAAAACAGTGTGTGGTTCTTTTCCCCTGGGCAGTGTTCAACCACTCTGCCCCCAGCCTGTAGAGCTGCATGGGGCTGTGACTGAAGTGCAGGAGCCGGCATTTGGTGTTGTTTAACCTCATATCGTTGGCCTTGGCCCATTGATCCAGCCTGTCCAGATCCCTCTGCAGAGCCTTCCTGCTCTCCAGCAGATCAGCACTCCCACCCAACATAGTGTTGTCCATTATCTTACTGAGGGTGTACTCAATCCCCTCATCCAGATCATCGATAGATATTAAAAAGGACTGGACTCAGTACTGAGCCTTGGGGAACACCATTAGTAAACCCTCTGCCAACTGGATGTAGCATCATTCCCCAACACTCTTGACCTGGCCATCCAGACAGTTTTTAACCTATATAACGGATGTATATTTTGACATGACATTTGGTTCTTGTTTTGTTTGTCAGGATTCTGTGGTGCTGATATTAAAGCTCTGTGTGTTGAAGCTGGGCTCTGTGCTTTGCGCCGCCGCTATCCACAGATACATGAGAGTGACAAGAGACTGAAGATAGATGCCAGATCAATTAAAGTAACAGCAAAGGATTTTGCTATGGCCATGCAGAAGATTGTTCCAGCATCACAGAGAGCTGGGGCATCACCTGGAAGAGCACTACCACCTATTTCAAAGCCTCTGTTAGAAAACACTCTGGAAAGAATTTTACAAGCCTTGCAGAGAGCATTTCCCCATGCAAGGCTTGCACTGAAGAAGAACCAAGGTATTACAATAACATCTACTTGTTTAAAATCCTGCCAAAGCAAAAACTTCTGATTTCTGCAACCAACGTACACAAACCTCTCAGCCATAATGACCGTGCAATTTTATACTTTGCGTGTGCACAGTGCAGGATGGGAGCTGTGTGTGACTTGCAACATGCAGTGGAGAAATATGGGTTCTCTCCTGGAGCCCCCTGTTACTGACAGTAGCTCACATCACGTTAATAATTTCAGAGATGGATCTAAGGTTTCACATATGAGGCACTTCTTTCCAAACTGTAGAATCATAGAATGGTTTGTATTGGAAGGGACCTTAGAAGTCATTTAGTTCCAACCCCCCTGCCTTGGACAGGGACACTTTCCACTAGACCAGGTTGCTCAGAGCTCCATCCAGCCTGGCTTTGAACACTTCCAAGAATGGGGCATCTACAGCTTCTCTGGGAAACCTGTTCCAATGCTTCATCACTTTCACAGTAAAGAATTTTTTCCTGTTATCTAATCTAAACTTACTTTCTCTCAAACTGAACTCATTTCCCTTGTCCTGCCACTACATGCTCTTGTAAGAAGTCCCTCTCCATCTTTCCTGTAGGTTTTCTTCAGGTACTGGAAAGCTGAAATTAGATCACCCTGAAGCCTTCTCTTTTGCAGGCTAAACAAACACAATTCTGCCAGCCTTTCCTCATAGGAGAGGTACTCCATCCCTCTCATCATCTTGTTGGCTCTCCCCTGGACTCACTCCAACAGGTCAATGTCCTTCCTGTGCTGGGACCCCAGAGCTGGATGCAGCACTGCAGGTGGAGTCTCACCAGAGCAGAGTTGAGGGGCAGAATCCCCTCCCTTGCCCTGCTGCCCACACTGCTTTGAATGCAGCCCCAGATACAATTGGCTTTCTGGGTTGCAAGAGAACATTGCTGGGTCATGTCCAGCCTCTCATCCACCAGCACCCCCAACTTCTTCCTGGCAGGGCTGCTCTCAATCTGTTCATGCCCAGCCTGTGTTGATACTGGGGGTTGCCCTGACTCAGGTGCAGAACCTTGAATTTTGACCTGTTGAACCTCATGAGATTCCCATTGTCCCCCTTATTGAGCTTGTCCAGGTCCTTCTGGGTGGCACCCCATACTTAGGTGTGTCAACTGCACCACTCAGCTTGGTGTCGTCAGTGAGGCTACACTCGATTCCTTCATCTATGTCATTAATAAAGATATTAAATAACACTGGTCCCAGTATGGACCCCTGACGGACACCACTTGTCACTGATGTCGTCTGAAACTCGGAGCAATTAATCACTACCCTCTGGATGTGACCATCCAACCACTTTCTTATCCATCTAACAGTCCACTCATCAAATCCATCTGTCTCCAATTTAAAGAGAAGGACATTGTGGGAGACCATGTCAAAGGCTTTACAGAAGTCCAGATAAATGCAATCTGCAATAGAAGTCCAGATAAATGCAATCTGCATTTAGCTGCATTATCTGCATACCTTTCATTGTCCACTGATGTAGTCAATAATTGTTACTAATGTAGTAAATAAATGCTTAAATGAGGGGAGAAGGGTTTTTCTGGTATTTAGGAACTACCGAAGTTGTTCCTGATCATCTTTATTCTAAGGAAAAAACCTCCCAGGTGTTTGTCAACAGACAGCTAATACCTGATGCAAATCATAGGACATAGGACAGCTTTGTATAGACTTGTGCAATCTCCTTAGATCTGCAGTAGGGTGAACTCTTCAGATAATAGCATTCACATGACAGAATGCAAGAGAAGTGGTTTCCAGCACTGATTTCAAAGGTGTATTAAAGCAAGAGCGAGATATGAACTATTCAGGAAAGTTAAAAAATTTCTCTTATCTTTAAATCCTATTTTAGGGAATGGTGGGGTTGACAGTGATGATGACTCACCATCAATCTCTGAAAAGAAGCCTGACAGCAAAAAGGCAGAATTCCGCACTTTTAGCAGGTACGTTTGTCCTCTTTATGGTTACATTTTTGAGATGGCTGCATCTGTAAAATGTTACGTAAATACATGAGGGCTGCTAGATGAAGGAGTTAAGGGTGTGTGTGGGGGTGATCAATATTTGCAAGAATCCAGCTCTGAAGATCCAACTGTGTACTAGATTTAATTGTTCTGACTACATTGCCCTAACTCGTCAAACTGAATGGCCCAGCCCTCTTTTGCTAAGTCAAACTGGTTAACGATTATTAAAACATATTGGTTTAATTCATAGTAGTCCTTGAAAGATTCAAGACCCCAAAAATGTTCATTCTGTCCTTTCAGCTTAAAAAACCTCTATGGATTTATGTACCCATCTTTTGCCCTTCTACCTTCCAAGATGGTTGAACCAGTAGCAAATTATGTAACAGAAACAAAATCAAGAAGTGGTTTGTTAAATCACTGTGAGAAAAATTTAAATAATGTCTGTATTTTGTACCTTTACCCTACTGAGTTTTTGTTATCTTTTGACATTTTAATTGTGAAAGTCATGTAGTCCAATAGTTTTAAAAATAGATTATTGTCAGATATTTTTCTCCCTTCCTATTGGTGTGCTGCCCAGAAAATACGACTTGCTGAGCTTGGTTAGGTTTCTAGGATCTTTGACTTCAGCAAGTAAAGGTACAATAGTATGGTGGTGGGAAAATGCACACACCTCTTCACAAGTGTATTTCATGTGAGTAAAGCAAGATGATTAGGAAGTTAATACATAAGTCAAAGATGAAACCACTAGAATGACTGAATAAAATAAATATAAATCTTATACATATTTAGTGTAGTGCAGTAATTTAAACAACCCAGTCATGTTCTTCTTCAAATACAAGTAATGTGTTTCAGTACCCACATGAATTTTTTTCCTAGAAATGTAGTTTTGCCCCTTTCTTCCCACTGTCTCCAGGAACTGTGGCCAAATTTTAGCTAAATTTAACACTTGTAGAGATCTCACTTAAAGACAAGCTGAAAATGCTTGTGTATGGACAGTGAAGAGAGGTTTATGCTGTGAGAGTGGTTATTTTGCCCCCTATCAGGTTACTTACCAGCTGTTTTGTGTGTTTTTGCCTGAACAGTCCCCCTGTGGGATTTAGGAACTATTACTTAACCTGGCCAAAGAAATAGCAGTCATGCTGGGGACTGGCAGGATTTTTTAGCAGAGGAGTGATACCAGTTTTTGAGAAAATAGACTTTGATAAATAGACTGGTCTTCTTTATCACAGACTGGCTTATTATTTGGTAGAACATGGAACATATTTACAGAAAAAAAATGAATAGGAAAAATATTTAACATTGGTGTGCCTCTTCCTCACTCCTTTTTAAACTTGTTTTCTTCTTATTGTTGTAGAAATCCTTCTTACCAGCCAACATCTTACAGGCCACGGTTCCTACTGGTCGAAGAGCCAGGATGTGGGCAAGGTTTTGATTTGGCACCTGCAGTATTACATGCCCTGGAAAGGTTTCCAGCTTATACACTAGATCTACCAACCTTGTTTGTTAGCACCACATCACAGGAAGAAACATGTTCACAGGTATCTTTTTTTTTGTTGATCTCATAGGATTCTTGAACTGTGTATAAACTACTGAAATAAGCACAACTCACTGTGAATGGAGTGGGCCTGATCTGCATTTGCTGTTATTTACTTTTGTCTGAAAATTCACTTTTCTTGTAGATGGAATGATGCTGAATAAATGCATTTACACATAGCCATGTTTCATTTCTATTTGAAATGAAAGAGGAAGGATGTTGCTAGCAGCTTGGGAAGATGGGAGGTGCTGCTAATAAGCCCCTCTTTGTGGCAAGTAATCCTGCTGGTCTTGCTGGGATGCAGAAAGTTGTTTTTGTTGCTTCTTAAGTCTCTGTGCTCCAAGTAGTTGGCTCTGCCTCAGCCTGATGGCATCACACACTTTTTGTAACCTTCTTTTTTGTTGTATTTGTAGAGCAGCCAAAATTTTGTGAAAAGAAGTTTTTTTGCCTCTACATATACAGCTTATACTGCTGCAGTGAAATGCAATGAAAGCATTACAATTCATGGAATGCTTAAATGTGTAAACTGATGTGTGTCCCTTAAGTAGAAAAAGTAAATATAAGCAGATTACTGCAGTTTTGATTTTTTACCTTTAGGCAGGAAATCAATTTAATTACTTGGCATCACTGTATTAAAATATCTTGATCTTCACTAGCAGCATTTTAGAGCTGTAAAAGTCAGGACAGACACATCATGTGACTGGATACTCGTCTGCCACACAGCAGGAGCAGTTCTCTTTTTGTTAAGTCATGGTTGTACCTATGGCTATATAAATACCCTGTCTACTGCATGGATGTACCACACGTTTCCTATCTTGTGACAGGAACTCCCTGCATATTGTTACTCTGAAATTGTGCATGGAGAAATTTGCCATGTGAAAGGATGATTGCCACTTCCCTCATGCAGTAGATTCATGTCCTCTTCTGTGACTGAGATGCCATCTGTAGGCAGTGACTTGTGGTCTTTGAAAGCACATCATCTGGTCTGATGGATGCTTCAATAATGAGAGGAATGAGGGGCTGTGAGTGATTTACCTCTTCAGGCGGGCTCAGGCCTGGTCACGTCTTATAAAATGTACTTGAAATTATGATTTGTAACTAGGCTTCTTTTACTGTGTTAGCCCTCATCTTTTCACATAGGCCTTTGTTCAGGCTGTACTCCAGTCTAACGTGGGTATGGGCCCACACTGAACTGGAAATGGTGCAGTCACAGCTGTGTAGCGATTTCTCCAGGCTAGCACATCTTGGCTGAAGGGTTAGTCTTGATTTTTCAGGCACATCATCACATCACCTGAGTTTTGAGGCTCCTTAGGAGTTACCTTACCCCTAAGTAGTTTTGAAATCAGATTCCGTTCTGGTTTTGTCTGCATAGCAATGTCTATACTTGAAGCAAAGTGAAACTTTTACCCTATTGTTAAGGAGCTGTTAATTTATTGGTTTGTCTTGATGTCTTGGCTTTATGCTTTCTTATTTCACAAGATAGGTAGACTGATGGGTAATTACTTAGTGGTCTGTTCTACATGATGCAGTTTTCTTATCCAAGCTTTCATTTTACCAGTTGATACGAGAGGCTCAAAGAACAGCACCAAGTATCATTTATATCCCGCAAATCCCTTCTTGGTGGGAGGCTGTTGGACCTACACTGAAAGCTGGTTTTACAGGACTACTGAATAACATTCCATACTTTGCTCCAGTTTTGCTCCTTGCAACATCTGATGTGCCACACGAAGATCTCCCAGATGAGGTATTTCTGTCAATACTTTTCTTCCTTTGTTACTCAATTACTTGTTAATTTACAAATCCTTGAAACATTGGAGTACTGTGCTGCTCTTAAGCAGATTCATGCTGTTATTACTCAGAACCCTGTCTCCTAAAATTTCCTTAGACAAAACAATGCTGATAGCATTTGTCTAAACTGTTTTCTGAGTAAAGAGATTGATTTTGACCCAACTTTTTCTCCTTTCTCACACACTTGTGCTTACTGGACAGACATATACATACACTTCATACAACCAGTTCTGTGGCTTCAAGATGGTTAGGTGTGTACTTAGTGAAGAATACACAGTGCTTGAAAGGTAGCTGGGAAAAAGATTGTTTTTCTGAAAACAGTTTTACTGGAAAAGTACTGTGGTCACACTGTTAGTGATAGAATGAAATTTCTAATTTAAATTGTTTCACAAAAAATTCAATTTCTTTATCCATCTAGGTGGAAACTTGACAAATTAAAAAGCTAAGGACCAACTTCTGTTTAAGCAACTTGGAAATAAATTTTTAGTTGTATTTCTTAACAAAATTAATTAAGAACACATGCTGAGCTTTCTGGAATCTGAGAGTGTTCATTAAAGGAAGGTGTTTAAAATGATAATATGCTGTTCTGATTATTTTGTCTAAGTAACAGAAGTTTTTATAAAATTAATAAATGCCTTCTAAAATTTTAAAAAAACCAACCCACATTACCAAAAAGTTGGCAATTGTCTGCTGAGCCCTGCCTGTTCCCTCTGTAGCTGTCATAAATATTCAAGCTAAAGGACATCAAGCCAGGTAAATGCAAAATAAGCAGTGTTTGGGATGGTGAATGCCATCCCTTTCTCATTGGTTTATCATACTTTTTTCATGGATCTTAAACTCTAGAAGGTTCATTAGAGAAGGTATTTTTCTTTGTAGTGCTTTGAAAATTTAGCCTTTTAAGGCCAAGAAGTTGACTTATAATAGCTTGTCTTATCTACATGAGTATTCAGTGTAATTTAGAAATGCACTCATCTGTTTGGAATATAAAATAAAAAAATGTTGTGACTTTATATCTGAAATCTCTTTTCTTCTCATGGTCTAGATAAAAACATTGTTTAATACTAATCGTGAAGAAGTTTTCAATATCCCACGTCCTACCTGTGCTGAAAGAAAAGGGTTTTTTGAGGACTTGATTATGAAGCAATCTGCTGAACCTCCTGCATCAAAAAACAATGCAGGTAAGGATATTCTACATATAAAACTTTGTTACTGTAAGTTAACAGATAATACAGTATTTGCTTTGGTGATAATTTTCTGTCAATCATTTTTCATGGACTTGCATTTGAGTACCATGAATTGACTAAAATTTTTCCCTGTTACTGCAGAAAGGTATCCTACTTCAGGTACAGGATACTTCACAGATCCTCTATTCCACATCAAGAGAAGTCCTGACTTAAATTTGTGTCACTCCAGGTTCGCAGGTACACCTTCCTGCAAAATGTTCTCAGGTGGATGGGCAACCACAAGTATGGGACAAGAAAGCAATCAAAATTCAAAAACGAGGAGTGTACGTTGATAACTCTGAGCTCAGAGTAAGTCTAACTTCAATTTTGTTAATACTGAAGTAGGTAATTTTCTTTATGATTGTAAATTAAGTCGATTGTTAACCAATGACAATTCAAACAATTTATGAGAGGGATATATAGATTGTGAAATAATTCAACCTGTAAGGGACTATGACTGTAGTTTCCACAGCTGGTGTAAACTGCTGCTCTCACTATATTTTAAAAGATAGGGTTCTCTTCCTAATTTTAATGTAAAAGGGCTTGTTAAATTTTAAAATAGCCCACAGATAACCTGCTAGTATTGTTAGTTATTAATGCAGTTTTTATGATGGTTTGGGGTAGGGTTGTTTTGTTTTTCTGTTTGCATGTTTTCCTTTACTAGGAACCAGAAAAGGACCTTGATTTTTAGCAGTTATGGCTTTAAACCTGAAGTTAGCAGGTTGACCTAAAGCTCATCCCGGATAAAATTCTAATACCTGCTTTTCCAAAGTTCTTTCAAAGTCCAGTGTTAGAATTTTGCAATCATACAGTTACAGTATTATAAGGTTTTTCCAATCCTCTATAGAACAGAAGTTGTTATCCTAGGCTGTAGCTGGGGTAAGGGTCAAAAGTAGGCCTAGCTGCAGAGGGCAAAAGAGGTTCCTTTGCATGAACTGGAGAGGGTATAAAAGAAGGATCTGACTTTCAGGGAGTATTGCTTGGACAAAAATTCAGGAAATTGCTAGTTGAAGTCCTGGAGTTTGGTCAAAGCAGAAGAGGCTGCTGTTTACCTGCCTGAGAAAGGGAGTATTATTTGGATATTTCTTTTGTATGGGGAGAATATGACCAGAGTGGAGTCCCCTTTGGTGCAGGGGCTTGTCCACACAGTTTCTATCACATTTTTAAGCTGTGACATAATTTGTAGAAATGAAACTAACTTTCTAAGGCTGGTGTCCTTAGGAAGCAAATTTCAGGGGGTTTTGTTGTTCGCATCTGCCTCTGTGTGGAGAGAAGACATATAGGTTTTTCTAGAGTCAAGGTGCTAATAGCATGTGCTCCAAAGTTATTGCCAACTGGAGAAATGGTGTGGTAGAGTCCCTATAGATGTTTCAGCTTATATATATATTTCAGCTGTGAGGAGAAAGTTACAGTCATGAAACAGGTCTTTTTAGAGAAGTTGTTTCCTTAACATGAGTGTCACTAGAACTTGATGCTTGTACCAGAGAACCTCTTTGGAACTTTCCTGAAGTCAATAAGCTGGGTGAACCTGCAAAATACTTCTGCTTGGTTTTCTATAGGATGGGATTTTTTATTATTTGTTTGGGTTTGTTAAGTTGGTTTGATTGGTGGTGATTTTTGTTTGTTTATTTGCTTGGTAGTAGGGATAGAGCTTGATGAACAAATAGAAAACCATGCAGTCACCTATGTGGCAGCAATTAGAAGTAGTTTCACAGGGGATGTTGGCCACGCATCTCTGTCATGTTCTACATGTTGTATTTGCAGCAGCTGAAAGCACGCTGTGTGGGTTTTGTGCCTCTTACCTGCACGTTGGGTAGAAGGAAGTTCAGGGTACTACTCGAATCTTGTGCTGACTGATCTGAGTGAGGCTGAGTTAATGGCAAGCAGCTATGAGGCAGTAATATTTTCACTGGGTGTATCTGCTTTCTTAAGCTACATCTTCATGACCTCACACAATACATGTACTGAACAGCCCCAGCAGTGGTGCCACTAGCTTGTTAGTGTTGCATTCCCATAGATTATCACATTCACATCTCCACAACAGAAGGGACCGTGTGAGAGATTGGTAATTTGCTACAGGCGGCCACTCTGCTTCTTCATCCACTCTTGAGTTGAAAGGTAGGAGGTAACTAGTGTTTGGCACAGTACACACCCAGCTAATGGATAGACGTGAGCACCCAAGGAGCTTCTGTTTCCAGCTGGCACAGCTGTATCTGGGACATCTGTAGCCTGGCTTCCAAAGACACATTTTCCAGGGCCCTGTATTGCATTTCTAACTAAATGCAACTGTGGTTTTGTGGTGGCAACTACTCTACAACGAAGTAGATTGTGTCATTATCCACTGTTCTGGAGGCACTTGATTGGCAGTTATGATAGTTGATGTCATAGATTGATGAGTACGAAAATATTGTCTGAAATTTAAACCTTCCTTTTCCCTGAAGTGTGAAAAATTAACTTGTTTTCTCCAGTTAAATATTGTGAAATATTTAATCAGCTCTCCAAACTGTCACTTTTACGTAACAATATAAGAAAGTAGGACATACCTTGTCCTATGCTGAATTGTAGTTTCCACTTTCTTTTTCTTCAGAAAATGTTGGATGCTGTTGTCATGGCAACTGAGAACGTCAGTACATCGAGCATGGCAAAACTATATTCTGTTCTTAGCATGTGCATTTACCACCATCGGGAAAATCCCGACAAAACCGAATTAGTGGAGGTAAATTTTTTTGTCTTATAGCACTTTCTGTCACATGGTATTATGTGTGTGTGTATGTTATGCAGATGTATGTGTTCACTGTGAATATCACCATTATTTATCACTCTTTACTGCTTAGTTGCCTGTGCTACAAGACTTTCATTTCAGGCTGGAAGACATCTATCTGTATTGCAAACTTGTTGTATTTGGCATAATTGTTGGCAGTTTCAGGAGAAAAAGGCAATGGGTCCACCTACATAGGCATCTCAAACCAGTTAATCTGTCTGTCACTAGTCCTTCTCCAGAACTTTTTCAGAGTGGGGGACTGTGAAAGGAGAGCTCTTTTCTCAGTGTGCTACTTTCTCTTTCTTCCCTCGAAGGCAGGCACACATGGTAACACTTGCATAGCACTCATTCCATTCTTGAAAATAAATTAAATATGAAACATTACAAGAATTCCAGGCTTTTCTGTAGGCTCGCCAGACTTTCCTTTTAACTTGACATGGCTCAAGCATCTTTAATATGACGTATGGGGAGCTTTCTGCCTATGATGGTTTGGTGCTAGTGAGTCCAAATCTCTAATCTCTTCCTCAAAGAGAGGATTTCTGAGTTGTTAGAACTCAGCAGAAATCTTCCACAGGCACCCATGGTCCCAGGCAGGCATTCTCAGTATTGAGTAGTTTTAGATATATTGGATTTTCAGTATTCAGATCCAAGATCCTTGAATCCATTTGTCTTTCAGATGCTTATGCATGAAATTACATAAAATTCTTTATGCTTCTCATACTGCCTTAAAAAAAAAGAGGAAGCCTCTTCTCTTTAACCAAGGAGGCCATTCCTGAAAATTGCACCCTTCTCTCATCTAGCAGAATAATTTGTTTTAGCATGAGGAGGGATTTGTTTATGTTGTATCAGGGCTTGTGAGCTCTTGTGACTGGACTTGATTTCTTCGTTCATTTTCTACATCTATTTTAAGCTTTAGTTCTAGCTTTCAGGAACTGTCCTCTTTTTTATTGTTGAAAGCACCTGGATAGAGATCCATTGTCCCTTGAAATAGATCCCTGCAGTTTCTCTAGCCTACTCTCTGTTTTGACTACTTGAGGATGTGTTTGAAGCTAGTGGGGCTAGAAGGATGTTTTGATGGTGGTAGCACATGTATTGGCTAAATATTAGTAATAGTTGTATGTATGTACAGATTCTTGATTCTTTTGATGAAGGAGTTATCAGGGTTCTCAGGCTTGTATTCACACTGACTCCTAATTAGTCTTTTTTCTTTTCTTATTAGGATATGAAGAAAGAAATTGCAGCCCTCAGCTGGCTGTGATACTTGACTTCAATATACTTGACATACTCTAATGTTTGCGAATGGCTCCCAAATAGATAAGTTATATCTAACATGTCTCACTAATTGTAGCACCTATAGAAAAAAAAATAGAAGAAAGAAGCTAAGTACATAACTGAAACCAAACGTAATAGAATGCTGAGCCAGCGGTACTTGGTGAAATGATTAATATAATGCCAGATTATGAGGAACAAAACAAGGCAAACTTATTAAACTAGGAATTCTGGTAGTAGATCATGCCCACTGGATCAAGAAAGGATCTGTCTGAAGAAGGGAAGGCATCAGCTGAAGAAAAGTCGGCACCAGCTTGAAAGAAGATTGTGCATTTGGCCTAATTAGCATATGAAGTGAGAGACTCATTCAACCAATAGAAGACTGAATATTAATTAATTGGAAGACTATGTAATTGGGAGCCAATCAACATTAGTGTCTTTGCAAAGTTTTGATAGTCAGTATGCTGGCTTTGCGGATTTACTGCCTACCACCCTTTTCTGCACAGAACTGCAAATAAATCAAGTACCTCTACTTAGCGTGGATCAGCCTTTTGCATACTGGGTGAAAGAACCTGTTTCGGGACAACGGTGGGTTTTTTTCAAGAAAACAGCATGGAATTCTTCTAAAACGTATTGATCCTGATTCCTGCTGTTGTCTCAAATCTTCCAAACGTTTTTTATCCCTGTAAGACACTGGAACTGCTTATTGTTTTTCCTTCAAGTTTATTTCTAGTGAAGAGAAGTAAGCTGAGAGGTCAGGAGCAGGACACAGGGCGCCATTCCCGCTTGCGACTCTGACTGCCCTGTCGTCTCACTGGGATGGGTCGGGGGGGCACCCGAACACCCCGTGTCCCGGGATGCAGGAGCGGGCAGGGTGGGCGTCGTAGGCGATCGCCGGCCGCACCACTGGCGGCGACCTCCAGGGCTCCAGCTCCGAGTTCATCCCCTTGGATCGCCTCTGATCCCCCTCCCTCAGTAGCCGACGCATCTGGACGTGCTCCAGGTGCGCCCCGGCCGCCGCAAGAGCCTCGGGATGCAGGGAGCCAGGAGAGCCGGCGAGGTCGTGAGTACCGGGACGGGGGGAGCCGGCGGGAGGCGCTGACCGGGAGCCCGGGAGGCGGCAGGGCACCGGCGGCAGCCTTCGGGACTCTTGGGGGGAGCTGGGAAACCTGCTGGGAAAGCACCGCAGACCGCTGTCCCGTGGAGGGAAAAAAGAGGGGATAAGCGAGGTTTAGGGTAAGCGCGTGTGGGTGCCGTCGGGAGCGCTGCCGCCTGTGAAGAAGCAGCGGGGGGTGTAGCCGGGGGTCGCCGAGCGCGGCCGGCCGGGTCCCCTCCAGTACCGTCCCCCTTTTGTGGCAGCCCCGCTGAGGAAGGTGGCTCGGCACAAGCCCTAGTCCAGGGGGCTGTGGCAGCGTGCTGAGTGCCAGTCCCTGGGACGCCTGCACCCCTGGGAATATAACCTTTCTGCATCGCCTCACGGTTTGCTAGTTTATTTGTCCTTCCCCGTTTATTTTGATTCAGTTTCTTATCTGAAAAGTTATCTTATGAAGATTAACTTAGACGATGCTTTGCTTTTGTTTTAATAATGGTCACACAGAGAGTCCCCACATTTTGATGACAAAAAGGCATCAGAACCAGCACTCAACACAAAATATATATAACCTCTGAGTGCATTTTAGCTGGCCTGAAGTGCCTGTGAAATGCTCTTTAGTCAAGTGTTTGTATGTTCTACTTTAGATGCTTTAAAAACAAAACTCTGTTTAGAAATTGGGACTCATTTGTGCTTAATTAAAACTCATAATATAAAGTGGTGAAAATGTTACTTAAACTTTTTATAATCTTGGCCTACCCCAGTAAAAAAGAAACAACTTATATGCCTCTAAAGGATGTCAAGTAGCCCATGCTTTCTGCATCTCAGTGTCACTACTTCAGTAACTGAATCGTTTAAATTGCAGGAGTTCAGTGTTTTTACCATAGCCTTCAAAAGCTAGAACTCTTCTCTGATCTTTCCAAGTCAGGCTCTTCTTTCCAGACTGTCTTGCATTTCAACAGGAAACACAGACCAAATCCAACTCAGAAGTGGTCTGCCCTGCCTTGGAGTGAGGCTTGTCAGGGGCTCTGTTTTCCTCCCTTGGAACTCTTTCAGGAGTTTCAGTTGTATGGATTAGGTTTCTTTGGGTTTTTTAAATCCATCATTTTCAAGACTACTGAACTAAGAAGGAAGAAATCCTCTGGGTGGTGGGTCAGTGTTTTTATTTTCTTTTTTTTTCCTTGCAAAGGATTATGGAATATGCTTTAAAATTGCTGCTTTGCTTTTTCAGTCTAAGCCATGAGCCAGCAGGGACAGTTTCTTCTGGAGAATGCCATGGGAGACAGTAGGAAAGGTTTTACCAATGCCCAAGTAGAAAACATCCACAGCCTTTCCCTCATCCACCAAGCACATCACTGTCTTGTAAAAGGAGATCAAGTTGATCAAGCAGGACCTGCCTTTCATAAATCCATGCTGGCTGAGCCTGATGCCATGGTTGTCTTGTGTGTTCCATGGGATGGCACTTAAAATAATCTGGACCATGACCCTCCCTGGGACCAAGGTCAGGCTGACAGGCCTGTAGCTTCTGGGATGTTCCTTGCAACCCTTCTTGTAGATGGATGTTACATTTATCAACTTCCAGTCAACTGGGACCTCTCCAGTTAACCAGGACTGCTGATAAATGATTGAAAGTGGCTTGGCCATAGAAGGCACAAAGTTCTTCTACCTGCTCCCTCAGTACCCTTGGGTGGATCCCATTGGAGTCCATAGACTTATGGGTGTTTTAACTGGTGTAGCAGGTCACTAACCATTTCCTGGACTCTATGGGCTTCATTCTGCTTCTAGTCCCTTCTTCCAGGTCAGAGGGTGAGTACCCTGAGGACTGCTGTCTCTCTGTTTCCCTTTGCATCGAGTAAAGGATGGAGATTCTCTATAGCTCTCCTTTTGCTGCTGATATATTTTTNGTAGCCGGGGGTCGCCGAGCGCGGCCGGCCGGGTCCCCTCCAGTACCGTCCCCCTTTTGTGGCAGCCCCGCTGAGGAAGGTGGCTCGGCACAAGCCCTAGTCCAGGGGGCTGTGGCAGCGTGCTGAGTGCCAGTCCCTGGGACGCCTGCACCCCTGGGAATATAACCTTTCTGCATCGCCTCACGGTTTGCTAGTTTATTTGTCCTTCCCCGTTTATTTTGATTCAGTTTCTTATCTGAAAAGTTATCTTATGAAGATTAACTTAGACGATGCTTTGCTTTTGTTTTAATAATGGTCACACAGAGAGTCCCCACATTTTGATGACAAAAAGGCATCAGAACCAGCACTCAACACAAAATATATATAACCTCTGAGTGCATTTTAGCTGGCCTGAAGTGCCTGTGAAATGCTCTTTAGTCAAGTGTTTGTATGTTCTACTTTAGATGCTTTAAAAACAAAACTCTGTTTAGAAATTGGGACTCATTTGTGCTTAATTAAAACTCATAATATAAAGTGGTGAAAATGTTACTTAAACTTTTTATAATCTTGGCCTACCCCAGTAAAAAAGAAACAACTTATATGCCTCTAAAGGATGTCAAGTAGCCCATGCTTTCTGCATCTCAGTGTCACTACTTCAGTAACTGAATCGTTTAAATTGCAGGAGTTCAGTGTTTTTACCATAGCCTTCAAAAGCTAGAACTCTTCTCTGATCTTTCCAAGTCAGGCTCTTCTTTCCAGACTGTCTTGCATTTCAACAGGAAACACAGACCAAATCCAACTCAGAAGTGGTCTGCCCTGCCTTGGAGTGAGGCTTGTCAGGGGCTCTGTTTTCCTCCCTTGGAACTCTTTCAGGAGTTTCAGTTGTATGGATTAGGTTTCTTTGGGTTTTTTAAATCCATCATTTTCAAGACTACTGAACTAAGAAGGAAGAAATCCTCTGGGTGGTGGGTCAGTGTTTTTATTTTCTTTTTTTTTCCTTGCAAAGGATTATGGAATATGCTTTAAAATTGCTGCTTTGCTTTTTCAGTCTAAGCCATGAGCCAGCAGGGACAGTTTCTTCTGGAGAATGCCATGGGAGACAGTAGGAAAGGTTTTACCAATGCCCAAGTAGAAAACATCCACAGCCTTTCCCTCATCCACCAAGCACATCACTGTCTTGTAAAAGGAGATCAAGTTGATCAAGCAGGACCTGCCTTTCATAAATCCATGCTGGCTGAGCCTGATGCCATGGTTGTCTTGTGTGTTCCATGGGATGGCACTTAAAATAATCTGGACCATGACCCTCCCTGGGACCAAGGTCAGGCTGACAGGCCTGTAGCTTCTGGGATGTTCCTTGCAACCCTTCTTGTAGATGNTCCATGCTGGCTGAGCCTGATGCCATGGTTGTCTTGTGTGTTCCATGGGATGGCACTTAAAATAATCTGGACCATGACCCTCCCTGGGACCAAGGTCAGGCTGACAGGCCTGTAGCTTCTGGGATGTTCCTTGCAACCCTTCTTGTAGATGGATGTTACATTTATCAACTTCCAGTCAACTGGGACCTCTCCAGTTAACCAGGACTGCTGATAAATGATTGAAAGTGGCTTGGCCATAGAAGGCACAAAGTTCTTCTACCTGCTCCCTCAGTACCCTTGGGTGGATCCCATTGGAGTCCATAGACTTATGGGTGTTTTAACTGGTGTAGCAGGTCACTAACCATTTCCTGGACTCTATGGGCTTCATTCTGCTTCTAGTCCCTTCTTCCAGGTCAGAGGGTGAGTACCCTGAGGACTGCTGTCTCTCTGTTTCCCTTTGCATCGAGTAAAGGATGGAGATTCTCTATAGCTCTCCTTTTGCTGCTGATATATTTTTAAAAACATTTTGTATTGCCTTTTATGGCCCTAGTGAGATTAAGTTGTACTTGAGCTTTGGCCTTTTAATTTTCTCCCTACATAACCTCCTGACATCTTTGTAGTCCTCATGTACTTCACACTTCTCTCATTTTGTCCATCATTGACTCATGTTACCTCTTTGTAGCATGGAGAAGTAGAAGAATCTAGTCTGGTTTCTGCCACTTTCAGCATGAGATTTAGTTTGGTGTACTCGTTATGAAACTTTGGATTGTAAATTGAACAAGCCCTGTCCCATGGCCATCAGACCTTTCCTCACATATTAAATGTGAATAGTATCATTCTCCTTGCAGAAATACCAGTATGAACAAGATCAGCAGCCATGAAAAACTCTATCTTCAATTCCCTTTGAGTTTCTGTGGGTAAATGCCATCCTTCTGAAAGAAATCTTTTAATGTCCCTCTGAATGCTGTTATAGATGGAAGAGAGATAGGAGAAAAACTCTCCTAACTAGACTTTACTCTCAGGACAAGGTGTTTTTCTGCAGCACTAAGATTATAAAAGTTTGGCAGAAGACAAACACCATTGTTTTCCATTTGGTCCTCAGAGGGGCTGGATACAGCTGGACTTAAATTCTGATTAGAGTCAATATACATGGTTCAGATAAATATGTTCTTGCTTCTTTTCCTAGGAATTTTCCTCTGATAATATTGAATTTCATTTCATTTATCCTCTGATAACATTGAATAATGTTTCAGTGAACACTGAGATCAATGAAAAAACATGGCATCCATTTTAGACTCTACCTTTGACAAAAGCATGGAAATACTGAGGGAAATATCAGTTGATATTTTATAAGGTATTCTATTTCTAGGTGTTCAATCCCTGTTCAGTTTATGCAATGAAAAGAGAAAGCATGCACAGTAAGTCATGTCATGGTAAATCTACAGCTAAAAGTCCACGGGGGAGTATGAGTATGTTAATGTCAGTACCAGTATCTTAGAAACAGAATCACTCTTCTTAGTAAAAGACTGCTTGCATAAACCCCATGTATTTCTTCACTGCTCCTTTGAGATCTCCCCTCCTCTTTGGTTACTGAGATAGTAGTTGCCCTATGGAGCATCAAGATTATGGTCAGGAAATGTCTGTTCTTTGAGAACTGTGTGCATATGGTATGCAGCAGACACAGAGTCTGAGTCCTCCTTGGAGTCCACAGGCTTTTCTTTGCATGATGTAAGGCACCAGATTATAAACCTGGTGAACTTCCCCAGTCTTGGGGAAGTGTAAAATGCAATGCATTATAAGATTTGTGTACAGTACTTCTAATTCAGCAATTCTTTTCTTCTTTCCTCTGTCCTCTTTATGTAGTCAGATAGCAAAACCAAAATTAGGTCCAAAAAAGGAAGACTATAAAGAAGGTAAGTAGTAGTAATCCCTTAGGTGTCCTTTTTAGCCTGGTTTCTGAGAAGGATTGCATTTGGTCACTTTGTCTATTTAACTTGGTCCCTGAAAACTTCTGAGGTCATCAGTCAAATGCAGCTGAAGTTGTGAGAATAGATACTGCAAATATAATGAATTTTCTTGGAGTTTTATGAAAAAAGGTAGGTGCAAATAGGAGGGGATGCTATTGAGTCCTTTAATGCTGGGGAAGAATGCAGTGTGAATTCCTGCCTGCTCTTAGGCACTAGAGAATCTGTTCTTTAGCTCAGGTTTCTTTGTGACGTGGATTTTTTGGAATCTGCAGTACCAAGATTCATTCTTGAAGTAGGAGGCAATAATGCAATACTGTAACACACGTGAAAAGTAATTTGGTCATGAGATGTACAAACCCACTGATGTGGGGAAGTTGAACATATTACCTTGGAACGAAATTGCTGTGTTGAGTACACAAGCAGGCTTGCTGCCATTAGGCTGCTTGCTGGAAGCTGGGAAAATCCAGCAGCTCCAAGCAGCATCCTGCCAATCATGGGCTGAATGTGGAAAGGGGACTTTTGTGTGAAATGCCTTTTGTGTGCAGTAACTCAAGTTCTACTTGTGCAATATAAATTGTTATTTACCGAGCTCAAAATTAGTTTTATATTTGGGATGATGAGATCAAAGCTTAGCTGTACTTAAACTAACAGGATGATGTTTCTATTGCTTTGTTGTTTCCACTTTTCCAGAGAGAAGGAACTGGAATGAATTTGACCCTGCATGGAACAGAATTTGAGTGTTTGTTGTCATCAGACTGGCTTTCCAGTCTATTAAAAATTTTATGGACGAGTTAGGCTTTTAAATAGGTAGTTTAAGCTTAAGTACTTTAGGTTGAATGCTGGAGTCATGACAGTGACTTTCAAGTCAGTGTTGAAAGAAAAAGCTCCATCCACTGTAGATATTTTTACATTTTACTAGAGCAACAGACAAGTAAAGGGAACAACATACTTTCTGTCTCAAAGTCTTTATATAGCAATACATTTTAATCACCAGAACCCTGAAGACCAGAGTTAACACAAAAGCTACAGAAAAAAAAAAATTCAGAAAACAGAATAACTTATTTCCCCCATTTCTCTTTAGTCCCTTTTTGCAACAAGTAAGTTGCAGCCTTTGACATATTTTCCAACAGAAATTTCTGTTGAAGCCATTTCTGTTGGTGTTTAGACCTCTCTACTATGCAGCACACTTTGACAGCTCCATTTTTTTTCCCCCAAATTGTCTAATAATTTCACTTTGTGGTCTTGAGCCCATTCTAAGCAAAAAAAAAAAGGGTATGGCATTGTTCTGAATTTACTTCCAGAAGCTGCTGAGGAAAAAACACATCTGCCAAAACATGAGTTTTATCATTTCAGTCTTTGCTCACCTGCAGTTTATCCTTGTTGCAGTCAGTGTTTGGACAAGTTCAGCAGAACTGCTGCAGCAAGTACGTGCAAAATATCAAAAAGTCACCCAAATGTGAAAACATTCAGGACATTGAATTATGGTCTTCAGCTTTCTCTCCAGCATAAGAAGTTCTCAAATTTGCTGTCAGAAATGGCATCTCCGCTGTGTGTTCATTGCCATGCATACTATCTTATACTTGCCTCTTGATGAAGTTTGTTGTTCCACTAATAGACAAGCCTGAGTATGTGTTCTGATGTCTAAAACTGCATTGCTAGAAGTATTTCCTTTTTGAATTTGTCTCCCTTCATTTTCTGGATTGATTCTGCATTTTTCTTTATTTTTTATCATTGAATTTTTGTTCACCATATATATTTTATTAGACTGACCAAGACATATCAAACCTTGTCCTGATCACAAGAGAAAACCTTCTCTAAAATTAAGGGTTTTTAAAAGTGTATTTAATGATTCTTTAACTGATTCTTTCTTCATTTTCTCTTAAGTGAACTCTGTCAGCATTCTCTGTGGACACTAAAACTGGACTTAGTATCTGAAATACAATCACACAAAAGAAGTAATGCAGAGTTCTTGTACGCTGAAATGGGGAATTTTTATTTGGACTGCATAAATTATATTCCAAGTTAGGCCACAGTATCACTCTGAGGAGTTATGCTGAGCCACTTGTTTGCTGAGGCTTCTAGCACCAGTTCCAAAGCAGTAATTCCCAGGAGAGACTCCTAAGTCCTGGAGACATGACTTGCATTTCTTGTTTTGGATGGGTGATACAGAAATTCACATTTCATTGTTTGAGGCCAGATTATTCGATGTGCTTTGTAGTAGCCGGTATCAGGTTCATGACCTTAACTGGGACCTCGCTGAGGTGCAGCCAGCCATTGATCATGTCACAGTATTTCTTCTAAAAATATTGATTATGTAATGCAGATGTGAGAGTGAGTTTTTGGAAAGGTATCTCAGCATCATGTGGAGATGTTAGAAAAAGTTTTAAATTATCTGCCACCATGATTTCTGCATGGCCAATGGCGCCATTTAGACACCTTCCACTGAGAACCACACAAACCAGCACTTCAGGTAGGGGATGTCAGCAGCAACCCTTGAAGGCAAGGGTGGATCTCAGGTCACAGTTCCTTTTGTGTCTGGTCTAGTGGAAGCATCTCCCTTCACCCATGGTTAACAAAACAGTCTTTGATTAAATGCTGAAGGTCTTTCATCAGAAAAGTCCTTTAACATCTAGGTGAAAAGAAAGTCACTTTTAAGCTGTACAGGGAGCAGAGAAGTCTCCCTTCCTCTCTGGTATCTCTCTTCACTGGTAGGAAAGCTCACTGATTTATGTATTGGTCTTGCAGCATTTAGCTGTGCTTTAGTCTAAGTGCTCTAGACAGGAATCTAGAAAAATATATGTATGTATATCTCCTTAAAGCCAATGAATTTACTTAATAGAGGGGTAAAAGACAGAGTTACTACTTCTCCAACCTCCCCATACCTTTCCAGCCACTTTAGCAGAAGTCTGGGTGGGTACTGGTACTTGCATCTTCCTTGTTGGAGACTTTGTATGAGGGTCAGGCAGCATTCATCTGCACCAAGATGGTAGTGGAGGCCTCTGAGAGGGGTTTTCCTGGGACCAGTGAAAGGGTCAGGAACCAGCAGCCCCAGGTAAATCATTGCAGTTGCAGTGGCTGATCCCATCCACTGTGCATTTGTTATAAGAAATGTAATTTTCCTGTTTGTGCTATAACATCAGCTGTGGTGCTCTAACAGGCTGACAAATGAAAGGTTAATTCCTCCAGAGCCAGAAGGCTTTTATGCTCCAGACTCAAAATGGAGTGAGGTGAATTTGCAGTAAACTAGCAGTACAAAACAGAGATCAGTGATCTGGCAGAGGAACAGGCAGAAATAAACTTGCAGGTAGCTGCAGAGTGATGCTGATCAGTGAGCAGCTGTCTGTGGGATCATCTGAAGCACGTGAAAGTTGAGAAACTGGGATATGGGCGGAAAGCAGCACTCATCTTCATCTGCTGAATTTCAATACAGCTTAAGAAATCTTCCTCAAATAAAAAACTCTAATTTGAGTTTGCAAATCCAACTTTAATTTAAAGTAGGACTGTACTGAGGCTTGCTGCAATCCAACTGAAACCAATGGCTCCCATTAACATAGCAGAGTTTTATTCCTTTATTGGCTTGTATACTATATGAGATTGAGGGGTCTTGTTTGAACTTTCATTTCACATAAATGTTAATGCATTTAAGAAAGCCCTGCCTACATTTGAACTCCTTGAAGGTCCTTTGAGGGTATTTTTCTTGAGTTTCCGAAACATTCTTATTAAATTCATTAAAATGCATCTCTTAGAACATTTTCACATATTAAAAAGAAGCGTTTGTCCCTTTACACTGTAGTGATCCAAATGACATTGTTTAAAATCAATCAGTTGCAGTAGTCTTTTTAACACCAGAATTGGTCCCTTGAAAATTTTCCTTAATGTATTTTCTTGAGACTTTTCAGCTTTTTGCCTCTTACTGTACTTGCATGTAACATCTCTTCTTTCCAGTTTCTTTCTTTGTGCACTGCAAACCCTCAGTAACTGCTGCAGTATTTAGTACTCTGCCACTGTTCGTGCACATCCTCATGCTATCAGTAACTGCTGTAATCTGCTCTTCTGGATAAATAATGGGAGTTTTCAAGCATCCTGCATGTGTTCCCAAAACAAGGGGTCTGTGTGACAGCATAGGAGTCTCAGGACATACTGAAATCTGTGATAAAGCACACCAATCAGTACAACTAGGAAGCTGGAATGAGTCTTTTTTACTCCCATGGCCTCTTTTACTGTGTCAGCAGCCTGAGTTGGAATTGGAGGAGCAGCTTTATCTGGGCTTTCCTTTCTCCCAGACTTTGGTATCCTTTTAGTCCCTTAAGTGTCCATTGCAGGCTCATCACACTGCTTCATTGCTGTAAAGCAGATGAAAATCTGCTGCTAAGGGAGCTGACACTTCTGCCATGCAGGGCACAGCCTCTGGTGAAAAAGCTGACTGCACTAGTTTTGCATCATCCACTCCTTGTCTCTGCATACAGGGTATTTTGGAGAAGAGAGTGGAACAGAAAGCTTTGGTGTGGCTCTCATGGCCCTATACATGCCGTAGGTCAGCCCTAAGGCATCTGTCCTGGGAGTCCCTGGCACTGGAGATCTCCCTTTACAGTGCCTCAACCTCCAGACTGCAGCTGCAGAACCTCTTCTCCAGAAACACTTTAAAGGCTGGTTCTTAACCTTTGTTCTAATCTTCATCACTGTCACCCTTGAAGATGCGATGCTGTCCTGTAAAAGGGGCCAGGCTTGACTTTGTTTCACTGGTAACTGACGCCTCCAACAAGAATTTTTTTTTTAGGGGGTGGAGGAGGTGGAGAAAGGACCTCTCCAAGACACTGGGTGAGATGGCTGGTCTGTTAAATCTACATAGTTTTGGCCTTTCCACTTGATAAGAGACAAAGCAGGGAGTCACTCTTCTCTTTCAATGTGTTTAGCAATAGCAATTCCCCCTCCTTAACTGAATCACTGGCCACTAATGTATGCTGGCATGGGCTTTCACATCATCTCACTGCTGTCTGAGATAGTGCAGCTAGAGTAAAGCTTAAACTAGTGAAAATTATGCTGGGGGCCTGTCACAACCCAGAAGCAGCAGTGATATCCATGATAAATTCTCATCAGCTGAACAAAGAGACCAAGCTACGTGTCAGGGAACTTTTATGCCTTATAACTCTTAATTCTGGCACCTAGCCTGCTGTTTAGTCTCAGAAGTGTTGGTTTGCCTGTGGCTCGACAGAGAGAGAGGAAAAGAGAGCAAGAGGAACTGATCCACTTCCTTTTACAGTTTATCTGGTGCATGCCACTTGTGTAAAATAGATTTTCCATGCCATTTGCACCATACAGTCAGTCCTTTTGAGTCCTCCAGGAGATGATTCAGGGGGCTTGACATGGACCCACAAGGCACAGGTCCCAAGGCAGAAAAGGAAGCTGGCTCAGAACAGCACTGCCCCACCTCAGTGGGACTCTCTCTTCTAATCACCACTTCCTGTCGCAGCAGTCGGAGTGTCTGAGACAAAACCTGCTCAAGTGCTTATGCCTGGTCTTCCACAGGGCCATTTCAGCCCCTATTACCTGAGAAATGGTAGAATTTATCATTGAGATGCATCAGTTTGCAATAGCTTTCCTCCATTTTGCAGAAATATAAAAGCATAACATGTCAGTAAAGTTTTTATTCTTGCCAGTGCCATTTACTTTGTATTGTTGAAGTATTTACTTTTATCTGAAAGAAGTCCATGAATTCGAGGTTATAGCACAATTGCATCATATGTTTTCATTTTTGTGTAAAAAATTTTTTTGTCTTCTTTCCATCTGCACCGGTTTTGTATTTCCTATGTATATTTGGCAAGTGAACTGTCTGGTAAACAACTAATTTTAAGCAAAGATTGTAGTGTTTAATAAACTCATTTAGTAAATGTATTTTGAATTTTCTACTACTTCTGTTGACACCACAAACCTAATTTTAAAAGTTATCATAATCAAGTCAGGTAATGAAATACACTGTGATCAGTCAGAAGCCTTAATATGATTTTTTTTTCTCTTTCTGAAGAGCAAGTTTAAGGACAACATTTGTTAAAACTTTGGAAATTATGGTGGAAAAAGAAATCAAGAAAGAAGGAGAAAAAACTCAGACAGATAGCAAAACTTATTTAATGCATTATTGACAATGAGTTATGATCCTAAGAGTGAAATGCTATAGGTACATGGCCTATATTATGATTATTTTTCTTGGAAAATATTTACATGTCCTGGTCAATAAAATACATTGTATTGTGCACCAGTACAATAATTTTTTTCCCCCTAACATAATATGAAGAGTTTTATAATTATAAAACATTTTTCATTGCATATTAAATGTATCTCACGAACTTAAATATAATTATTTTCAATCATATACTTGGCACTATTTTTTGTAAAATTTTATTTCTTCATACCAAAATTTAGAGCAGTTGTTTTTCACTAACATAAACCAGAACTAGGATTGTTTGCATTCACACTTGAATTTATGCTAGAAATGCTTTTCTAGTCATTTCTTTACTTCATTGGGAATTAGAATAAAAGTAGTAAGGACAAGACAGAAAAATAAATTTTTATATTGTGAGTAAGAGAAAAGAAGACCAATTGTGAAGTCTAATTACTGGAAATAAACCTGATATATTACTGTCTCTTTTCTTTAGTTCTGAGAGAAAATGGTTCTTTTTAAATCATGAGTTCATGGACCTTATTAAATGCAATATAAGCTCTTGGGAAAGAGTTGATGGAAAAATATTCGAATATTTAAAACATTTGAGACCTACTTACTCCTGTTTCATCTCTCTCTGAAGGTTTTTGGCATCTCCTGTGCTTGTAGCACACTGAATCAGCCAATGAAGGGGATCAGGATCCCTTGATCTGCGTGGCTGCTTGCCTGAATCACATTGTATGAGCTATGCTCATCAATCCCAGTGGTTAAGTACTAGAAACACACTTTCTTTTAAGGGCTCTTGTTTTTGAAGATGCAAATAAACAAATGATCTCAGATGAGTATTTTTAAAAGGTGTAAAATCTTAGGGATTAATCATTGTCAATTCAAAAAAATCTTTACTGCACCTATGCAAGCTCTATGTCATAGATCAGGGACTTATCTTTTTAAAGCCAGGATCAAAACTACAGGCATCTAATTAAGCTGAATACTCATTAAGGTAGTCAGATAGCTTTTCTACACTGTTGACTCAAGAAACAGATCAGCAAGTATCATACATCAGTGTAAAAATGAAGTCCTTCATTCACAGACTCACAGCAGTGTTGGCTGGGAGAGCCTCAGGCAGTGATTGGGTCCCATCTGCTGCTCAGAGCAGACCATCACCAACACTAGACCAAGTGAGCTGTGTCGATGTCTAGGCATAAATCTCAAAAGCTTCCAAGTATGCAGATTTCACAGGATTTTTCTGAAAGATGCACTATATCCCCAATGAAAAAGTTTTTCTTATTGTCTAACCTCAGTCTTGCTACAGTGTTTGGCCCCTTGTTGTATCATTTGCCAGTGCCAAGGACCTGTGGGCTTTGTCACCTTTGCAACTACCCTTCAAGCAACTGCTGGTTGCTCTTGCAGTTTCTCCTCTCTGCCCAGCTCCTGCAGTCCCTTCTCATGGTACCCTTGGTCCCTTGGCAGCTCTCCCCTGCCTCACTGCTTTCTTGGCATACTTGAGCTGGGGAGTCCCAAAGTAGACCCAAACTAGAGCACAGGAACTTTCCTGGGTGCACTGGCCACAGACCATAGTCCAGAATGTAGTTTGCTTTACATATGAGATGAATAATAAAATGGAAAAAAACTATCCTTATTTTTAAATGTTGGGAAATGATGGGATATGAGCAGGCTTCAGAAAGTGACCTTGGGGTTAAAGCAAGTGCTGTTGATGAATCTACCATGTCTGAGACCAGTAGCAGTAATATAGTGAAACAAATACCATGCCTGAGGAATGATCAGAAAAGGAGCAAAGAACGACAGAGCACAGCACCATGCCTTTTTTGCAAGTTAAAAACTAGTTTGTGCAGTTTCAGTCCTATTTCAGAAGGACTTGCTAAAAGCAGAAAAGATAAAAGGGTTGCAAAGGTAAACAAAGACTGACTCTTTACTAGTCGTAGATGCTGTAAGCAATTCAGAATTCAACAGCCTATGATCAATCAACTGAGTGAAGGCAGAAAGAGATTTGTAAAATTGTGAATGGCATGGATAAAAGAGGATTTTTCAAGACAAAAACTAGTAGATATCACATTATCAGTTGGCAGCAAATGCAAAAATGAAGGTGTTTTTAACAAAATGAGTAGTTAATGTGGAATTTCTTTCTTACCACTGGCTGTTTTGAATGCTGGAATTCTACCATGAATCAAAACCAGAACCTGGACAAATAAAAAAAAATACATTGTGGATTATTAGAAGTCATATCTCTAGCTTGGTAAGTGCTAGTGCTACAGATTGCTGGAGGCTGAGAAAGTACCCTGGGAACATATTCACCACATGCTTGCTGTCCTATCTATGTTTTTATTAAGCATTTGCCACTGGCAAATGTTGGAGGTAGGACACTGGGAGCTAGAATATTGCTTAGTAATCCCATACAGCTGCTGGATATGTATGTTTTCTGTTATGAAAATAATAATATTTTTTTTTCTCCTGAATTTAAATAAAATAAAAAGACCATGATATATATATTTCTAAATCCTCCAGAGAAAGAGCACTTCTGTCCTCTTAATGCCAGTCCACCTCCTAAGTCCAGTGGTGTGAAGGGAAAGATGTGAACTGACTTTATTATAAAGTCCAGTGGGAATATGGTAACTGAGAAACAGGCAATTTGGAAAATGAATTCTCTACCCTGTCAAATATTTGTCATGTCTCAATCCCCCTGACACCTCTCCTGCAGGGAAGTAAAATAACAAAAAAGCTCTCTAGCCTTTTTGTTATTTTATGTGCATTGTTCCCAATTAGCAAGAGTTTCCCCTTCCATGTATAGATGTTGAGCTTATGAGCTTTATTAAGTTAGAGGCAAGGCTTCAAAATAGCTGGTGACAGCTTTTTCTAGGGCTGGAAAAGATTTTTTTGGGGACACTGTGTTTCTAATACTGCAAATGAAAGTGTTCTTCCTAAGGTTAGTACATGCTTCAGTTTTTCACATTAGCTACAGTCCTCTTCAAAACTATGAGAGTGATTTCTTTTGTGCTGTCAATACAACAGTGAGATGTTTCCCCCCTTGCTTTTCAGTGAAACCTAAATAGGAGTAGCAGAGCCAATTTCAAAAGGCTACTTGAAGATATTTTGCAAACACTGTGCTTTAAATTAACTTCAGCATATGAAGCCATACTCTTAGAGCATAATAAACAGAAGCTGAATCAGTATCTAGAGAGCCATAGCTTTTTCCTCTCTGTGGCCAGGATCAAAAGCCATTGAAGTTCTTGAGGAACTTTCTATGTGACATCAAAGGGCTTTGTATCCAAAGTAATTGAGGCGTGTGATTAATCTCTGTAGCAACTCCGATATGGACTTTTAGCCAATTTCGCAGCTTCAGTTAGTGTGTGGCAGTGTTCAGGGCTCTTGTACTTCCATGCGCCTAGTTGTCTTGCAGATGGTTTAACATTTTTGCTAATGTGAGCATCTTAATTTCATGTACTTGGCTTCCAAGGCAGGTAGGAACTACCATGAGCTTCTGCCTTCCCTGTTTGGCCAGGCCCATCTAAATGGGCCTCGAGCAGTTCACATGCCTGGGACAACCTGTGTTGAGCATCATGGCTGAGATCCTGGGCTGCCAGGTCATGGGGTGAAATCCAGGCTGCCACGACTCTGGTGCTAGCAGGGAGCATCCCATTGCAGCTGGCAGTGCTGCTGCATGGGGGTGTCTGTCCAGAGAGAGTGGTGTGGCCCTGCATTTGCTCCTGTCCCCACCCTGACAGGCTGTAGCTACAGCCTTCTCCTAGGTCTTCAAGGGTTGTTCGTGCAGATGGGTCAGTTATCCTTGTATGGCTTTTGCTCCCCCATCCATGAGCAGTCCAGGTTATTCCCTCCCCACTGACCATGCCAGCCCCTATGCCTGCTCAGTGCTGCTACTGTGCAACACAGGCTTTGGATGAGGGATGGAATTGAAAGAAGATAATACATAACAACCTATCCATAACTACTACAGGAATAGAAGTTGTGTTTTAAAAGTGTAATCTCAGGCTCTTATAACTATAATTTAAAAATAAAAAGAAAAAACCCAATGAAGAGCAAAGCTGAATCTGTCATATAGAAGGTCTGTAGTGTAGAAATAGTACTATATATTATTAATATAGTATATATTGCGGTTGGTGCTTAGATATTGTTCATGTCTGCACATTCAACATCACTTTTTAAAGCTCTCCTCTAATACTTTGGATTGGAAGGAAGAAAGAAAATAAATTCCAACTTTTTACACCTCTCTGGCAAAGGCTATAAATCACTTTCTCTTTGGGGACAAATATGTAATCTCCTATATAATCTCTGACCTTAATAAGGAGACAGAACAACTGAAAGCAATTTCTCCCGTTATAAAACTGTGCATACATAAACATTTTAGAGAACCTGCTGACTCTTGATAGGAGTATCTGAAGAAAAGCAGAATTCTCAGAGAGCCAATGAATTTCTATTACTAGGCACAAGAGAAAACTGCTTTGAATGTTTTCAGTGATAAATTAGTAGAATGTGGAATTAGTATATTTGGAATCCTGTGCATTTCCCTACAAATTACTGATTTCCTAAGAAGAAAAAATATTTCTGTACTATACAGATGCCAAAATTGTAATCCACACCTTACTTCTAGGATGCTTCCTTCAAATAAGAAATGGAAGAGGAGAAAGTTTCTAAACCTGGTCATACATTAAGGGACATGAGGAATGGTAGGTTCACACTCAGTGCAGAGCCCTGAGTTCAAAGTAAGCACAAAAACTCGCAGTATGTCATACCCACCCTGCTCCTCTGAACTGTCCATTAGTAAGCTGTTGCACAGTGCCAGTGATGACAAAGAAGGAAATAATAATTGTATAATTGACAATGCCTTTTTATTTCCCATGCAATTGGTAACTTTGAGCTTTGGTTTATTTTCTAGTGTAATTCCCTATTACTGTGGTCCATGTTCCAAATGCAGAGCTTCAGTACTTCAAGGTAGATAATGGACACATGCCTTGATTTTTTAAATCATTTTACTCTTACAATTCCTTTTCCTCTTTTGCTTTCTCTGTTGGTGAATTTTCAAGTATGAGGCTTGCATAGGATACCATTTGGTATTCTTTATTTAACACAAAGACTTCATGAATAAAACAGATTTGCCATATGATCACAGAATATTCTGAGTTGGAAGGGACCCATAAGGATCATCAAGTTCAACTCCTAAGTGAATGGCCCATACAAGGATCAAACCCACTATCTTGGTATTACTAGTACTGTGCTCTAAGTAGCTGAGCTAATGATGCCCTGTGAAAACTCTTCAGAAACAGCTTCAAATAGGGATTAATTAAATTTGATTAATCACTCACTTGTGTCAGTGCAATTTAAGCAGGATTCATTTAAATTTAAGCAAGAGGAAAAGCTGGCCAACGTGGGCCATTAAAGACCATAGATCAGGGTTCTCAGCAGGATTTCAACTTCAAAGCAGGCTTTCTCCCCAAAACCAGCCCACATTTTTGTAGTGACACAGGCAAAATCAAAGTTCTGCTCCAACATGATGATGTTGGTGGTCTTGTCCTTAACCTCTACGGACTGCACCATTCAGGGTGGGGAGCAGAGGGTGAGTCCCAGGAGTGACTGCATGAAAGAGGACAGGGTAGTAAGGGGAAGTTTTGAGGGGCAGTAGGTTTCAGCCATGAAGTGGCAGAACACGGAGATGGGCTGGAGTCACAGAGCCCTGGGGAGGAGGGAGGTCTGTGTGTCTCCCCTCACTCATGTGTGCTACCTTCTCTGCTGAGCAGGTGTGTTCTTCCAGCCCAGCACGCAGGTCATTCTCCCTGCTGGAGGTGAGAACAGGGCTGGCAGCTGCCCTCTTTCCTCTCCCAAACCATCCACTGCTCCCAGGGTGAGCAGTAGCAGAGGTTGTTCAAGCAGCAGTGGCCCTTCTATACTCAGGTTTTTGAATGTCCTCAGCAGCCATCTACTCCATCTACTTCTGTTTACAATTATAAAGATTTTCTACTCTCAGTAGTCTATTTCATACCCATGTGGTTCTAATCTTTTTACAAGAATAACTGTAATTGCAATGCTTTTCTTGGTTTCGTCTACAGTATCATTATTCAGAACAAAAGACTAGATTCAGCAACCATAAGTGTTAAAAAGACTGAGGGTTTGGGGTGGAATTCTGTGAAAATGTGAATGTGATATAAGCAACAGATTTTTTGATTTTATTTTCATGAGTTTGATTAGATTCTTATTTCATTTGTGATGACGCTGACTCCTGGACTACAGATATTTCATGTTTGTAAGTCAAGGAAGTTTTTCCCCATAGCATGACACCTAGAAAAAAATGCATCTATAAGAAATAGATACATTTGGTTTGGTAGAATGATAATAAGAAGAATAAAAGATTTGGTAAATTCAGCCTCAAACTCCAGAAATGAATGAAAGGCAATTATATTAGCTGTTTTACATGGCAATAAATCAAAGCTATTGTATTTATAGCATCACATCAATCTAATCCCAAGAATTTGCTTATGTATATGTAAATATTCCTTAAACCTGTTCAAATAAGGCCTCACTTGTTAAAGCTGAAAAATGATAAACCAGTGGCCATAATTTAAAAGCCCAAAATATGTTTGCATTTCAGTATTCATGACAGATAAATTCAGTTTTACATCATAACCTAACTTATTGTTTCTAGGTAACTCATTCATAATATCAGAAGGTGATATCAGTTTAAATCTAACTTAAATATTTTAAAGCACTTAGTAGAAAGTACATATGTATTAGACATATTACACTTTGAGAAATCACAGGATTGATCAAAGCAACAATGACAAGGGAAAAAAAGGAGATGTTATTTTAATTTTTTCTTTTTACTGTAGTAGCCTCTCCTTTAACAGCTCTCAGCATGAAATTCATGTGAAACGTAGTATAGGGAAACATCACTCAGATCCTCCAGACAAAGCTCCTGGCTGGTGTCTCAGACAAACATCTTTGGTCTTTCAAGTCTTATGCTACCTTGCAAAAATATCCAGTATCTTTTCCAAAGATACTTGCCAGGGTGTTATAGATGCCAGTCTGTCATGCCTAGAAAACTCTTGGCTCGTTCTTTTCTGAGTTGGCTTTTCAACAGAATAGTGATTGTGTCAGACAAAAAATTGTCCTTGGTTTGTGCAATGGTATGGCTTGCCTTCAGTGTTTACAGACATTGCTATAATGTTTTTGACATTTCATAAAGGCTCACATCATCCAGATGGATGCTGAGCTGCAACAACAGCCAGAAATATCTGTAATTAGAAACATGATCAGGTATTGAAAATTGAATGTACTCTTCTCAACATGTCATCTTCTTTAATATGAGCAATTTTATTTGCATGCTTAGCAAGACTGAAAGGACAGTACCCACTTTCTCAATATGTAGCTTCAATCTTGTACTTAAATCTGTCATTTGATGTAAATCCAGAATACTTCAGTTCCCATTTTCTACTGCTGTTGTCGCTGTGCTCTTGAGATTGATGCTATGTTCCAACCAAACTGTGGATGTATTTCACTAGAAAAGAATGTGACTTAACATGAGTGAACACAGAGTTTTGTAAAAGTGGTTGAGGATCATTCGTGATGAAAGTGCTGTGCTGCAAGTATGTATTTGCTGGCCTGGATAAACACTACTTACTGATTTGACCTGCTGAAAAATACAGCTAAGTTGTCTAGAGCTTGTATGGAACAGAATATGTCCCTGGAGGTTACCCAAACTGATATGATGACTAGATACTTAAATTTTAAATTTTTCATCACCTTAAATTAAAAAAGAAAGGAGGATACTTAAAATTCCTATCTGGACACGTGTAGAAATTCATGTTCATCCTATTTGGTTTATTCAACAGTTCTTCAGACTAATGTGGCCTTTTCAGTATTCTTTTGAAAAAAAAAAAAAAAAAGATTATTGCTTTAGCTTGAATTCCCATGTTTGAAGAGATTGATAACATAAGGCAAACAGTCAGTGCTACACTGCAATTTAGAATGGCCTTTTCCTTTGCCAAAATGCTGATTAAGAGAGTTCTGACTTATATTGTTTTTTACAACCGTGACCTTTCACATACACCAAAAAATGGAAGTGCTGATAATTATCCTCAATGAAATTTGACTTAAACAAGGTACCAGATTTTTATAAGTTCCTAAGTAACATATTCTTTTCTTCTTAAAATACCTATGGCTGATTCTGTGGGTGGCATTGTAATCCCAAAGGTTCAGGCTAAAGGCTAAACTTAGAGAGGCAATTTTCAGAGACAAAGCAGGTAACTGTAAATATTTTACTGAGTAGCTCCAGATTTATGTTTAGGAAACAAGTGCTTCAAGACACTGCCAACCAAAAAATTCTGTGATTTTATGATTCTAAGTCCATGAGTTTCACCTTTCTTGCATCATTAGTCTTCAAGTGTACTGACTACAGAAGTGCTCAAATTAAGTCTCTATAACTAGTCACTTACAGGCCTGGGTGAGCCTGGAGTTTCACCCAAGAACCCAACTTGCAAATCATCCTTTATTATTTTAAGAAAAGAATAATCTGCATCTGAACCCTTTAAAATTTGTCTCGGGGCATTAAATCTGAAGATTAATTTTGTGGCATGGGTCGAACATCCAATATTTATTCTGGCTGATGAAAGCACCAGCTGCGAGCAATCAAATCCAAATAATAAATACCTGTTTTCTCTATTGTGTTTCTGGGGAAGAAGCAGTTTATTTTACTAGCTTTTGCAGCTGGCCTTTTGTCAGTTTATTTTACATGAAATGGTTGTGGGAAATGAATTAGTCAATCAGTTTGTAGAGTTGGCTCTTGCAGAACAAAGATGTCCACTGAAAAATATATTGCTATAAAAATATTTGTCAATTTTTTGTCTGTTGGATAAAGTAGGAAAAAAATTTCTAAAACTGACTGGGAGATGAACTGATGATTTTGGATGTGTCAAAGTGATAGAAGAGATTAGGACCATTAATATTGTGACCATTATCACAATTTGACTGTGTTGGAGTCTGCAATTCAACAAAGGATCAACATTTGTTGATAGGAGTTCATGTCCAAAATCTGGAAAATAACAGTCTAATCCAGGAAGAAATATTATTTTTTCTGTCTAGTTGAGACGTCAGGTGTAAACAGTTAACTAAGTTTATGCAAAAGCCAAAGGTACTTCTTTTTATATTGAAAATAGAAAATTGAAATACTGTCAGGAGGTTCTGGGTTAAGGTTGTAAAAGTAATAGAGAGGATGGCTATCTTTTGGGGTTTTTTTCTTCCATGTTTAATTTTTCTTTTTTATTTCATCTTTCCAGAAGCAGTCCTTTTCCACTTGAAAAACGGACTGAAAAGTTTTCTTGCGTTACAAGATCCCATAAAGAACTTCAATGAAGCAAAATAACTGAGCTACCAGGGATCAATAAGACGCAAGTGCAGCAAAAGAGGTACAGGCCAGTTCTCTAGTTATCTTCTGGTCTTTTTTGATTTCCTTTTACTGTTGGAGCAACTGGGAGAGCTTTTTCCAGGATCTCCATAGTGAACACATTTTATCAAAGCTAAACTCAGATTGTGATGATTTTAGAATCTCTGCAAAGTGTATTAATTTTTAACTACTTTTGTGTGTTTATTACTTACATCAGGTGCTGTTTCTCAGTAAGTCCTAAGAAAATTATTTCATAATATATGGTGTTATCCCAGTCACTGCCTATGAGGTTTGTAGAGTAGTACCTACAGTTTCTTGTAGCTGAAGGATTGTTTCACTAGAAGCCACCAGTTCTTTACCCTTTGTGGTCATATCTGCTGCCATCCAATTTTATTGAAGTTGAATAAGATTTAATTATAGTAAATTGTCTGTCTATATCTGTCAGCCCCTGTGCATAACAATCTGCACAGGTATGACAGTTTTGCACATGACAGAAATGCCTCATACACATCATGGGGAGTAACACATTTCCCTTTGTAGAAGGACATCTGCTACCCTCTGGTGCATGGCTTCAAAACCCAGATGGGCCAAAGAGGTTTCAGCTCTGATCAGCACATCAGCACAATTCCTACTGCTCTGTACATCATCACTCTCTGTTGTTAAAGGTGATTTTTCTGAGGTTTACTCATTTGGATACTACTGCAGTATCAAAAACTAAGTCAAAACTATTCTGCTCCATTTGCCCTCTCATGGTTTTTTTTTTATTTTAAAGAGGAGCTGATGGTACTACTTCTACAAATCTGAGGATTTCTGAACAACTGTCAGAAGAAGATACATATATTCAACAATGAAAATATCTTAATTCTCCTTTCCTTACTTCCCTGGAAAAGGTCTGAGTTGGGCTGGGTATTTCTGAACATAAAAAAATAGTATGTGAACAGAATGTGCATTCATGTCTTCCAAGGAAAGTAGCCCTCTGCTCCACTTATTACTGACACTTAGCTCTGAGCTCACCAAGCAGGATCTACCTTAAACAGATTTAGGAAAGAGAATCTGGTTCATATCCAACAACATTTCATGATCACGTTATTAAGACGTGTTGTTTGATCAATATCTGCTACCGCAGATGCTGATGCTGAAAGTGAATGTTCTTATTGTTGCCTGTTGTTGGAATCCAGAGCGCAGAGGATATCTCTCTGCCTGTTTTGAAGGGTCCTACCCCCCTGGACAGCACTGTCTTTGACCGTCCATGGAGGAAATTGCCAAACTTTTGGGAAGAATTAGAATCTACATTAGTGTGAACTAGGTGATAGGATATTATGTAAGATTGTCACAGGGTGAAAAATCTAGAGTCTTTGGGTTTGTTTATATAGTAAATAGATAAAAGCAAAAACTTCAAAATGGCGGACAGTTACTGTCTTCCAGACCTTCTCCTTTCTTCTTCGGACACCATATTTTGCAGTAAAAGTAGTTTAAAATGATTGGATAAGAAATGCCGCAGTTCCTCTCAGCGTGACTGAATGATTTCTTGTACATCTGTAGAAAAGTAAAAATATCTTTTGTTTTAAGTTTTTATTGGGTGATTTACCTTTAAAAGGGCTGTGTAACACTGATAAGACGTTCTTTCTGGCTCTCGCTATGTCAGGGTCACATCTGTGGCTCTATTTCTCTGATAAGACTGAATAAACAACTATCTGAAAACATGGAGACTGAAAGACTCGTCCGTATCTCAAGTTTCTAGCAAAAGCTCCCTGAGCGTGGAGCTGGAAGAAGGCATGGTAAAGTGTCACCTGTGAATTTTGTTTGACTGGTCTTTAATCCAACACTTGATTTTATCCATTCCCAGACACTGTGACATGTATTGCTTAGCTTCATCTTCCAAATCAGTCTTACTATGCGGTAAAGTTTGAAAATCAAGCAGCTTCTCTAAACAGTGACATTAAGAACTAATCGATCTTTCTTTAAACAGACTCTTGGCAAATACAAAATATTAGCACATTTCACAGATTCAAATAGTCACAAACTGTTAAGTCAGAAAAACACAGCTGTGTTCATCTAATCTTACTTGGATAACACAAATTACAATATGGACAATTATTTGGAATAATTCATACAAAGTACAAATCCATCCAAAGTATGAATTATTGTTGAAATTAGGGAAATTATTATGTTGCTGTTATAAAAACTGCTCCTCAGTAATCATTTTGGCACTGTATTTTCCAGTCATGTATGCAGAAATTCTTTCATGTCTCATCCCAATGTAATGAGCAAAATTTGGTGACAGAAGCTGTGTAGGACAATGAACAAGCTTGTTAGACACTTTCTGAACTAAGCTGGGCTATGGAACAGAACAAAATTAGCAGAGTCTGAACAGTGAAGCCAAGAGAAGTGAAGCATCCAGCTCAGAGGTGGACGAAGTTTTACAAGGTTTTGGGGTTTTTTTTGTTTTGTTATACAAGGCCAAATGAAACACCTAAATTAAAAGGAAATTATAGATAAAGAAGAAAAAAACCTATTTCAAAAAAAGATACAGGTGGAACAGAAGAAGACTGTGGAACTGGATAAACATCTGTCATAGGAAGGAGAAGGAAATTCTTGAAATTCTGAGAACAAAAATTTTGCTGCACTGAGAGATGCACATGTTTTGCACATGTTTTGCACATGTTTTGCACATGTTTTATTGGCAGGTAAAGAGATCTTTTAGGGTTCTTAAAAGGACACCACTATATGGATGAAGTAATGTTATATCAACATTAATAACTTTTTGAGCCGAACTTGAAAGGTCATTAAACTTCAAAGATTAGTTACACCAGATTTACTGTCTATGAAGCAGAAAAATAGTTGACACAGAAATAAAGCTTAGGAATCAAAATAAACTTTTATCAGATTCCCTCATTTCCCTAAATCTAAACCAATATGCTCTTAAATAAATGCAATTTGGTTAACTATTTAATTTTAAATTAGACAAAGAACTGTGTTCTCATGATCCACAGAATCCATTCAACTCCAAGATGTAGAATTTATTTCCTTGCTATCCAGTTAAAGTACCAATTAAACACTTCACCTTGTTAATCTTTAATCAAGAAAATGAATGCTACTTTTGAACTCTTATTCAAGTTTCATATCATAGCATAACAACAATTCCTCTCATTTATGAGGACTTTGAAGTTGCATCCTGCTGTGCTGCTAATGTAACAGCCATGCAATACTCCCTGGTTATTTGCACTCTTTTTTATGGAATTTATACAGTAGTAGAGATGACTGAAATATCTTGCCTAAATTATTAAAGTAATTTAGTACATTTTGTCACCTGTTTGAGATAAGCATCTAGCATTTTCCATCATTTTTCTTTCTTAGAATTTATTTTGCTATGTGTATGTCAAGCTTCTCTTGCTAATGGATCCTTAGAGGATTTTTTTTTTTAAAATTTTTATAAATAATTTATAAATTTATTTCTTAGCTTGTCTTTTTTTGTATTACTTTGTCTTTTAATTTTCTGAGCAGTGAGTGACTCAGTCAGACAAACTACTGCCACATGTACCTATCGTACTCCTCTGTCCATGGTGGCATTTGTTTCACCCATAACTTTCACATGGCACAGGTCCCTGGGCCAGTATGAGATGTGTATTGGGAGGCCTTAGATGTAATGGTAGTAAGGGATAAGCACCTCCCTTACTTTGTCTCTCCCAGAGAGACAAAGACCTGCAGGATAAATCAAGGTCTCTCTCAAAGACAGAGCAGGTATTTGGCTTAGACTAAATACTTGCTTTGAAGATGCCTGTTTATGTTTGACTGTAGGTTTTTGATGTGGAGATGGAGGCACATGGTGACAACCATCTAGGGATTGGCTGTTTGGAATTTGCCAAAGCTTGGTCTCAGTTATAAGACTTTAAACAGTAAGTTTCCACTTAAGTTGTACCCATACCAGTGTCACACAAGCTTTAAGTCTCTTCTCAAGTCTCACCATTCACACCCTGCCACAGGAAGATTTTACCTCTGAGGCCAGGACTTAAAGGACCTGGGAATTGTTTGCATCAACAGAGTAGTAACACAGTAGTGGCTATGGACAAAATAGACTAAGTAATAATTGGATTTTCTCTAGTAGAAATAATTTACAAATAGAAAAATTCATTTAAGCTATGCTCTACACTGAAAAGCAAATTCAGGCATGTAACCAGGATATAGTTTTCTTCTACAACTAAATGTCACAGCTGTCAGTTATAATTTCACACTGAAAAAGTGGTCTTTGAGATGTGTGCTATATTCTTAGTGATCAAGCTTTTGTTACCATGATATTCTGAGCATGTAAATGAGGGAGGATCTGAAATGAGGAGTAGTTCCTTTTATCAAGCTGATAAAATGGCAACTAAGCGTTTGGACGTAGGAGCCATCTTTCAGGTATACATTCAGCCTTCCTCTTTTAGAAGGAGGATGGTTTTCCTGTGAAAGAACAAAATTGTGTCTTTCTCCTGAAAAGTACTTTCATTGAGAATTTACTTTGGCAGGATAAAATGAATGTTCTTTTCTAAAATTTGCTTCTGGGAGAATCGTCTCTATGTTTTTATTATTTCCAGATTTCTCAGTGGAGGAACAAAGAGGAAATGGCAGAAAATCATATCAGGAACAGCCTTAGTAAGTTGGGGTTGTCAGTTTTTTTAAAGTGTTCCTTTTTTAAATGATTTTTTTTTTTTTAGCACTTTGTACTAGAGTTCTTCGCTCATATCCAGTCCCCTGAAACCTTCATTATGGATTCTGTGTTTTATGACACCCTCTTGCTCTTTTAAATTGAAAATGCATTTTTCTCATTTGTTGCTGTAAACTACAAAAAAGGTCTGCCAAAAAAATTTACCAGCTAAATAATTACTTCTTGTTTTGCATTATCTAAATAACTGTTATTAGAATATATGTCATTAATTCATGAAACATTCATTGAAATGCATGAAGTGGGCTAACAAATATGCAGTGAAAATATGCCATGGTATTTTTCCTAGGAGTTTTCTTCTGATACCATAGATGATGTGGAATCTGGCAAGAGATGTTGCATTTTAAGGTAGTTTGCTTCCTCTCATTTATATTTCCATCCCTGAAAAAGCTAGCACTATTCTCATTCTCCATGTTATTAATGAACACCGAGGAAAATTTCTGTTTATTTTCTCTGACTAGTGCTATTTTACAGCTTTCAAAGACTCTCTACATCCTGTTGATTTGGTGCATGGGAGAATGTTGGTTTTGTGTTATCAGACTTCACTCCTATCTAGCCAGGCATTCATGATTGAGAAGCATGCCACATCAATTGGTAAAGAAAAGATAATGGAGTGTAATCAGCTTTTGCAATAAATGGCAAACCTCCCAATCACTGACAGGGTCTGTGTTTAGTGCTGTTGCGTTTTTTCATGAGCTCAGTTTACAAAAGCATCATGCAGTCTTTGCTTCTAATCCTGCTCTGTGCACAGTATTCTTGCAGGCCAAGCTCAGCCCTCTGGGCATGCATGCTCTCAGCCTTTGCTGACCTCTTTGGGATTTTAACTTCATTTACTCCTTGGTAAAAAAAAACCTTCATATCCACTTTGTGGCACTTCTGTTTGTCTCCTTTTCTCCTGAAACTTGATTTGATCTTTGCCATTTAAGGACTTGTTTTGCCAAGAATTGACTTTTTCTTTCAAGAGTACTCAAAAACATCAGAACAACATTTGGCTTTATAAAGGAAACAGAACTCTTCATAAGAAAAATAATGGGATTTTTCAGACTGTCTGGAAGAAGTAGCAAATTCTCCTCTCCCATATTTTATCTCTAGTGAACTCTCTTTTATTGATTTAGATAATATGCTTGTGTCTGCAGTCAGAACTGTCAGGAAAAGTTGATCCCAGTGGCAGTAGCCCAGGAAACAGTGTGCCAGGCATGAATCCTATTGCTATGCAGCTCATCAGTGTGTCCAGTAAGAGCTTTGTCACAAGTACACCAAATCCCCAAAATCTCCCTGGCTCTTCTGCCAATAATTAATGGTAAACCTCCCAATATTACCATAAGGTAATTTGGACAGCCTATATGCAAGTGAACATACTGGCCCAATCCTGACTCAGAATCAAGGCCAGACCCTGGCTGAGCATCAGGCCCTGTTCTTGTGGTGTCCTGTGCCAGAGGCCAGAAGCCTCAGTCTCAAGGGCACAGAGAACATGTATATTAGCTGGTGCTGTATGGCTTTCACAAACTGGGTAGGCATTGGGATGAATATACTTCCCTGTTTTAGAATACATGATAGGAGTAGGAGACAAGACTTGTAAAATTACCTAATTACAAGAACTCTTTTGGCATTCAAATTTTGATAAGGCATTTATCAGGATTCAGCTCTAACTTTAGGTACATTTTCTAATTTACTACCTTGCATGCAGGAGGATTCTTAGTTTGGATAAATATCTTTTCATGAACAGGGAAAATAGTACATAATTTGCCATGGCAGAAGCAATTTTATCAACTTTTGTTTTCCTTTAGAAGCCTACAAACCACTGAATAACTTCGCAACTATATTAACTGTAAACAGCCAATATGACTCTAAAGGAAAAGAATCATCTTGTGTTCTCTTAATTTCCCACATATTTTTACTGAAATTTTCTGTTAATTTTTTAAAAACACCGATAATCTCGTATTAGTTAGGTATATGGTAAACTATGTGATAATGACTAGTGTCTATTTTATTATAAATCAAAACATAGGTATTCAATATTTAATGAAAGTTTCACACTTTTAACAAAACCTTGTAGGTTTGTAAATGCCAGTAAATAATGAGGCAACACTGACTTCTCTGTGTTGAGGATTTTGCCCCACATATGCCTCATGTCTGTTTTACTTTATTTCTCACGTAAACATAGATTAAATATTTTTCTGAATAAACCTGACTAGAATCTAGGCCTGAGGCACTATGCTACTAGTTTCCAACAAAATAAGACTCCTCCAGAAAGCTTTAGCTACTGCTGAGTGAAAGAAGGATACAGAAGTACCAGTGTTTCTTTTTAAAGTGGATGTCTTGGGGCAAGATGTTTGTCTCACAAGCTTGTATTCCATAAATTTATTTTATTATATTCTTTTATAAATAACACAAATGTGTGTTTGAACAACAGTTTCAAAAGCTTAGTGAAAATACTTCTGACAAACACTGCTTTATTTTGAATTAGATTATAGGGAAAAGAATGACAATTAAACAGAAGAATTAAACAACTGATAGATACTTTTGACACGAATTACTAAAATGAAGTTCTTTTGAAAAGAAAGGCTTATAAATACTCGAAAGCAAACTTTACTGTGATTTTCACAAAGGAAAAACAGTTCATTCTTTCAGAGATATTTCTTTTAGGGTCTCCATCCAACAAGATTTTAATCGTGATGGCTCCAACTGAATGCTTCCGTATCTGTAATATAAAATACTGAAACAAGACTTTTGTGAGTTTAATACAGCAATTTTTATGTTATTGCTTTCACTCATAAAGTGTCATGAAAACAAGGTTTTATTGAATCTATTACTTAATGTTTGATGGAAAGCCCTAGTTTCCAGAGAAAAAGAATCTTTTTTTCTCCCCTTCCTCTCATCTCTCCCCTCTTCTTTTTTGTCTTTGCCCACTTTTCCTTCCCTTTTGTAAGTCCTCTAAGTGTCAAGGTTGAAGAGCAGCACTTGAAATTTGTGACCAGACTACACATCAAAAATGTCCGAACAACCCCAAACAGAAAACAAATGCAGTGTCCACATGCATGTCCATGTGCTCCTTATGAGGAGCAGCTCGGGACATTTGGTTTGTTCAGCCTCCTCAGAGAAGAGGAGACTGAGGGGACACCTCACTGGGGCCTTCAACATCCTGATGAGCGGAAGTGGAGGGGCAGGTAAAGATCTCTTCTCTCTTGTGGCCAGTGACAGGACTCCAGGAAATGTCATGAAACTGAGTCAGGGGAGGTTTAGGTTAGACATCGGAAAAGGTTCTTCACCCAGAGGGTGTTTGGGCACTGGAACAGGCTCCCCAGGGAGCAGCACCAAGCCTGACAGAGTTCAAGAAGCGTTTGGACAAGGCTCTGAGACACATGGTGTCGGGGATGTTCTGTGCAGGGTGAGAAATTGGACTCAGTGATCCTTGTGGGTCCCTTCCCACTCAGCTTATTCTGTGATTCTATTGTTCTATGCATTTATTTTTCATGAGTGTTGAGCAGAAGCCCTGCTTATGAATATTTCAGATTCACCTCTTCTTGCATCCTGTACTACCTTTCTTCTCTTCACATGTTCATGAAAATGTAGAGTGTTTTATTTTTAATTACTCAAAACAGTGTCTCCCTGGTCTTGTGTCTTAGTTCCTCTCATGCCATCCCATGCAACATAAACAGCTAAGCAGGACTTGCCATGCTTGGTGCCTACCTGAAGGCCATGAATTAAATCTTACCAAAAGCATCCCATCTTCTCCTCTCTGTGGTGCACTTTTCAACCAAGGAGATGATTGCAGAGCAGGTGTATAAAAGGTGAGGAACAGATTGGCCAGTTGTCTCCTTAGAGTTGCTCATGTCATGGGAATTAGTGTGGTTAGGAGAAGTAATGCCGCTGCCTGCGCGGCTATGGCGAGATAGCCACCACTCTCACAGAAGTCTCCCGCCAGGGGGAAGTTACCTCAGCTCATGGGGCCAGACGAGAGAGTGGCCACTCACCCAGCCCGGTGTTGTCGGCACACGGGCACACTCACGCAGCCAGCAGCGTCAAACGATGAAGGANGAACATGGCGGGGGGGGTAGAGAGCGGGGGCAGGTCCATTGGCCAGCCAGAGCTAGGGGGGTGCTGCAGGATTGGGGGCTACCCTGCAGGATACAACAGAGAAGCTTTATAAAGAAAGGAAGTTATATTTCTAATTTTCATGCTGTGTTCTCTGTACAGTTCCTCACACTGGGTTGCACAGGGAACATGAGGTTGACCCCTGATGAGGCTGCACAGACCCTGAGGGGAGCAGAGCTCACCCAGTGTGTGGCTGTGAATTTGGGCTAGAAAATGTCTCCAGAAATGTGCTACTCCTGGCAGGGAAGGTCTCTCTTCCTTTCATCCCTTCTCAGAGCCAGCAATTGATAAGAGCTTCTACAGAACAAGACTTATCTACAGATAAATAGATCTGCACACTATGGTGTCAACACAACCGAATACTTCACTGTCTGCTAGCCACTGTGCACTTCTTCAACTTGGAGATCTCATAAAATCACAGAATCATAGAACGGTTTGGGTTGGAAAGGATCTTAAAAGATCATTTAGTTCCAAACCTGCTGCCTTCGAGAGGGACAGCTTTCACTAGACCAGATTGCTCAAAGCCCCATCCAGAATGACCTTAGACACTTTCAGGGATGGGACATCCACAACTTCTCTGGGCTACCAGTTCCAAGTGCCTCACCACTCGACAGTTTCCACTTGGACTTTCCTGCTATAGAGTGGGCATTTTGGTGTCTTTCAAGAATTTTATCCGGGGATCACTTTTGTGTCCAGTACAAAGAAGCATTTGCTTTGTCCTTGCTAGGTGGAGACTGTTCATGTGTATTTGTGTGATTTGAGCTGTCCATTTCTTTATCACTTTATGGATCATTAAGATGTGGTGATAAAATTGAAAATAGTAAGAGCTGATCTTTTGAAATGGATTCCAGTGGCCTCAGATTTCTTACTGACCCTTTGTGCTAACTCATTTTTAAAGACTACCCACAGATGTGATAACTTAGAGAAACAAAGCAATAAGCTAAGAACCATGGCAGTTTAACTGTATTTAATCTCAATGATGCAGTGCACTCATCTTGAGGGAAAAATGAATCTGTCAATTTGCAAGTTCTTCATATATGTTCAGAACTTGAAAACATTTTACAAGCTGTTTTTAAACTGCATTTCAAAATAATGCTTTCACTATCCTTAAAGAGAAAACAGCCTTGGCAAAAATGTACTGGAAACCTCAAGCACTGACATTTTGAAATGACAGATTAAATTATTTCAGTGAATGCTGGGGACATTAAAATCTTGGTCTAGTTTCATAGTGAAACCACAGTGAAACTATTTTGCATCATTGCCAACTACCAGCCAGTTAGTTGGCCTGCACCAGTTGTGTAATTTCTTTAAATTGGACATGGGTTATTAATCAAAATGTCAAATCAAAATATTCCCAAAATACCACAAGATTTTTTGTGGTATTGTTTAAGCATTTCTATAAGGCATATTATATTTGCTGGCATAGAGATGTGTAAAGCTAGTGCTTTTTGCCCAGTGTGCCTTGAAACACTTACACTGGAAGTGTTCCTTGTAGTTATGAGACATGTTGAGGAAATTTGTAACTGGTAATTGCTTTAAGAAAGAGCTCTCTATAGAGTTCTAGTTTTCTTTTTAGAAAGCAAATCATTATACTTAGCAACTTTGACATTCAGAAGGTTGCTATTTGAAATACAAAGAGATATTAATAAACTCTGTCATATTTACTACCTCATTGAACCTAATTTGTTGTTATTTAAAATTTTAATGGCAGGATTCTGCACTGAATAAGGTAATGTGGGAAATGCTGTGTGAAATGGGCACAGAAATAAACTTCCAAAAGGAGGCTTTTTTTAATGCACTATATATTCTCCATTTGAAAGCATACTACATGCTAAAGAACAAGAACTAGCACTGGGTTTTGTTTGTCTGTTAAAACATTTCTTAGATTTGGAAACAGAAATAATATAGTCTGCTTAGATGATCCTTCATAGACATGCAGAACAAATAGATGCCAACAAAACAGTATATAATTTGTACAAGGTATTTGGCAAATACTCATGATTGTCTAATATGTACACAGAAATCAAGGCCTGTTTATAACTGATGTGTACAGAAAAGAAAGTTTGCCAGTGTATTAATAATTAGACCTGTTGTACTCTATAGTAATTTGTTCTACCATTTCTTGTAAACTCCAGTCAAGTGTAACCCACAATTTGCTGAAAATACTGCTGACCACTGGATCTTGGAAGAATATGTCACCCAGACTAATAAAGCATAAAATAACTTTTTTTTCTATTGTTGTATAGAGAAAAACATTATGTAGAAAGGTTAAAAAAAAGAAATGTAAAAAAAGAAACATCCAAACCTCAAGCAAAAAATTTTTGTCCTCTTTCTATATAGGGAAAAGAACTTAAAAGAAATGTAAGAACCCAAAACTTAGCAATCTTATGAACACAATTATTATAAACTATTGCAAAACTAGAATCCAAGATTTAGAGAAAGTTAGAAAAACTTTTGACAACCTATAAAGTACAAAAGAACAAAGACATCTCTGTGAGCACATCCTTCCATTAAGCCTAAGTATACATATAGTTCTAAATTAATAAATACATTATTAATATTTTTTATGTGAATCATGGCATGACTGTATTCCTTCAGCAAATCCAAATCTCCTTCAGCTTTTTCTAATGAGCACAGAAAATGTTCAGTACATTATAGATGCAGATCCTCAGACGAAGTTTAGATTGCAGCAAATTATTGAATAAAGGAGGAACCCCTGTGACATTTTCCCAGAGAAATTGCAGCATGTCTGTGAATGCTTGTTAATTCAATAGCTACATCCCCTAATTCACAGTTAGGCAACACTCCATTAGTTTCCTTTTATCAATTATATCAAAGACCATATTAAGTAGTTTTACCTAGCACAGAACAGAATTTTTTGGCACACACAATGTGAGATGGTGTTGTGCAAAGTAGCAGAGAACCCCACAGTATCAGTGAATTTAGCAAATAGAATTAGGCAGTATTCAGTAAAAATTTCAGACAGTTTGACACTATCTGTCCATTCATCTCATCTTCTCTCTCCTAATGATCCCTGTTGCATTGTGCAGTATTGACAACATTCCACAGAAATTAATGTCAACTTCAAGTCCATAAATGCAGGGAGAAATGTTTTCTGCAATTCTTCTGTTCTTATAAACATGTGTCTTGTGAACATACCTCGGGGAACAAATCTTGTCTTAATAAATACTTTGTAACGTTTGCAAGCATTGTGGTAACACATTTGTCATCAAAGGTGAAAACTGACACTCTCATTTGAAGGAAGAGTATAATCTCTATAAATATGCATGTGCTTATTTCTTCCCATATCCGAGTCTCTAAATAAGTTGACATTCTAGTTTTGCTCTTATGGAATCAGCAGGAAAAATGTTCANCAGCTTATGAAGATAGTAATAGAATACATGCTTTTGGTTACATTTTACATTGTAACCTAGGACAACCTGCTAAGAAATTAAATTCATATTAATTTTATTATGGTTTGAAAACTGTTATTTATCTTCAGCTTTCTAGTACTGTAGTTAGAAAAGATTAAGACATCAATATTTGTGGAGTTTTTGTTTATTCTTTTCATGCCTAATCACTTTTCACTCTAACTCCTGACTTACGCTGGGAAACTAGATATGTTTTTCAAATGAAAGAAGTGTGCTTATAGTAAGCAGTAGATAAGTGCATTACAGCAGTAGACTAAGCATCCTAGAAATAAGGTAACCAAGTTTTTGTAGCTTTGGAAGGAGGTAAAGGATGCCTAAAAGGACAATTTATCTCTGAACACTCCAAAAACCCCAGAAATATGTAAATATGCTTCCAGAGACTGACAGGTAGAAAAATGCCTAAAAGAAGAATGTGACATGGGGTGCTTGGCAGTCATCTGGACTGTGTGTGCTGACCCCGTGCTAATTTTAAGTACTTTATCCATAATCTAAAGAGAAGACAAAGACATATAAAGCAGAGGCCTATAGATGGATGGTCTTCATAAGATTGGAATGGCAAGTGGTAAGGATGATCCCACTGAAAAGAGAAAGTACTGTTAACAAAAAGTAATAAAGACAATTGGGATTGCAGACAATGCATTAGTAATGCTAACATAAGCAGAGTTAGTTTTTTTTCTTACTTTGATATTTGTCAGAAAATATTTATTCTGTGGACTGAAGTTTTTCCAAGGTTTTCAAACCTGAAAAAAAGAGAACACACTAAAAATATCACCATCCCCAAATACCTAGTAGTCTGTTGGTTATGGCACTCTGTGAGAGTGTAGGAGACACAGACTCAACTTACTGCTTTGCTGGGTACCTTCTTAGAGAATGGTTCTTGCACCTGAGCCTCAGAAAAATACATCTCTGGTATTATGGTCAGTAGGTCACTGCTCTAGCTTTAATTAATTAAGAGAAGATCCCAATCAAGGGCAGCAGTTGTCTACTTTCAGCCAACTAGAATTTGATAATGAAGTATATAATCTTCGTTTAGATAGCTACTTTACTAAACAGACAAAGATATGTCCTGGTAACTATCTTGGGTGAGTCATCTGCAGGATGCACTTGTTTGTCTCTATTTGCTATAGGAAAAGTCTGGACAGATTTTTTTTATAGTGGGTTATATGCTTTGACAAAGTGCTGAAGTTCAGGTCCCTTTTTTTATACCAGGGTAGAGGAACAAATTAGCAGCCGTGTCAAACCTTAAGGTTCAGTCAGCCTAGGTAATAGCTACTCTGAAGGCCATAAAGATTTGCTTATTCTCGAGGAAAGCAGAGATGGAGTCCCTGCCACTCAGAGTCTTCTGCAAAAAGCTTTTTTTGATTGCATTAGAATGTGGAACAAAAATGCTTTTTACCTCTGCAATATTTCTGGTTTGTTTACACAACTAATATACATGAAACTTGAAATGCAGTGTAAAGGGAAGGGCAAGACACAGCGTCTAATGTCTGGACTGTTTGCACAACACAAAATGGTGCAGACAGGAGCTGTGAGCTGTCATTTTAGTGTATGGCCAAAAGATTCTGTTCACTTCTAACATAATTTTCTAAATGTTACTTTTAATAGTCTGATAAAATTTATAGAATTTTCTCTACTTCATGTGTGTGCCATATGTGATACAATTCAGTATTCAGTCACCACAACATCCTTAAGTGAGCGCAAAGTTTAAGTGAAGCTGTATAACTATCCACTCAAAAGTTTCTCAAATAATTCAGTATCTTCCTCAGAAATAAATATACTGTGGTCTATAGCTGGCTGAATAATGCAAGAAGTTATTAATGGACAATTATTCTGTGAGTAATGGTCAAATTTACAATAGGTTTTATTCACAATAGATTATTTGACCAGTTTCAGTGCTGTGAATCAAATCTAGGCAGCCAGCTATCTCCTGTATGAAATGCACAACTCAATGCTGTTAAATGAAATTAAGTATTTCTGCAATATTATTCATGGTTCAGTGTAGCCAAAGAAATACCTTATACTCTGCAGAGGTTTTTATGGTGATATAAAATACTTCAAATACCTTTAAAACTATCAGAGTATTGTCTTGGGTTTGTCTGCAGTTAAATACCTTCTTTTCTACATCACCGTTTCTGTGTCATTTCAATATTTGTATTTTACAATGCCTGCATGTTGGCAGTCAATACACTGGATTCATGAATAAATCATTTATTTGCAGACTGCTCTCTGATTAAATACCTGTGAGATCCAAGGGGCTTATTGTACTTCAGTAATGTGTGGTATATTTTATTATTATTTACTTATATCTTCTAACATCTTACAGTAGTAAAAATACTGTGATGATGAGAAGAAAGATTGCAGCTGATAAAACACATGGGTTTTTTTTCAAGGGCAGGTAAGTGACCTGAAAAGTGTCAGGGCTTGCCTGAACTGCAAAAAAGCTACTCTGGGCCTCCAGTGAGCTCATGGAGAAATCTGAGGAAAGGTGTGGTAATAGTTGTAAGCAAAGGCAGATACTGCATATTTTAAAGAAAATTAAATTTATTCTATCTACCGATGTGGAATGATTCCTTGAACTGCAGTTTAAGATGAAAGATGAAAGATCACCCTCCAAACTTATAATTACAATTTTAAAGCCAATGAAAGTCATTACATAATCTTTCCCAGCTTGAAGGAAAATATATAATAGTATGACTGAACAGGTTTTTACCTGATATCTAGAGGAAAAAAATACATTCAAAATACTAATTGCAAGAAATGCCTACATATCAACCAAGAGGAAAGTCAGTGTTACCATAAGTTGGAAAGAATTTACATCAAATAAAAATAAAACCCTCAAAACCCAATTCTCTGTTCCTTCTTTTTATTGTCTTTCACTACCAGTTTCATAATCATAGTTTTTGTGTAAATGAGAACATTGGCTTCATTTCTCTAATTGCTTATATTTTGATTTTTAGTCTTGGACTTTATCACAGGACAGTCTTAGTCCTTAGTGGTGCTCTATTTTACTTAGGAGTTACTATGTTTCCAGTGTTTTTTAAAAAAATATTCCTTTTTCTTAAATTTCTGTCTTTGTAAAGGCCAAGGTAGTAAATTTCCCAGACCACTGGTGCTTCCTTACTTGTCCTTTACCTTCCATAACTGGCATCATTTCCTGCAGCATCCGAACTTTGAAGGTGTAAAATAGAAAAGTATTATATATGCACCTTTCCCTCTCAATGACCAAAGAAATGCCTTATCTATTCAATATGAATATAAGATAGACAATTTCTGCGTGCAGCATCTTAAAATAGATGCATGGCAATATTTTGGTGTTTGATTTGGGGCTTTTTTTTTTATGAAACATCTTTGCTGGCTCACTGCACTTGCCACGATTGTGGTTCAGCAGAAGCTCTTCAGAGCACTACCCCGTGTGAAACCCTCACACCTTACAGCCCAATAATGAATACCATTCCTGTGGGCTGTGGGAAAAAATGGGCCAAGAGCCTCCAGCTGGTGCCTTGCTAAATTTGTTGTCTGTCCTCTGCACTCAAGACAACCTGAGTTTTAACCCCATCTCTTAAAATCATAGATCTCAAGAATTCAGTCACTCGCCTGAGTGTCAAGGGCCTTGGTCTGTGTCCTCAAGGAGAAGAACTGGTCTTCTGTGAAAAATTAAGTGGAAAATTAGCCACAGTATATTTAGAGCACAAAGTGCTTTTGCTTCTGTGTGTGTTGACTGGGACCCTCTTGCCCCTGAAATCTTTCTTTCTTTCTGCCTCTACATTACTTTCTTAAAAGCCTGCAATGGAAACTGCAGACTGTCATGATTACTGAGATATCAGTTCAGAATGATTTTGATTAGGCAGAAATATTTTCCTTCCTCCAAATGTTGCTTCATATTTACCATAGTTTAGAAATGTTTTCTTTTGGATCCGCTGGAAAGTAAAAAAGGAACTACCTCATTATTTTCACAAATTTACTGAGGCTTAGATGGTCTAATTTTGTCTCAAGGCAAAAATAAGCAGGTTGAAGTGTAGCACCTTATTTCTCTCAACTTGTGAAGGAAAGCTTACTTCTGAATGCAGAAGTGATTTTACGGATGTCCACTAATGAGAAAAATAGATGTCAAAATGTAGCTTAATCAAATCAAATTTTTTGGCTATTCTCAGAGAAGGTTTTAGTCTAATTTCAGGTAAGAAGAAAAAAACCCACTTGTTATTGCAGGAAGTGAAAGGCCATTGATACATGGGCTGTTATTTTCTTGTTTTAGACATTTATGTTTAGTTCACTTGATTGAATTACCTCAGTGTCGGTTAAAAATATTTGAAAGTAAATGGAGAAGGAATTAACTAGGGTGTAATAGGAAACTAAATAAGTATTGCTGCTATTTGCCAAAACTCATTGGGACACAACGGTGTAAAAAGCAGAAACTGAGTCAAATGCATCTGGAAGTGGATTTTTACTGTCCCAAAAGGTGTCTTGTGATAATTAAGGTAACAAGTGGTGTTGCGGTGTGCTATGGCTGGCACCATGGCCAGCAAGATCAGGTGGACCAGCAGGTCCAATGGTTTGATGCCCACACAGCCCAGGAGCCCTAAGGTTAGGGTGAGAACCCAGAGGGCTGTGCAGGGCATGCAGATCTTGCTCCCACAGTTGGCCACCATCATCTCCTCCCCTTCTCCCCTGTATTTGGTCTCCCTTCTGGATAGTTCCATATTCTGCAGTCCCTCATTGGCCCATGTTAATTCCCCCTGACTACCCTTATTCCTATTAGTTAAGCACCCTTCTCCCCACCTCTGTAATGCCCCCTTTCTGTTATATTATTGGTTGTTATGTGCTTTCCCCTCCCATTCCGTAGGGGGTATAAAACCTCATGTAAAAAGCATTTTGGTGGTTCTTCGCACCCTTTTTTGGATTTCTTTTGGCATTAAACCTTCTCCTTTTACCCCGAAGAACCCCCTCGCCTCGTTCCTGCCTCCTCCGTGCGCCTTTTCCATCGGTGGGCAGGGCGAACCTGAGCTGGAGCTGTGCCTGCCCCCTGCACCGCAACAGCCTCCGTCTCCCCTTCCTGCGCGGGTGGGTGCCCAGTGCTAGTGGTCACCTGCTAGCCGGTAACAGCACCGCGGCAGCGTGGGAAGCAAAGTAGAACAAATGGGTGTCTTCATTTCATTGGTCATCAGCACAGATCAATTTATAGTGAAGGCTGATTTACTTCTGCCATATCTCATTCTGAATGTGATCTACAGTCATTCCAGGGAAAATATGATATGAAAGATCCAGAAGAACTTGAGAGTGCAGCATGTGGATGTGCTTCACAGGGGGCTCTGCCATTTTAAACTTTTTTATGGGACCATTAAGTGGAAGTAAGACGTATCATTGTGTGTGGTGTCATACACAGGAAGTGACCACAGTTCTCTTCTGTAAACCTAGTTCTTCCTCTTACCTGGGTAATTTATGAACAAAAAGAGAGACTCAGAAACCTCAAAAGACTCCTCCAGGCCATGGAAATGAGGTTGTATGGTTGGTTATAGGACTTGTAACGAGTGAGCAGCCAGTAAGACACAGCAGCTAATCCACAGAACAGCACTTATGTTTGACATTTTAGGCCATTCACTGAAGAACTGTGTCAAACAGCATATTAAAAACTCCCAAAATGAACCAGGAGCCCATTTATGGATGTCTGACTGAAGAGTGTAAGTCATAGCTAAGTTTCATTTGCACCCTCCCTGGAGCATTGCTGAAAATAAGACTCCATGAGTGTTACTGTATCTCATAATGCCTCTGGACGCAGCTGGACACCTTTTTCTGCCATGCTGATCATGTTTCCAAATAAACAGCTACTTAATCCATGCTCTGAGAGACTAAAGGGGGTAACTCAGGAAAGTACCTTTTTCTCTGATTCATGACAGACTGGAGGAAGAGAGATGAAAGGATGGCAGAGGTGTGAAAGTTTCAGACAATGGCTGTGATTTGCAAGGGAATAAGCAACCAGAAAGAACAATTCTTCTCTTCACCAGATTGCATTTTTGATATCTGTATTTTGGCCTGTAGTATCTGACCTCACTAACTCTTTCCTGTTTGTGTTGGCAAGAGAGATTGGTCTTGGATTTCCTGTATGTTTTACAGTTTCCTGCAGGGTGAGAAATGTAGGTAAACTGAAGACTGAGTGTTGTAACCTGGCTTAATTATCTCACTTTTAGGGCATTTTTTTAGAGAAAGTATGATTCTATGAGTACAACTACTTGTAGATGAGTCAAATTGCTTGTAGACTTGCTGCAGTAGTATCACATTGACTCTTGCCTGGAAGCCATCTTATTAATATCTAGTAAAGCACTTTATGAAAATGGTAACACACTCAATATTCACATACAAAGCATGTTGTAAAGTTAAACTGTTGGATCTTTTATGTAGAAATGTGTGCAGTCCTGGTAAATCATGGGACACATCTCAGGGAATAAATTCTGAATCAGACATGCACACACTGTGTTGAAGGTGTCATTATAATGCACATAATTTTAACAAAATTATAGCTAATCATAGTGAAGTGATGGGGGTTTTTTTTGTTCACTTCAGTAATTGGAATAATTATCAGAGGTTTCAGTTGTCAGCATTGTGTCTGCTGTGTTTCATATTATTCATGCCATGATTCGTGACTTGGAAGTGAAATTCCTTTACAAATCTGGTAACAACACTTGCTGAGATAAAAATAATGGTAGCAATATTGACACTAAAGGGATCAGGTTTTCTGTCGAAATAATACTACAGAGAAAGAGAGAAAGACACTTAAATATGATAGTTTTGAATGTGAGACTGGCAAAAGAAAAAGTTATATAATTTTGATGTTCTAAAGACAAAAAAAATATCAAAATTTGGGAAGGTTAAATCATAGCATATGAAAACTAATTTTTTTAGTAGCTGTTTTGCTCCGATTTACTTGTGAAGGTTTGTGAATGTTCATGAACCTTATCAGAAAGTGCTTGTGAAGTTTCTTATTAATTGTAAGATGTGAAAACTGGAAGAGGGATTACTAAGCAGGACCTTAGTTTAGCAAAATTCTTACACACACATGCAAACGTATGTATACATATTCAGCCTGCCATCCTTGATGCCAAAGTGACTGCTCAGGATAATGGTGTTATCTTAGAGATGGGCCCAGGGGAAGTCTGTATTGGGGTTGTGGGCCATTGGTTTGGGGCACAGGAGTACAGGGGCACTTCATATAGAATACATATAATTTAAGAGTATTAAGCAGAATAATGTATAATTAGGAGTCTTTATCTGACTAATCAGTGTTCCTTATCTACTTAAAATAAACCAGACTAGCATATTATTTTCTGTCAAAACTGGTGTTAAGATTTCTATCTTCATATTATGCTGAAGAAAATGGGATTACTTTATGTTAATAGACATAAAACCATTTTCAGTGCATGTGTTATTATACTTTTCCCTAAAAAGTAGTAGTAGCTTTCAGAGGTCCTCAAGTAAATCCCAAAATACGAGAACACAGACAGGTAATGCAATAGTCATTTATTTGTTATCTCTCTTGTAACCATCCTTTTCTTCAAGCTGTGCTAGAGGTTTAGCACTGGAAAAAGATAAAATTATAAAAAAGTAGCAGTTTTCAGAATTATGGAGGCAGTGACATATAGTATAAACCCAGAACATAAAAATATGAGAAAAATAGGTGCATTCATGTCTTGTCTAAAGTAACTGCAACTACTTTCCTCTCAGCTTTACTGGCGTAATGATCCATAAATTTTGCTGCTTCTCCTGGTAAAGTAGAAATATGAGTATTGCCTTAAAAACTAATTGGAAGTCTTGCTAGGTAAAGTCTGATATAATCCTACTTTAAATCTGTCAGCCACAGTTAAGATTGTGGAGGATTTAGAGAAAGAAGAATTATAATAGAGAGTTTTATTCTCTTAAAGTATAGTATGCAGGAAGCCTGTATTGCTGTATCTCCTTTTAGTTAAATGTGGAAGTCAGTGTCACTTGAGAAGAGTGCTTTATGAATCAGGACCTTTGTTTCTTGATAAAGCAAACTATTTCATGTCGGGATATGCAGAAACCTAAGTCACAAGCCTTTTGCTTACATACAATCTAAATATTATGATCTGTAACTTCAACTGATGTAAATCAACATACATCTTGATCCCAGTGATTCCAGGTCAGTCTGTATCTGTTGGGGATGATCTGGTTGCATTTCCTGCTTTTGGGTCTATATATATGTATTGAAGAACAATGGTAAGTTTTACTAATCTACTGTTTGAATCACAGCTGAAATGCCATAAAATTCAGGGGTGTCTATCAACCTGTCATACTGCCCAAGAAGGAAACCAGCATGATTTATTCCTTATGTTTTCAGTGTCAAAAGTACCTTTAACATTTAAAATTGACAGGAAGAAGACACCTCTGTGAATGGGCATATGCTGCTGATCTTTATTTTGTTCCAGAAAAAAAATTAAAATGCTTGATGTATTTAGTCTACATAGGAGAAAATAATGAAAAACTGCAGTAACTTCACTTAATTTCAATAATTTAAGTTATTGAGTAATAATTATTAATTACAATAACTTACATTTTGGGGAAGCTTAGCAGGAACTCACCAAAAGATTACAGAATTGCAGCAGAGAAATTATGTTTCAAAGCATGAACCAGCCATTGGCAGGTGAGACTTCAGGTGGACTGTGTCCATGAGGAATTTATTCCAGAGAGAACTACCCTGAAGCGTTTTGAGGTTGTCTTTGAACACTGAAGTGATCACTTAAGGGTGCCTCTGTTCCTAAAAATACACATCTGTTCTGCTGCCTTTGAGGAAGAAGTGCGTCAGTTTGCCACAAGATGTATTTCTGTTAGAGCAGAAAAGACATTTCACAGTGGCAAATACAATTTTGTTTCTCCACTGGAACACATTAAAAATTAGAAACATGCACTGTAATGTATGATTCGCCCCAAAATAGAGAGAAAAATCTCTTCTACTGTGCTAGATTTCAGAGATGCCCAGCACAGACTCTTCGCAGTAGGATACCAGCTCATTAGCTTTTCCTCTCTCTGCAGGCATAGCTGGATGACATTTCAGCTCCAAAAGGCGGGTTCTATACAACTGATGCTCCCTCTGTCTCTGCAAGGTTAGACTTACACTGCAGAATTTCAACTGCATTTCTTTCTACACATCTCTTTCTTCTGCGTCCTTCACAGCTGGAAGAGTGTTCTGTTTCACAAATGATTAAAGAGAAGGTGAAACTATTGCAGACCACAGATTTTAGGTACACAGGTAAGTCATCTAGTCTGACTTCCATCTGCACAAGCCAGGCATTCTATTCACATTGCAGGTATGTGTTCCTGGGGACTGGAGTCCAGATTGAAAAATGAAATGAGAGCACAAAGGGATCTCTGCTACTTCATGCTTTCCTTCTGTTAATTAAAACAAGCAAAACAATACTAGCCAAGAAATGAGCAGTCCTTCTGTGAAGAATGACAGATGAGGCATTGATAGAGCCTTCAAGAGACTCTGTTGGGACAGGAGACAACCTGAGGGTGGGAAGGCAATGGTGGAGCAGCAAGAGGGCATCCATCCAGCAGGGTGTGAGTGGGAGGAGAGCTCCATTTCAACTTGCAGCTATTTAACCTTAAATATACTCCAGTGCCCTGTCAGCAGAGGAGAAACAAGTCCTGTTGGAGAAGGATCCTGGGTCACCTATCTCAGCTTTTGCAATTAGGATCAGTGCTGCAAAGAGATAAGTGCAAGTGGAAGAGGTGTGGCATGAAAAAGCACTGGCATGGATGAAACAGGCAGTTCAGCATAGACATGAGGGCAAAAAAGGGAGGAATACTTGCTGTGGTAGCACAGATTCTTTCCCATGGGAATTTTTCTCTTCTTCTCCCTGTGTTCTATAAATAAAGATAAGGTTTGGATGTTATTGAAACTGTCTCTGGAAAGATGGACAGTTCTACCTGGCCTATGGGCCTAGGGGGAGGTTTTGAATTGACCCAATCCGGAGAAACTTTTAAAAGTCTATATAAGTTTTAGAATTAAATAATAAAATCAGAATTCCGCCTCACCTGATCCAGTTTGGTTCTTGCACTCGGCTAGCGCTCAACAGCGACAACTTGCAACCTCTGTTGAGGAGACCTTTGAATGTTGAAAAACTACAGGAAGAAACAAGAGTTCAAAGTGAGACAGGACATATTTTGATATGTCGTGGTGGAGGTCAGTAACAGATTGCCTGGGCAGAGGAGGTGGTGTACGGGCCTTAAATAGCTGTTTCTTGTCCTCTTGGGGTGCTTTCACACTTCTGGAGGGAGGGCACCATTGCACTGAGCAAATCAGGAAGCTGAAATATTCAAGGTATTCTTTTGTGTCAGTCCTTACAGACAAAGCCCTTTTCTGGGACCACTGCTTCTATCAGTATGGGTGGGAAAGAGAGAAGTAGATGACAGCTGAGGAGCAAAAGCTTCAGGGGACTATTTAGAGCATCTGAATTTCAGATCTGTGGGACTGAATGGGATACATCTGGAGGTACTGAAGGAGCTGGCTGAAATGATTGTGAGACTCATCTAAGAAAATTCATATTGATCAGAGGAGATTCCTGCTGACTGGAAAAAAGCCAACACTGCATCCTTCTTTGAGACAGGCGAGGAGGAGGTAGAGAATTACAGCATTCTCACTGTAAACTCAATGGAATCCAGGCTGGATGAATGACAAATTTTCAACTCAGATAGCAGTCCACTGTTTTCTGTCGAAATGGGATGTTGAGAAACTGGAAAGAGACAGCAAGAGCAATATCACTGACCAGAGATACACAGCATGTAGAAACACCTGTTCCTGGTTGCTTTGAAGACTCAGCTATGGCTATAGTTCATCTGATGTAGTTGTTGGAATAGCTTTGCTTGGAGCAGGGTGATGTACCAGATGACCTTCAGGGGCCCCTCCCTCCCACATTTCTTACCTGTGACCACCAAAACAGAAAGACAAAAATTGGTAGTGTAATTTGGCATGGGCTGGTAGAACAGCTTACACTCATCTTTAATAAAACCTTCTACCATGGAGGTTTGGTATCTGACTTAATGTATGGATTCTGTTGTATTTTTTGTATAGAGCCAGTATTTCCACCATGGACATCCACATCTAATAAACAGCACTTGAAACTCAGTGTGAATGGCTTGGAGTCTGTCGGATGAAACCAACAAAGTGGTTTTCTGTGATATAATGGGAGATAGTGGGTTCTAAGAAATGTCCATTGATATAACCAGCTACACTGGAGAACATTAGCTAATATTAATTGTAAAATAAGTTGTCTGGCTATGATCATTCTGTTTGGTTAATGCAGTTTTATATACCTGGAAGACTGGCTTTAAATTTATCTTTCAGACTGAGAAAAAAATAATTTACCTTTTAAATGTTCCTGGGGAACAAAATAACTTTGCTTCATAAAAGACCTTATTTGGTTTAATAATGATTGCTTTTTGTTCTTGCAGATCTGAATTATGAATATGTCTGTAGCCTACTGTAGTAAATTCAGTCAGTCCTTCAGATAGTGATGTTGACTACAGAGGAAAACATATAAATAGCCCAAATATCCCCTTTATAAAAGCAGGCTCTGCAGTATAATTAGGTCAGTAACAGCAATGTTGATTATACATACTAGAAAAGAAGGAGCAATAGGCTTTTAAAATTATTTTTTGTAAAGCTGCTGGTGTCATATGTACAGTTAAAGAAATAGATTTTAGGGAAATGGAAGCATTTCTCTAACACAGAGAACTTTTGTAATTTTGGTATGTATCCATGCCTTTAAATTAAATTTTAGGCAACTAATCATGAATCAAATAACTGCTTTTGCAAGATCAAGCATTATGGTTGAATTGTATTCCTAATTTTACCCTATTTATTTTATACTTTATTTAATTTAGAAGAAGATAGGTATAATGTTATACAGCACCAAATGATACTGTCATAGGAAAAGAATTTGGAGTAGGGTCAACATTGTGCTTCAAATGTACCTTTCCAGGAATGGGCATGTTGCCATGCAGCAGCAAATCAACTACTACTTTTGCTATATTCTTTCCTTTCTCAGGTGGGCAATAAGAAATGAAATTTAGATTCTACAGACGTGTGTAGACAGCAATTTGGTGGTGGTGGAGGAAAAACACATATGATTAACCTTGCCAAGGTCAGAACAATTCCTTCCCTTCACTGTCTCTGGGACTCAGACTCCATCCCCAAAAAATCACAAGTCAAAGAAAAGCAACCTCTTTATTTCAGATAGATTGATTTAAACATTTTTCATTTTTTCAAAGTGTTTCTGTAGTGTGATTTGACACCACTCAAATCCCTCAAAGACAAAGTGAAATATCAGTGTTATAGTAGAGCTTTATCTTCAATCACTGTCTCTTTCTTCCTGTAAGATCTGTAGGGATAGTGTAAAGTGATAGAAAAACCAATATATCTAAGGGTCTGGCTCAAAGCCAAGGCTAAAAATAAGTGCAACAAAAATCTCTCTATGTAGCACCTGAAGCAATGCCATGGATCAAAATGAATTTCTAGAGAAAATATCTCCCTATTATAGGGGCAGCTGGGTCCCGGGATGCATCAGGCACAGCATCATCAGCCAGTCAAGGGAGGGGATTGTCCTGCTCTGCTCTGCACTGTTGTGGCCTCATCTTGAGTCCTGCATGCAGTTTTGGGCACCACAATATAAGAAAGATATTAAATTACTAGAGAGTGTCCAAAGGAGGACTGTGAGGATGAAAGGGCTGGAGGGGAAGCCATATGAGGAGTGGCTGAGGTCACTTGGTCCATTCAACCTGCAGGAGTCTGAGGGGAAATCTTATTGCAGCCTGCAACTTCCTCATGAGGGGAAGAGGAGGGGCAGAGAGTGATCTCTTCACACTTGTAACCAGTGACAGATCTCAAGGAAATGGCATGAAGCTGAGTTGGGAAGTTTGTATTGGATATCAGGAGAAGTTTTTTCACCCAGAGGGTTGCAGGGCACTGGAACAGACTCCTCAGGGCAGTGGTCACAGCACCAAGCCTGACAGAGTTCAAGAAGTGTTTGGATAATGCTCTCAGGCACATGGTGTGGTTTTTGGGGTGTCCTGTGCAAGGCCAGGAGTTGGACTTTGTGATCCTGATGGGTCCCTTCTCACTCAGCATATTCAGTGTTTCTATGATTCCAGTTGTTTAAAATATGTGTGTCATCAACATGCCAGGCAAATTTGGAAGTGTTTTTCTGCACTGCACTGCATAGTGCAATTCTGATGCTGATGCAAGTGATTTCTAAAATGGCATGAGATCTTGGCATGAGACCTGCATACACATTTTACAGACTGAAGACTGTAATATAGAACACAGTAGAGTATGAACTGCCCAAGGTGGCATCACTATTGTGTTTCACCAACCATCAATGATTGCCAACCCAGCACTTGGCTCTTCTTTCATAGGAAAGATGAACTCTCTAAAATTCTCTGGGTGCATACTGAGACAAAAGAAAATGATGAAAATAAATCAGACTTCACTTCCAAAATGTATCAAACCTCAGTAATCTATTCTCACCCACCACGCACATTATCCTCTTTTCTTTTTTTTGTCTCATTCAAGTCATAAATTGCAGCAAGGCTAAATCATTTTCATTCTATGCTGTATCCCTCACACAAAGAAATTTGGGGTTCATGGGTCTTAAGAGAAGATTCTTTTTAGGATGTATAATTAATCTGTCTCAGAGAAAATCAACTACTATGAATAAATATTTAAAAATAAGTAAGTTAGTGTCTGTACTTCAGTGTGTCCTGGATATTACTCTATCTGACAAGAATACACTCCTGTTAAGCCAAAGATTTTAGTAAGAAAGCTTCATTGTTTTGAAAGACACAAAATGCAGTACAAGCGAAAATTGTGTTTAGATGAAGGTGAGTATCTTGTGAAGGTCAAGAGTTGTGATATGAGTAATTAGGTAGTAATTGTTCAACAAGATAGCTAGTTTTAAAATACAACTAAATACCTATCTTTCTATTACTATTCACATTTTGGGTTTTATCTTCGTTATTAGGTAATTTTTCAAAATCTAATACATAGTAGGAGACTATTAACTACATTGAAAAGATCTGATTGCTTTATACTCTGATATGGTGTGGTTTTGCAAGAGAAAGATGCTTTCTATAGCTCTTCATAGCTTAAAATACTTCACTATTTTCAACTTCTTAAAGCAATATGAAAATATTCCTAGACTTATTTCTCATCAGGGCGTGGCATTGTCAGAAACTGTCTGATTTGAGGTACATCACTGAACATCACTTACTGTCCACCTTTTACCTATTGTCACAATAAAACTTTTGCAAAGTGTAACAACTGATCCTCCATTGTAATGTGTTCACTGACTTCCCCAGCCCCAGATTTTCTATAGATCCTCAAGAACAGTCTCCTGTGCCAAGGGCAATTCAAAGATCTTGTCAAACCTGTACAGGAAGCTTGCTCACTCTCAGCTGTGATACCTCTACCTGGGCAAAAGGAGACCTTGAAGCCACAGGCAGCTTTTTTGAAATCTCCAGCACTGATCACTCTTAGAAACTAGATGCTAAGTAAACAGGCTGCTGGTGATCCTTATTACAGCGACCTTTTAAACCATCAGTGAGGATTCAGCATTGCCTTGTTTTGTACCCTTTGCTCCACCTGCATAGAGCACACCAGCCGATGTAACAGTTTTGGAAAAGTTCACTTAAAATGGAATGATCAATAATGAAAGAAAAAAAAAAACATTTTCTCTAATATAAAACCAGATTCACACATTTAGTTTAATCAGGTAAGCTCTAGGAGCATTTTTCTGTCTTTTCAAGGCTGGTACCTCCTGGTAGCAGAGACAACAGTCAGGTATAAATACACAATGAGTTAGTCAGTCCCAATCTTTTGATTTTTTTGGTTGAAGTTCAACTTATGTACTCTGTGAAGGAATAACACAGCAGTAGAAAAGAGACCCTGGAGTTCCTGTCTGACTGGAAACTCAAGATCAATTGGTTCACTCAGCCACCTGACTGAGAAGCTCCTTTATTTATATGTTTTAATCTGAGAAGCAACCACTCATATGGCCTCCAGGGAATGCCTAATAAGTACAAAAACCAACCCATTCTTGTTCTCCTGGTAATTGAAGAAAGGCCACTGAACCTTAAAGATCTGTACTGATGTACAGGAGCAAAGGAGTTTATACTGGTACAATTAATTGATCTACATGTCTGAGGACTGGTTCACAAGTGAGCTGTGTGACTCACCAGAAAGCAGTCAGGTAACTTTTTAGGCACCGAAGCTGCTAAGCTGCTTTCGGGTAACAGCAGCATTTTATAGTGTATTCATTGGTCGAAGTATTACAATGAAACTTCATTAAAACCTTAGTCTCACACTCTAAAGAGTAAAGGAGTGTCCTAGGTTACAGTGTAAGACGTGCTCAAAAGCATTTATTCTTTTACCATCTTCATAAAATATTGAATCCAGGTGGGGCAGTGTTTTCCTTGCCTCCTCCCTCTGGGAGCTATCTTTGTTTAATGGGCAATCAAGGACCCTGCCCATGGCTCATAGATAACTGCCTCTGGACAATCTTTTGTTAATGGGCCCATCAATGCCTTATCATCCCATTGTGAGAAGCTCCACCCAGAGGGAGAAACCAAGCATTCCATCCTAAATATAAACTAGGATTCCAAACACCACAGACAGCCTTTTCCCACTGGATTTCCAGAGGACAAGAGCTACCACTGGACTTTCAGACGGAGACCAGACTCTTTT